>OU612043.1:34635568-35218140 GCA_914767935.1 Coremacera marginata | reverse complement strand
TTTCGCTCATGTACCTAGGCGGTGGCGTGCCCGTTTTTGGATACTGCTTTCGTGATATGCATGCTCACATATAAGCGCAGAGTTCCTTCAGCTTCTGGAACTATCACCTTTTGGAAGCAGAAATAGTCCAATGAAGAAAGGAATAATGAAATTATATCTACCATCGCAGCGTTCTTCTGTTGAGAATGTAATTTCTAGTTCTTTTTTGAATTAACTCGCAATAAAGTTTGGCATGAATCACTTTTGAATTATTTTAAAATCAATTAAAACACCACAAGAAATGACATTTCGCAATTTTCTATTAAAAAACTCTGATCACTTTTAAATTTTTGCTTTCAGATTTTATATTTCAGAATTTATTTGTGTCGACCAGGCATGATTTTTTTGGCATGATTTATGTATTTTTCAAAACAGTCAAATAAATGATCTCTTTGATGTATAGAAATTTAAAATGTTTATGCTTTTAAATTCATCTTCAGTAAGTGGAATATTAAATAGTTTTCAATTGTTTATTTTAAAGTAATTAAAAAAATAATTAAAATTTAACTAATTTAACAAGTAGTTGAAAATATATGCATACGAAAGTCAATTGACTTATTTAGCGGACATCACCATACAAAATATGTTAGTTCGTTCTATGGAAAAAAGTCAGAATTTCAACTAGTCGTGGTTGACAAAAAGCTACTTTTTCAACTACTTTTAAATTAGTTGATTTTCCTACAGGGAATGCAAAAAATTGGGCGATTTTTAATTTTTTTTTTTATTGTCAATTTTCGTTTTTGTTTTTGGTTAATTTTTCCAAAAATGTTTGGGCTTTTTCCCGTTTTCTTGGGTTAAATTTCATTTTTTCGTTTTAGGCGTTTTTCCATTAATTTTTGGGCAATTTTGCATTTGGTTGATTTTTAATTTTTTTTTTTTTTTTTTTTGCATATTTTTGTTTGGCGATTTTGCGGAGAGCCGATTTTCACAAGCTTTTCACAAACTTTGGTTGAAGTCAGAAAAACGGTGTAAAAGTAGTTCGAATAGAATTAAATTGGTGCGCCAATGGTCCAATCCCACCCATTTCTGTACGTTATTGTATGTATTTGTGTACGCTTAAATCTTCTCATTATACTAAAAAATATATATTTTTAATTACGTTGAAATCGGAGAGACGGCGTAGATGTAAATATTATAATAAAAAGTGCCACGCACCTTGTCTAGTACCGCCCACTTTTATAAACTATAGACTGATCCTTATGCCAAATAATATGTGTGCAAAATTTGCTTGTTTAAATCGGACAAACGGTTTAGAGAAAGTTCGATTAGAATAAAATTGACCCGCCCCTTGTCCAATTCCACCTACCTTTGTACGCTTAAATCTTCTCATTATACTAAAGAATGTATGTGTGAAATTAGGTTGAGTTCGGAGAAAAGGTGTAGATGGAAATAGAATAAAAATATAGTGTCACGCCCCCTGTCTAGTACTGCCCACTTTTATAAACTACAGACTGATCCTTGTGCCAAATAATATGTGTGCAAAATTTGGTTTAAGTCGGACAAACGGCGTAAAGAGAGTTCGATCAAAATTAAATTGACCTACTTTTGTAGGCTTAAAACTTCTCATTATACTAAAGAAAATGTGTAAGAAACTCGGTTCAAATCAGACAAACGGTGAAGATGGATGTAGTACCGCCAAATTTTATAAGCTGAAGATTGCTCAAATTACCAAGGATTAAATGTGCACAATTTGGTTGAAGTCAGACACACGTTGTAATAGAAGTTCGATTAAAAGTAAAATACCACACCTACTTTACTAGTTAAAGACTCCACATTGTATGGGTTGGATAAACGTTATGGGCGGAATTATGGTCATTGCAGACACGATCTTCTTCAGTTTTAAGTATTTACGAAAGTTTTTCTATTTTAATGACGTCACTTTGTATAGGAGGTAGGCGTGGTTTTCATCCAATTTTGCCAAGTACCATAGAGATAGTTTATGTTAAATATCAAGGCTCATATGCAAAATTTCAAGACATTTCTGTAATTTTTGCAGACTTTCAAGCGATTTTACGTTTTATTTAAAGACATTTTATAAGGGAGGTAGGCGTGGTTTTCATACGATTTTCCTAAGTATTATAGTGATGATCTGTATTATATATCAAGGATTATGTGCAGAATTCCCAGAAATTTCTGTAATTTGAGCAGATTTTTAAGGGATTTTACGATTAACCCATTTTTGTCCAGCGTTGCGTATAAGCAACGGTTTACTTTTTTGGTGTACTTTTTTGGAGATTTTCATGAACATAAAATTTTAAGAATTTATCTAATCGACCTGTTTTCGCCCAAGGCTGAACAATTTATTTACGTTTACTTACATTTCCAAGCTTTGGAAATTTGAAAATTTCCCATTTTTTTTATCTCTAATTTTAAACCTTTAAAAAATCTAAAAAATTGTAGAGTAAAATATAGTTCTTATTAGATGGTCTTTCTTAGGATTTATATTTTACTTTTGTGAATTTTTATGAGGTCTGACTGATATACGTGGCTCCCTTGGGTTGACACAACGGTTAGCGAAATACATTTTTGTATATTTTTTGCTTGTTGCTTGTAGAATATTGTCCAATATTGATCAATTTGAAAATTAAAAATCTCGAGATGGCAGCTCTATTTTTTTTTTATATTTTCTGATTGTTTTTTTTTTCTAAGTTAGACCAACCTAAACATTTTTGGAAAGTTTCATCATTCTAGCTCAACGGGAACATGGGTCAGTCCATAATGGGTTAAAATAAATCCACTTTGTTTTTCATCCTATTTTTCCAAATTTCATAATCAAGATGTATATTGAAAATCAAAGCTTACCTGCAAAATTTCAAGGTATTTCTTTAATTTTTGTGGATTTATAAGAGATTTTACGGTTAAAATAAAGTCACTTTGTATGGGAGGAAGACGTTGTTTTCCTTCGATTTGGCTCATTCTCGAACTTGACCTCCATTTTTTAGAAAGAAGCTTATATTTTGAATTTCATCGCGATAACTTTAAAATTACTAATCTGTAATCGTGATCACAGACGGACAGACAGACAGACGGACACACAGATGAACACATGGAAATCAACTCAGGTGGTGATGCTGATCAAAAATATATATATATTTCTATACCTGCCACGCCTCCTTATTGGCGTTACAAACGGAATTACAAAGTTAATATACCCCTTATGCAGTACGCGTTGGGGTATAAAAATAATATCTAAAGGGTGGTTAAATTTTAAGACTCGATGTTGAATGTGAACCACACCTAAATGTCAAGTTTTTTGTGCATTTCATTTGACATTTCTCAATTTCAGACTAACTCAATGTGAACTATGGAAAGATACACAATCGAGCAACGCGTTAAAGTTATTCAGGCTTATTATGAAAATGGGCGTTCAATTCAAAATGCATATCGTGCACTTCGTATTTTTTTCCGGTCGATTTAATCGTTCAAATGTGCGTACAATCGGAAAAATCGTGCAAAAATTTTAGCAAACCGGGTCTGTAGGAGATGTGATGACTGCAGTGCATGCTCGTACAGCTCGTACTGCAGAAAATATTGCTGCTGTTCGCGATAGTGTGCCTGAAGAGCCGTCCACCTCAACTCGTTGTCGTGCCCAACAATTGCACCTCTCACGCTCGTCATTGATGAACATTGTAATTATGCATAAATTGCATTTACACGCTTACAAGGTGCAATTGACTCTCGGTTCTGACCTCTTGGCTCTTTTGTGCGATAAATTCAATGGCCGTGTTATCTCACGTGGTGGTGATGTCAATTGGCCGCCAAGATCATGTGATTTGACACCGTTGGACTTCTTTCTTTGGGGTTATTTGAAAGAAAAGGTGTACGTCGATAAGCCAGCAACAATTCAAGAGCTAAAGGATGAGGTAATTCGGCACATTAACGGCATAGAACCTCACTTATTCCTCAGCGTCATCGAAAATTTGGACCATCGGATGGAGGTGTGCCACCGATGTCGCTGCGGCCATTTGGCCGATATTTTGTCCCATACATAATTGAACCATACCAGTATTAGAATAATAAAAAGAAATTACAATACTTTCCTAAATAATTTGTGTTTTATTCAAAATCAACATCGGCCCTTAAAATTTAACCACCATTTATTAAACTCATTGTCAGATCATAAAAAAATTTTGTTGACGTTCGGGTTCCATTCCTGAGGAATTGAGATGACCAATTACCAATTCCGAATTCCAAAGAATTTCAATTGAAAAGTAATGAATACTCTGGCAGAGGGGTAACGTCCGAACAGAAAAATTAATTCAATTGAAAAAACATTCTGCGTCAGATGGGACTTCGCATACAAGCCACTCACCTCAACCAGTATGCCCCGGTCGCCACTATGCATTCATTAATGTTTAAAGTACGAAATTTGCAAATACATATCAATGCAATTTTTTTTTTTTTTAATTATTTAGTAAAAATTTAATTAATTAATTATTTTTAATTTTTAATTATTTTTATAATTATTTAAGGTTAGTTTCGCTGTTTTTTTAATTATTATTATTAAAAGATATGTGCGGCAATGTACCCGATGTGTGCTATTTTTGTGCTGTATTGACAAACAAAACTTGTTCTTATTATGTTGTGATTATTATGACAAGTTTGTTCTTACGAAGTTAGTTTCATAAAAAAAATTAATTTAAATGATTCATAAGAAAATAGTTTAAAATTTGAATTCTGATTACATGTTGATAATAATTTATATTACTTAACTTAATAATAAAATTTTTAGTACATAAAATTAACGGAGATACAAAATATTTTAATCAATTTTCAGTTGGCTTAGAAGAAGGTTTTATTAACTCACATATTTAAATTTAAGAATGATAACGATGTAGTAAATCATAAATGCCACTGAAATTCATTATACGTTTAAAGCAACAAAAATAACTTACTGCGTCAGCCAATATTTTGCTGAATAACCCAAATATTCATTCATAATTATTATTAGATCCAATATCGTTTACCGTACCATTTATGTTAATAATATGAGAGTCATAAATTTTGACATTTATGCGTGAAGACAAGTTAATGTGTAGCTTTAACAGACTTAAAATTGTCAAAGGCAAAATTCTATTGAAAAGTTATACAATTTAAACGTATAGTTTACGGTATATTGCTAATAATTATTCAATGGCAAATAGAAGCGGGCGACAAAACTTATAGCTAATTCATTGTAAACACTAAGGTAAACAATAATAAAAAAATATGCGTCATATAGTATATGGAAAAAAAAGAGTTATAGTAAAGATTTGCAACGACAAATACGTCTAGATAAACAATTAAAATTAGAGTGCAAATATTTTGAACACACAAAGCGGACTGTTGAAAGAAGTCTTTGAAGTGGTCTCGCAAATTACAAGGAAGCAAATTACTGTATTTATTAGACAAATACTGAATCAGAGAAATTATTTCATTTATCAATAACGTGAAGAGGGTAATTATGCAAGAAATTAAGAGATTTATAAATAAATAATAATAATACTGGAGCTTCAAATTGAAACGCAATTCTGGAAATTTTACGTCTAAGCTGAATAATAACAAAATGTATAAAAAATGAAAATTTTCCTAAGGATAGTGTCAATAAATGGTCACCAAAATCTATAAGACTATTTTGTTAATCTATTCTTTATGCATTCATTAACTTTGTTTGCTTGATTTTAAAAAAAACACAGACAGCACGTTTAAGCAAGCAACTAAATAATATCGTTGATTTTGTTACATAAACCTTTGCTTGACTTATACAATAATTTGTTTAATATTGAAATTTTTGTCTTTTATTTTAAATTTTATTTTTTTTTTTTGTATAATGTAAAGAAATTTTCATTTTAAAACGATGTTTAGCTGGCACAAAAACTTTTGTGATTGCACATATGTTCTTACACACAGTACATTTTTTCTTCGCAAAAGTCAACTTTTGTGATCTTACTGCGGTTTTTTTTCTGTGTGGGGAATAAGGATTAGATTAGTGATAAGGCATTTGATAAACTTTAATGATGCCAACCTGGTCAGGTGAAAATTAGTATATCTAAAAATAGTTGCCTGGTAATATCCTGCTTAGAATTTAACAGTATTCCAATTATACATGTAAGGTAAAGTAAGGTAAGAGGCTGTTCATAAATTACGTAACACCTTTTGGGGAGGGGGGTTGGGGAGGTCGTGCACAGCAAAATTTTTGGATTCAATTTTGAAAATTTTAAATTTCATCAAAATTTAATAAGATCAGATAAGATAAGATAAGATAAGATAAGATAAGATAAGATAAGATAAGATAAGATAAGATAAGATAAGATAAGATAAGATAAGATAAGATAAGATAAGATAAGATAAGATAAGATAAGATAAGATAAGATAAGATAAGATAAGATAAGATAAGATAAGATAAGATAAGATAAGATAAGATAAGATAAGATAAGATAAGATAAGATAAGATAAGATAAGATAAGATAAGATAAGATACGATAAGATAAGATAAGATAAGATAAGATAAGATAAGATAAGATAAGATAAGATAAGATAAGATAAGATAAGATAAGATAAGATAAGATAAGATAAGATAAGATAAGATAAGATAAGATAAGATAAGATAAGATAAGATAAGATAAGATAAGATAAGATAAGATAAGATAAGATAAGATAAGATAAGATAAGATAAGATAAGATAAGATAAGATAAGATAAGATAAGATAAGATAAGATAAGATAAGATAAGATAAGATAAGATAAGATAAGATAAGATAAGATAAGATAAGATAAGATAAGATAAGATAAGATAAGATAAGATAAGATAAGATAAGATAAGATAAGATAAGATAAGATAAGATAAGATAAGATAAGATAAGATAAGATAAGATAAGATAAGATAAGATAAGATAAGATAAGATAAGATAAGATAAGATAAGATAAGATAAGATAAGATAAGATAAGATAAGATAAGATTAGATAAGATAAGATATGATATGATATGATATGATATGATATGATATGATATGATATGATATGATATGATATGATATGATATGATATGATATGATATGATATGATATGATATGATATGATATGATATGATATGATATGATATGATATGATATGATATGATATCATATGATATAATATGATATGATATATGATATGATATGATATGATATGATATGATATGATATGATATGATATGATATGATATGATATGATATGATATGATATGATATGATATGATATGATATGATATGATATGATATGATATGATATGATATGATATGATATGATATGATATGATATGATATGATATGATATGATATGATATGATATGATATGATATGATATGATATGATATGATATAATATGATATGATATGATATGATATGATATGATATGATATGATATGATATGATATGATATGATATGATATGATATGATATGATATCATATCATATGAATTAATATGATATGATATGATATGATATGATATGATATGATATGATATAATATGATATGATATGATATGATATGATATGATATGATATGATATGATATGATATGATATGATATGATATGATATGATATGATATGATATGATATGATATGATATGATATGATATGATATGATATGATATGATATGATATGATATGATATGATATGATATGATATGATATGATATGATATGATATGATATGATATGATATGATATGATATGATATGATATGATATGATATGATATGATGATATGATATGATATGATATGATATGATATGATATGATATGATATGATATGATATGATATGATATGATATGATATGATATGATATGATATGATATGATATGATATGATATGATATGATATGATATGATATGATATGATATGATATGATATGATATGATATGATATGATATGATATGATATGATATGATATGATATGATATGATATGATATGATATGATATGATATGATATGATATGATATGATATGATATGATATGATATGATATGATATGATATGATATGATATGATATGATATGATATGATATGATATAATATGATATGATATGATATGATATGATATGATATGATATGATATGATATGATATGATATGATATGATATGATATGATATGATATGATATGATATGATATGATATGATATGATATGATATGATATGATATGATATGATATGATATGATATGATATGATATGATATGATATGATATGATATGATATGATATGATATGATATGATATGATATGATATGATATGATATGATATGATATGATATGATATGATATGATATGATTATGATATGATATGATATGATATGATATGATATGATATGATATGATATGATATGATATGATATTATATTATATGATATGATATGATATGATATGATATGATATGATATGATATGATATGATATGATATGATATGATATGATATGATATGATATGATATGATATGATATGATATGATATGATATGATATGATATGATATGATATGATATGATATCATATCATATGAATTAATATGATATGATATAATATGATATGATATGATATGATATGATATGATATGATATGATATGATATGATATGATATGATATGATATGATATGATATGATATGATATGATATGATATGATATGATATGATATGAAATGATATGATATGATATGATATGATATGATATGATATGATATGATATGATATGATATGATATGATATGATATGATATGATATGATATGATATGATATGATATGATATGATATGATATGATATGATATGATATGATATGATATGATATGATATGATATGATATGATATGATATGATATGATATGATATGATATGATATGATATGATATATGATATATGATATGATATGATATGGTATGATATGATATGATATGATATGATATGATATGATATGATATGATATGATATAATAAGATAAGATAAGATAAGATAAGATAAGATAAGATAAGATAAGATAAGATAATATAAGATAAGATAAGATAAGATAAGATAAGATGAGATTAGGTTAGAGTGGGTTAAGTTTGGTTGGGATAGGTGAGTTACGGCTAAGTAATGTTAGGTAAGGTTAGGTTAGGTTAGATACGGTTAGGTAAGGTAAGGTAAGGTAAGGTAAGGTAAGGTAAGGTAAGGTAAGGTAAGGTAAGGTAAGGTAAGGTAATGTAAGGTATGTTGTGGAAGGTCGAAGCTGAAATGTTGGTCAAAACCTGTGTAAGGTTGGTTAAGTAAAGGTAATTAAGATAAGGCTAGGTAATTTAATGCAATGTAAGGTAAGATAAGGTAAGGAGATGTTAGGTTAAGTAGGGAAGGTAAACTAAGGAAATGTAATTTAATTTTCTGTAAGATAAGGTAAGATTAGTTAAGGAAATAAAGGGAAGGAAAGGAAAGATAATATACCGTAATTTAATGTTAGATAATGTAAGGTAAGGTAAGGTAAGGTAAGGTAAGGTAAGGTAAGGTAAGGTAAGGTAAGGTAAGGAAAGGAAAGGAAAGGAAAGGAAAGGAAAGGAAAGATAATATACCGTAATGTAATGTTAGACAATGTAAGGTAAGGTAAGGTAAGGTAAGGTAAGGTGAAATGTTGTAAGGTAAGTCAAGTTACGGTTAGATAAGTTATTGATGAAGCTTCTTAAATATTCATATCTTGATTATATTTAAATCACATACAAACATTAAGAAAGTTTTCCTTTACTAATTTCCATTTGCGGATGTAGATGATAAAACATAAATAAAAGCCAAAAAATATAATTTTAATCAACGTATAAAATTAATTTCATGACTTAGACTAATATGTAATGGTGAATGAATAGCTCGCTGTAATTTTATCTTTTTTTTATCATAAATTCATTCATGAACTGCTTTGTGGTAAAACTGTGCTAATTTTATGTGTTAATTTCAATAATTCTACACTCAGCTTGTAACACTGAAATGGTAATAAGTGCCATAAAAATTTCTCTGAATCAGCGGAGATCTCTACAGAGGTGACAAAAAAAAAAAACATTTTTTTTTTGTTTGCTTAGTTTTCTCACTTTTATTAGTTAAGAATTTTTTAAAATATTCCACTTTATAACTGCCACTTTATGACCATTGTAGCAGCTGTTATTGTTGTTGTTATTTTGTCAGTGGCATGCATGCCACTTATATGGAAATGCATGATTTGTTTGCAGAACAACAGCAATAACAAGAAAAAAAAAAATTCCATTAACCCATTTTGTGGAAGGGCATTTGTTGCAAGCTCGTCTGCATGGAAAGCTCTTGGCTAGACATCATTAAATAACTTGAAGTAAAGGAAATTTACAATAGCACAACAAAAACACAACAATAAAAAATTAAAACAACAACAACAACCATATTACAGCAATTCTTTATAATAATTATGCAAATTTAAACAAGCGACATTTTATATTAATCATTCAATGCTGTTCAGGCTATCGTTCGATAAAGCAGAGTTGCCAGCTAGATAGGTTTCAATGTGTAAATTAGTTTAAAGTAAAAATAATTTATTTTGCACTTCGGCATATTATTGATAAAGCATTAAATATAAAAAGATTTCTTAAAAAAATATAAATTTGTTGTTCTATTATAGAGTCGAACATAATGTATCAGTCATTTGTATTATTTGTGGATATCCTTTGTGTGAATATCTTATGTATAGCAATTTTATTGTTGTGTAAATGTAATGTAAGATTTATATTTATGTTTAACACTAAAGTAAATCTTTAACAAATCCATACTGATGGTTCAGTTCTTTACGCTGCCTCAAGGATATTAAATTCTACTACAACGATGACATTACGTTTGGTTTAAACCAAACAAATCTTGAAGAAATTTGATGGTAATTCGATAGATTTCTGATAAAGGGAATATAAAATGAAGGCAGAGACAGTACAAGAAAAAAAAAAATAAATATAAAAAAAAATCAGTTATACAAAGAACAATGTTGGCTCGTTCTTTAAATATTCCAGTGGATATTTAAATTTCTAAGGCATCGAGTGACATATCGGGTCACTTTTTAAAAAACCGCGAAAATTAAATGTGCAAGTATCTTGAAAACGGCTTCGTGGATTTTCAAACAGTAAGGTTTTTTGAACCTAGCGCACCATAATTAGATTAGAGAATTTATCAAATCTCTTGGAACAAAACCAGTGCTGGGCCGTGCTATAAAGAATGCAAATAAAAGCTAGAATTAGAGAAAAAAAGCAAGAAAGTATTATTTATTCTTAGTATTCTTCTTTAATAATTAAAAAAATTGTACAATGTTGAAAAATCTGGCTTGCAACATGGCAACTCTATTAAGTGAGTTGGAATTATAAAATGAATCATGTAATAGAGTTAACAACACCTTTTTAAGTACCTTTATTTTTAACGATATTTTAGTGTTGTAATTAAAGTATCAGTTAAAAATTGCAACTTTACGTCAATAAGAAACTAAAGTTCATTTTCAACAGCACTAAAAAAAAAAAAAAAAAATGAACTAGTAAGAGGAGACAGCGTTGCATTTGAAACTCTTACATCGGCATTCATAGCATTTTGAAGCACTTCAAAGTGCATAATTTGAGCTTTGTTTTTAGTGTTGACGTTAAAAAATAAAACATTTTGAAAATGCACACCACTTGAGTTCAATGAACGTTGGACGTTCAAAATATAAAACTGTTGTCAAACAAAACCTAGAAAATAAAAATACTACACGTTATACACGTAATAACATATTCTAATTTTATGTTAAAAAATTTGAAACTTTTGCGTAGTTAAACAAATACAAAACATTGCATCTGAATAATTTTATTAATTATATGATTTGATGATATTATGATGAACTATTTCAGTATTTAGGGAGATTTGATTAATAATAGTGAATAATTGAAATAGGAAAAATGTATGTGAAAAATGTATTCAATTGGCCGTACGTCGGAAAATTAAGGATAAGCGAAAGTTAAACAAACGTGCTGGCAAAGGATCACCGGAATGCACGAGGCGCACCTAAAGCTGCATTCGAGGGTTTCTTTGGGGTAAAAATTGGATACAGCGACAGGATTTAAGCAAATTGGGGAATATACACTTAAATTACTTTGATAAAATTCATGAATAATTCTTTTAAAACAATAATAACACACTAATAACACATTTAAATAAACGGCAGCCAATTTATTTTATTTCACTCGCATAAACCTACAAAGTATTCGCTGTGCAGCTGAATGCTGCTAGGTGCAGTTGAAAAAATTTCCCTATTTAAATGTTTAGTTCTCCAAATTTCGAAATAATAGTAACATGAAATAATTCGAATAATAGTTCTTGAAAATAAAAGCAACTTTACTGACTTAATTTTATTATATCAATAAACAATATCTGAACTATATCTGAAAAAGCCTCCTGAAAGTCTTTTCTTAGAAATTTAACAAAATATATAAAAATTTTAAAAGTTTTAATGAATTAAAACTCAATGCATCACTGATAAAAATGATGCTACTTTTTTTATCTCCTAAATGAGAGGCAACAGTTTTATGACTTTCGTAATGTTAATGTTAATGTTTTGTTTGGAGATGCGCACTGCGACCTATATAGATCTATTGTACCTCCTTCTTGATGCTCCGCTCTTGACGGATTACAGAATCTCATCCAGACCTAGTTCTCTGATGAATTTGAGAATATTTTTCGGTTCGATGGATGATGAGATTTCCTCTTGACTCAGCTCGTAGTTCCCCAGTGTTGCCTTGCGCTTGCGAGCTACTGCGTCACAGTTGGTAAGTAGGTGTATTGGAGTCTCCTCCGCTTCTTCGCAGAAACGGCAGTTGCTGTCGGTTTCGATGCCCAATTTCTTCAGGTGGTATTTCAGTTTACAGTGTCCTGTAAGAAACCCCGTAAGAATTCTTAGATTCGGTTTGCCTAAGCTTATGTGCAATTTTGCTCTCCGAGAGTTAAAATCTTTGAGGAGCACTTTGGATTGTTTTAGCTTTGGGAGGCTTTTCCAGAGGTTTGATCTTTTGTGTCTCTCCTCCCTTCTTAGTTCTTCTTTGATAGTGTGTGTGCCCAATCCGCAGAATGGTTCTGGTCCTATAAAGTGTGTGGCTGCGCCTCGTCGCGCTAATTCATCAGCTTCTTCGTTACCATGAATTCCTTTATGTCCTGGGACCCAGAGTATAGTAACGGTGTTATTCTTGCCTAGCTCATTCAGTTTTGTTAGGCATTCCCATGTCATTTCTGATGATATTTCACAGGAAGCTAATGCTTTGATTGCTGCTTGGCTGTCCGACATCACAATTATGTCTTGACCTTTGTAACTCCTGTCCAGGTTAAATTGTGCGCACAGCTGTATTGCTAAGACCTCCGCCTGGAAGATACTGGGTGTTGTCCCCATAGGTACCGAGTGCCTGGTTCTTGGTCCATATACCCCTGCACCTATACCTTCCAGTGTTTTGGAGCCGTCCGTGTACCATGTTATACTGTGTGGTTTTGTGACTCGCGATATTATTTCACTATCCCACTCCTTCTTGGTACCAAGCTTAATTTCGAAGCGTTTTTCGAAGTTGTACCTTTTTACTATATCGTCTCTTGGTTGATCGATGTATGGTATCTGCCTTGCGATAACTTCTTTCTCTTTGTTGCTGATAGTTTTTCCTAATGACTTTCGTAACCAAAGTAGTCTATTTTTACTTTGGTGACTATCGGTGAAAGACAGAAAAAAATTAAAACAATTAGTTTTTTTAAGCACAGCGTCGCAATCACTGATGTGTTCACCATTTTGCGAAATTCCTGAACAGTTTATTCGAAAATCTATAAATGGGACATCTAAATCTCCAAATGAGCAAAAGGGAGATTTAAGGTTCAATTTAAAAATCTGAAAAAAATACAGAGTAGCTTTTTTTGGATTTGTTGACTTGGAGCCAATCAACAACCACACCGAGAAAATTGAACGAAATTGAACGTGTGTTCACCGAGGATTGAACACACTACGCGCGTGGATCCATAGACGCCTGTTCTACCAACAGGGACCCAGAGACATATCTATTTGAGTAACTCATACTTATGTTAAATTTTACAATCAGTAGTTCCTTTCTTTCTTTTTTGATTGAATTGAGTCTTTCGTTCAATACTCTGAACGTACATTACGGTGCAAACATTTGAATCTGAACGTAGTTTTTTTTCAGAATATTAACATACTTTAAGGCATTTCTTAAATAGAATTTTGATAAATTTAGAAAGTAATTTTTGTAGTAGGCCTTGCATTGATTGATTTAGAAACAGCACATGCTGCAATTTTAACGAATGCAACTTTGAATCTAAAATTTGTTATATTCTTAGATCTGTGAATTTTCATATAAATACCATATCTTTCATATAGTTCAAATGCAGTTTTTAACACACATTTATATCGAAATTAAAAATAAAATCGCATGTTGTGGTATTTGAACACACAACCCAATGGTTACACGTTCTTCCATTATCAACTGAATTTCCGGACTACCTACTCTGCTTTTAAATACATTAAAGAAACTTGCTGCATAAGCCAGACTTCTTTAACTCATTTGCATTGGTTTCGTCAACATTAAAAAAAAACAAACAGAACTAGGACGCGTCCGGTTTGTGTTTGTTCATTAAAAAATTTGTCGAAAATTCTTCAACCTTTCTGCTTTGTGTTCGTTCATGTTTTCCCTACAAAGGCTTATATTTCGGTGTAATTTTTCCTTTAGAAGTTACAAGATTTTGGGTGGTAAAAGTGGTAGAAACTAAAAAAGCAAAAATGTGGTAGTTTACCACAATTGTGGTAAAAAAAGCCTACAAAAGGGTGTGATTGAACAAGGGGTGGATCAATTTAATTATAATCTAATTCCCCCTACACTGATTGTCCGACTTAAACCAAATTTTGCTCACATAACATTTGGCATATGAGTCAGTCTGTCAGTCAGGGGAGTGGCACTTTAAGTAGAACCTTTCCTTAAAGTAAGTTAACTTATTTTAGACATTGGTTTTATTTTTTTTTTGTTCTGCTATTCTTGTAATTTTACAGCCCGGAAAATAGTTTTATCTGCAAACTAGCTTTAAAATTTTGGCATACGAGTATAAGTTCAATCTAAAAGTAAAACAATTAAATTCAAAATTTCAATAATCGATTTATCGTTATCATTTTAAACTTATTGCAACTACATATCTCCGAAATTAATTTTTTTAGTTACCAACTTTTTGCTGTAAGCCGATGATAAGTTTTTTTAACTTAAGCTTGTATTATTTCTAATATTTTTAACCGACTTCTTATAAGACTTTGCAGACTAAAATAAAGGTTTTTATCAAAGCTTGATTCGAGTTCTCACTTAATAAAAAAGTTGAAGTAAAATTTGCCAATTGTGTTTTATCATTTTTTTGGCTAGTAACACCAAAACGTTATTACTTATACAAACGTATCTAACTTTCCATAATCTATTTCATACAAAAAAAGCTGTTTAATTAAAGGTTTAGAATAAAATTAACTAAATAAAAAACATGAGCTAGTCTAAAAACAGCAAAAACAATGAACTTGTTTTTTTTTCAAAGCGTGTGTTTTGAACCGCTTTACACGTGAATAAGCAAAGCTGCAGCTATACAACGTCATATACAAAGACGAAATTTTTTTTTTTTTTTTTGTTTTAAGCAAAAGTTTATTTAAACAATTGTTGCCTAAATGAGGTGATTGAGTGCAATGAAAAAAAAAAACAACAGTCATAAAACAACAACGACAACGACTTAGTACAGTTATACAAATAAAATTATATTAAAAAAAAAAAAATCATGATATTCAAAAACTGTGAATAAAACAAGAATATAAAAAAAACGATGATGCTATAGTTTCTTATATTTGGCATTTTGACGCAAGGATAACCAACAAGAAGGCTCAGCTTAATGTACATCAAGGGCTTAGCTCAGCAAATGATGACGTTGTTGATACTGATGATGTTGACGCGTAACTGAAATACTGCAAATGTGCTGAAATATAAAGATATAAAAAGGAGAGTCATAAATAAAGATGTACAGTTCTTTTTGACTGTATGCGACAATATTAATGCAAAAGCTTTCAGCTCTTGTTGAAGCTTCTTGACAGCTACTCGCTGTTTTCTTACAATTGATTTGAACTAGATGCTGATTATTTAAAAATGAATTGCTTTTTGTTTTTTGGGGGGTCTTTTGTGGATTATTTATGTATATTTAAAATAATTTTTTTTTTTAACCGAAACCAGTTTAAAATGTTTTTGTGGAAAAAATAAAAGAAAAAAAATAATCCAAAAGCTACCAACCACAAAATGTTGTTTTTTTTTTATTATTACTCATGTCGGGATTCCCGATCGTAATCAATGGATACAATAACGCACATTGGCAGCATATCATTGATTTTATGTTTATATATATATATTTTTTTTTTTTTTTTGCATGCATTGTGGCTGTTTTTTATTTATTTTTTATTTTTCAACAACTGGTTTCTTTACTCATTTACCAGACTCGGTCACTGGCGTGCCTTACGCAGTTTCAGCGGGTTTTTTGTACATTTTTTTTTTGCTATTTTAAATTGCTGCTTTTCATTTTATTTTGTTTATTTTTTTATAATGCGCCATTATTTGTCTTAAATTGATTATTGCTTGATCATCCCAAAATACGCAACTTAAAAGCTGCCTTTGCTGCTGATTGTTCACTTTATAATTAGCGGTAACTTTAGCAGTATTGCCGCTTATAAATACATATGAAAGCGTAAAAGCTTGTTTTATGACTTGTATGTTATTCGAATTTTTTTTTTTTTTTTTTTTTTTTTTTTGTTACTACCGAAGCATGAAACCAACTGAGTTTCTTTTACGTTCATTACGTTTTTCAGCATTTATGAATGAGTGATTGAGCGACTTTTGCACCGTAAAATAAAAATAAAAAACATAAAGAAAAACTACGAAATAAAACTTCGCTAATTAATTTGAGCTGTAAAAAGGCATAGTGAAAAATAAGTCTACTGGAAAAAAACTAGGAGGCGCAATATGTGTTGCTGTAAAAAATAGGCTAGTCGAAATTAATTGATAAAAGCTTTTGATTTAACCGACATAAGCTAAAAACTTTCCAAAAAATACAATAATATCTGTTAACAATATTGAAAGTCATAGTAAATCAGCAAAAAAAGTATTTAGCAATATTGAGGGATTAAAGACTAAATAGATCAAAAATCTCATGTACTGCATTCATACCCGTAGCCAGGATTTTGTTATTTTTGGAAGATCATGAAAAATGTAAAGGTATTGATATAAAATATCAAAAACACACGTTTAGAAATTTTGGATTCAATTTTTATGCAAATGGGCTCTGGTTTTTTTTTTTTTTTTTTAATAACAATTTGTATTAAAATTTATTGCTCAGTTCTTATATAATTTTAAACGTGATTTTAGTTTAAGTTTTAATGCTAAGTTCACATTTAAGTTTATAATTTAATACAGATGAGTTAGTATTTAAGTATATAATCTATTTATTACTATACTATGCTCTCATTTTTAAATTATATCCCATTGCAGGGCCGTAGCTAGCGAAATATTGGTCGCAGGACTAACAAATATTTTCCAAAATTAGATAACACTAAAATAATAATAAAAATATTAACATTAAGGGGGTGGGGAAAGGAAGGGGGCAGGGGGGGTGTTTTGAACTAACTTTTTTTTGAGCTAAATTTTTTTTTTTAAATTATGTTTGTTATTTAACAAACTATTTAACAAATATTTAACAAATATTTATTTGTTAAAAAATTATGTCTATTAAACTCATCGTAAAAGCATAAAAAAACATTTTGTTGACATTCGGGAAAGTATATTTATCAATAATTTGTCTAATTGAAGCAAAACGTTTACTCGAAATTATTTAAAAAAAAAAAAATTTTATTTGATATTTTTAAAATTACCCAAATTCACCTCTTAAAATAATTTTAGAAAAAAATTTAACTCAAAATCCCCTCCCGACCCCCCTAAAATTTTTTGTTTCATTATAATTTTACCGTTTTCTAATTTTGAATTCCGCACCCAGAGTTTCTTTGGAACATACAGACATGGACACATAAATAGCACAAATGTCAATTTATTTTTTAAACTTTTCGTTTAAACCTAATAATGCATTCATTAACTGTAGTTATAATTTTTTGAGACTCCAGTGTGACGTTATTTAAAACTCCGGGAGAGATGCACCGTTACTTACTTTTATTTGCTCAGGCCATCTCTTTCTGTATAGGCATGTACGATCTGCTGTGGTCATATAAATAGCACACATGTTAGTTGGTGAATGAAAGTTAACAAGATCGGGTATTTGTAAAAATTTTAGAGTTTTATTCAGTTAATTTCGCCGATTCTAAATAAAATGTGTCGTGGCAAACATTGCTCTCCGGAAAAAAGGACTATAATTTACGAACTAAGTCGAAAAAGCAAAAAGCCATCTGAAAACGCGGATATTTTCAAAATTTCGAGAAAAAATGGTATATAATGCACTCAAGCTGGTTACACCAAATGGTTCAAATAATTTCGAGAATAATCCGCGCAATCCTAGACCGCGTGAAACCAACGCTTCTACTGATAGACTTATAGTTCGTAAAAGTAAGGCTGAATCTTTCAAGTTAGCAAATCAAATTATGAGGGAAATAAATGAAGAAAATAACCTTAATGTTTCAAGAAAACTAGTATCTAGGAGACTACATGAAGGTAATCTTTATGGACGCATTTGCCGAAGAAAGCCGATCTTAACAAAAAAAAATTTAAAGGATCGTTTAGCGTTTGCAAGGGCCCATGTGAATAAAGAAGACCAATTTTGGAAGAACGTGCTCTGGACTGATGAAACTAAATGTAATAGGGTTGGACCAGAAGGAAAAACTTTTGTTCGGCGCCCCAAACGCCAAGAGTTGAATCCGAAGTATACAAAACAACCATTAAAGCATGGAGGAGGGAATTTAATGGCTTGGGGAGCTTTTTTCTGATACGGTTTTGGGACAATTTTTCGTATACCAGGAATAATGGACAAAAATATGTATATAGATATTCGTAATTACCAGATGGAACCATTTGCATTTGAGAACATGCCTATTAGGTGGACTTTTATGCACGATAATGGTCCAAAACACACAGAAATGGCTGCGATTGATTGGCTAAAAAAGGAAAAAAATAAATATTTTGAATTGGCCGGCTCAAAGTCCAGACCTCAATCCTATAGAAAATTTATGGGATGATGTGAGGGTCAGCATAAGCAACCAAAATTTTCGAAATTAAGGTGAATTATGGAGTGGAATTGAGAGGCTTGGTACTCTATTTCGAAGGATAGGGTCAGGAAGCTTGTGGAGAGTATGGGACGAAAATTTCGGGCAGTTTTGGAAAATTCGGGATACAGTGCCAAGTACTAGTAAGCATATGCGTGAACTCATTGTAAAATAAAAATAAATCCCTATGTCTTTTTTTTCAGAATCCAAATTGTGCTATTTATACGTCCACCTCAGCTAAGGAGCAATTTCAGATTTTTCATTAATTCTCTAATTTTTAATTAGTAATTACAAAGTTACTACTGATTTTAAGTTTTTAATGTTTAAACGCAAATACCATGAAATAAATTCTTGTTTTCCTGTATGTATTTTAATTTAATTTATGTGACACACCCTATATGTATTTTTGTGCTATTTATGTGTCCACGGCTGTATATCCTTTACTCCAGAGGATATTTTAATGTATATTGGATCAATCGATGAGGATTTTGGCGCTGGACCCGACGGTGTTTCCGCCGCAGTGTTAACACAATGCGGTTCCATTTTGAGTCAACCACTTTCTTTATTATTCAATAAATCAATTAACGAAAGTTATTTTCCACTTTTTTGGAAAAAATCATTTATTACTCCTATTTTTAAAAAGGGTTGCAGGAATGATGTCAATAACTATAGGCCTATCGCCAAGCTCTCATCGATTCCAAAACTTTTTGAGCGGATCGTATACGATCGGGTAAAAATTCACTGTGGGGAAGTCATAGCAACTCGTCAGCCTGGTTTTGTTGATGGCAGATCCACTGTGTCTAATCTTTTCGATTTCACAACATTCTGCTTAAATTCAATTGATTCTGATAACCAGGTCGATTGTGCTTACACTGACTTTATTAAGGCATTTGATAAACTACCACACAATCAATATCTTATTTAAACTCGAGTTAATCGGATTTCCACAATATTTGAAGGAGCGATCTTATCAAATACGTTTCCGAGATGTATTGCCTTCTGAATTTAGTGCTGAATTAGGTGTTCCTCAGCGTAGCCAGCTTGGTTCACTTCTGTTTATTTTAGCAATCAGTGATGTAACTCACATCATCGAACACTCTCATCTGCTTATCTATAAGAATGTTATGAAAATATACAGAACCGTTGATTCTAAAGACAATTCAGATCTACTCCAGTCTGATCTGAAATCCTTTGAAGTTTAGTGTTCTAAAAATAATATGTTTCTAAATCCAGATAAATGCCAAACTATGACCTTTTTGCGAAAAACTAATTATTTTATTTTTGATTATAAGATCAAAGATACTGCCTTAAGTCGTGTAGATATCCTGTAGGAAAATCAACTAATTTAAAAGTAGTTGATAAAGTAGTTTTTTGTCAACCACAACTAGTTAAAATTCTGACCTTTTTCCATAGAACGAACTAACATATTTTGTATGGTGATGTCCGCTAAATAAGTCAATTGGCTTTCGTCTGCATATATTTTAAACTACTTGTTAAATTAGTTAAATCTAAATTAGTTAAATACTACTTTATTTTAACTACTTTAAAATAACCAATTGAAAACTATTACTGATGGCCTAAAGTTAATAAAATTTGATGAAATAACATAGTTAAATATATATAAACTTGTAATCTAATAAAAACTTGCAATGAATACATGTCAAAATCAGAGTAGTTGCCACCTTAATATAATTCAAAGTAGTTTATCAATCACTTGTTTTTGAGTAGTATTTCAATTACTTCATATATAATGCAATAAAAACTATTTAGAATTGAAGTGGATGCCGCCTTAATATAATTCAAAGTAGTTCATATACTGGTTTATTTTAAACTAGTTTTTTAATTAGTAGTTTTAAAAAAAAAGTTGGTTTGTTGCTATAGGGTACCGTCAAAGACCTAGGTATATGCATGGATTCTAAGCTGCCGTTTAACATTCATATTGATAGTATTTGTAAAGAAGCATCTTCAATGCATGGATTTATAAAACTCTGGGCCAAAGAATTTAATAGCATGATTACACAACTACAACGTTATATTTTGCAATCGTGCGTCTTCACATAGAGTATGCAAGTCAAGTTTGGTCCCCAAGTTACAATGTGCATGTTGATCGAATAGAAAGAATCCAAAAACGTTTTGTTCGCTTTAAAGGGCTCTAAGGGGCTTAAGTGGAACGGACATTTTCGACCTTCCTCCTTATAAGGATCGTTTGAAGCTGTTAAAAATGCAGTCTTTAAGTGATCGAAGGAAATCTGAGGATATCGTATATTTACACCAGCTCATAACAGGTGTATTCGATTCTCCAGAACTTCTTTCTCACATAAATTTTAACACGAACCGTAGATGCAGTAGAAACGCTAACAATTTGATTTATTTACCATTTAGTAGAACAAATTATATGGCTACTGCTCCTCTAAGACGCATGAGTTCCCCTTTGTTAACAATTGTAGCGTTTTTGATGTTAATTTGTCAAAAGGTCAACTCAAAAGTAGATTAAAATTAGTTGTGTAAATAGATCTATGTATACGCATGGTTAGTTGTTACGTCTTGTGTTGTCCCTGAGCCCAACCCATTTATTGGTGGGTAAATTTTTCCCACATTAACTTGTCTGTGGTCACTGGTATCCATAACAATGATATTTTTCAATGATTACTGGGTCGTGATTTTAGATGGGTAAATGCTGAGGAAGTGCGTAAAACTGTAGTAGCTGAACTCTATTGTTATTGCTGAAAAAATGTGTAAGTTCTAGAAGCAAAATTTCTCTAGCTACGGCCCTGTCCCATTGTAATAAGATTAAGACGTGAGATATTGTAATATAATACAGTATGACTTAAAATTCAAATATGATATTTATCATAGTATTAAATTTATTCCAAAGTGCATAAAATATCGCTGTAATTTTAACTTTATTAAAATTTAATAAAATTTTTTCTTTTTTAAATTTGTGATCTATTGTGTAGTATTTAATTCAATACATTTCAAATTCAAAACCTTTGTAAAACTTTGCTTATTCCAGGATTTCTAACCGTGCATCTATATGGAACATTTTCCACGACAAATTCAGTACTTTCAATATTGTTTTTCAGTCTAGATTTTATTAAACATGATAAAAGGGGTTATAGTATAAAATGGCTCAGTGGACATTTTGAGGAAAAACGGTGGAAATATTGGTGTACTTTCAGAAATTTGGTACAGTACAAAATATACAAAAGTTTTTGGAATTTTTTTTTTATAGCTTTTCAAAAAATGTTAGTCTGTATTTTACTCTTAAGCTTGACTTTTAGAGTTTACACTAGAGATGGGCGCGTGAGTGGTTTTGACTCACGATCACGCACGCTCACAATGTGTTTTTTTCTAATCACGCACGCTCACGATTAAAATAATTTTTTTGGCTCACGATTACGCACGCTAACGATGAGTTTTCTTCTAATCACTCACGCTCACGATTAAAATTATTTTTTGACTCACGATCACTCATGATCACGATGGAATTTTTTTACTCAGGAGTGGTCACGAATTAAAGTGTTTAGCATTGGAGACGCTAGTGTTTTTAAAATTAGAAACATAAATTCAGTTCATATTCTATATCGATACATCTCATACATATTAAAATTATATAAATACAAAAATTAGTTTGCAGCAAAATGATTAATATTTAAATGGAAACCGCAGAACATCACTTGAGTTGAAATTAAAACGTAAACACTTAAATACATTTAAAAACCATTGAATTTAATTAATAAAAAGTAAGCTTTGAAAAGCAAACAATCAACTTAAATCTATATTTTAATTAAAGTATTTATTTAAAAAAGTAATCTATCCAAATTTACCCCTAGGAGTCTGGATCTTCTCTCCTCTAAAATACGACCAGATACTGAAAAAATTCTTTCACTTGTGGCAGAAATTGCGGGTATATGTAGTATTTGCCTGGAAATTTAATGCAAAAGAGGAAAGTCTACTGTTTCCTTCCAAAAAGCTAAAATATCGCTAGTATTTTACCTATCTATCGATATTTTCAAAATTTTTTTTACTGTTCTCTTCAATTTGGTCCTTGAATTCGTGAAATAAACCGTATCTTGTTCTCTTTGAAGTAGATGGAAAGCTGTCTAGCAGTTGTATATCAGCTTCAGAATTGATATGTTTTTCGCTCTTGTTTTTTATTAATATTATTTTTTTAACATTGATTTTGGTCAGTGGTCAGGGTTGCATTTTGTATGCAATTGGTAGAACTAGCGTCACAAAAAAAATCATTACTAAATTTTGCACAGATTTAAAAAGTAAAGATAAACAAGTCGTGACACGAAGAAATTTAAGTCACGCACGAGGAAAATATAATCACGCACTCTCACGAATATTTCGTGATTTTTTTTATGGGTTCACTCACGATAACGACGTGATTTGTCGTGACACGCAACCATCTCTAGTTTACACCACCAATAATTAGAGTTAAGCAAAAAAGAGCTTACATATTCTTTACTCAAGAAAGAGCGCGTTGCAGGCACCAACAAAGTTTTTTTTGTAAATACACCTAAGCACAGTTTTTGAAATGTTTTAAAAATAGTGTGCTTCGAGCTAAAAATAACTACTGAATTATTTTTTTTTTGAACCTTTTTCGAGGTATGAAATTTTGAAAAAAAAAAAATCATATATGTTTTTTATTTTTGACTACTGTTTCTTGCCAAACGGTACATATTGAAAAGTTTTTCATATATATTATTTGTTCATAAATAGTTTTGTTGAAATGCAGATGTATAGAAATAATGTCCAGGTCTTTTTTTTTTGAGATATTTACTAACTTAAGATTGCTAGGTTAAATATTGTTTTCAAAAAATGCTGTGTAGTTTAATTTAAGACTATCTTAATTTTTTGAATATTTACCATGTTTTGTAATCAACTCTGACAATAAGCATCACTAAGGGGGGAAGGGAGATGATGACTCTCCCCAAGAGATTAAAAAATTTAGACAAATGTGAAGCAATCAAGTTCCCTAGTATACTCACTGACTTGCTTGACTGACAGTTACCGCAGGTCGAAAATCGAATGAACTCACTTATCATATTCCAAGTATTACGTTGTCGATGCTGTAGTCTATCGTTAAGTTCTCTCTGCAGCCAATGGCAAACCTCAGAGAGAAAGAAACTGCGATGAAAAGTTTCTTGAGAACATAACGTGTAGGTCCAGTTCTCGATCATTTGTGTTGAAACATTTCACAACACAATTGATCATAAGAAGATCGGTCAAAGTCAAAGAAGCTCGTTTTTTTTTTTAGTCTATTGTTAAGGGAGGGGGAGGGGGGTAAATTTTCATTTATAAGAAATCGATTTATTTCTTTTATTATGGTTAAATATCTGTAGAATATAATCCCAAAATTCAAAGTCGAAAAAAAAAAAAAGAAATGGCCATTCATTCAATCAATTGTGTTGAGTGTGATGGGAAATGTTTGCACACAAATGATCGAGAACTGGACCTTCATGTTTTACGCCAACTCCGAACGGCTTATGTTCTCAAGAAGCTTTTCATGGCAGTTTTTACTCTCTGAGGTTTGCCATTGTCTGCAGAGAGGTGACGACCGAACAGAAAAATTAATTCAATTGAAAAAATTTTCTTTGTCAAATGGAGGATTCGAACCTGGGTTCTCTGGCGTAAGAGTCACACACTCACCCGTTACGCCACTGCCGCCACTCAAAATTCAAAGTCAATCAGAGCAAAACTATCGAAGTTATTGACTAATTAGTCTCCTCTTCTCCAATACTGTAGCGCCGACAGCGAAATTTTAAACGCGTTTTTCTCTAGACCACTTTTTAAAAATCCGTGTCAATGCCTTTCAAAAACAACATTACTTAATTATTTCAAACTTGGTACACACTTTCTACATATAAAATACCACCCTCTTACTTTAAGTTTCAGAATTTTTTTTTTAAATTAAGGGGATTTCTCACTTACAAAATGGTGGAATTTTAGTAAAAAATATCAATTTCCACTTTAAATGACCATCAAAATTTTAAAAATGCAACAAATATTAATCAGAGAACGTTGATGACACCAACGACTAAAATTTTAATATTCTTTGATTTCAGATAATCTCCAGATGAGGTACACTAAACGCTGCAAATTGTCTTTTTTCAAAAAAAAAAATTCTAGGAAAGGCTTTGTCACCGGATTGCTTGTCGATATTTTTGCATAAAATAATAAGAGAATGTCATAAAACTGATAACTTATAATGTACAAAAGGTTTCAATAAATTTTCCCTATCCATATTTAAAAAACAAATTCGCAAAAACAGTGGTTTTTTACGCTGAATCCCTTTATTGATGTCCTAAAAGAGGCAAAAAATCTTGTTTCTCGAAAGGGGTAACGAAAACGGGACTATAGCTCATATCTCTCCCAAACTGACCCCTTGAAGGGTCAAATATATGAACTGGCCCTTTTATTATACACCCTTCAACACTTCTTCGGAACATAGTAAACCCCTATATGCCACCTTACTGTAAGCCCCCATCCAATAAACACCATAAATGTCGATTATACTTCATATCTCTCTCCAAATGACTCTTAGAGGGGTAATATATGTAAGCCGCTCCTGTTATTTTTATCCTTTAACATTTCTTTCAAGCACATCAAACCCCTATCTGTCACCCTGCTGAGGGCCCTCATACAAAAAACACAAAAACTATTGTTTATTGCTTATATCTCCCGATTTTACTTCCAGAAGTTTTAATTATATGAGCTGGTTTAATTATTTTTCGCCTTTTAACACTTTTTCTGAACACACATACCCCTTATCTGCCACTGCTCTGGGGGTACCCATACAAAAAACACAAAAACAAGTTCATTTCTCTCTCGAATTGGTTCCTAGAGAGGTAAAATATAAAGGGTGTTTAAATTTTAAGGGCCGATGTTGATTTTGAGTAAAACACAAATTATTTAGGAAATTATTGTCATTTCTTTTTATTATGATAATATTGGTATGGTTCAATTATGTATGGAACAAAATATAGGCCAAATGGCCGCCGCGACCTCGACGGCACACCTCCATCCGATGATCCAAATTTTCGAAGACGCTGAGGCAAAAGTGAGGTTATATGCCGTTAATGTGCCGAATTATGTCATCCTTTAGCTCTTGAATTTTTGGTGGCTTATCGACGTACACCTTCTCTTTCAAATAATCCCATAGAAAAAGTCCAACGGTGTCAAATTACATGATCTCGGCGGCCAATTGACATCGCCACCACGTGAGATAACACGGTCATTGAATTTCTCGCGCAAAAGAGCCATTGTTTCGTTAGCTGTGTGGCAAGTGGCACCGTCCTGTTGAAACCACATATCGTCCACATTCATATCTTCCAATTCGGGGCATAAAAAGTTCGTTATCATCTCACGATAGCGAACACCATTCACAGTAACTACCTGAACGGCCTCATTTTGGAAAAAATACGGCCCGCACCAAACAGTCACTCTTTGTGGGTGCATTGGTTTTTCGACAATCACTCTTGACTATCATTCGCCCAAATGCGGTTATTCTGCTTATTGACGAATCCACTAAGGTGAAAATTTGCCTCATCACTGAAGATGATTTTCTTCAAAAATTGATCATCCACTGTTGCCAGTTCTTGCCACCTTTCTGACCATTGACGACGCTTGAAATGGTCAAGAGGCTTTAGTTCTTGAGTCAATTGCATCTTGTAAGCGTGTAAATGTAAGTCTTTATGCATAATGTTCATCAACGACGAGCGTGAGAGGTGCGATTGTTGGGCACGACGACGAGTTGAGGTGGACGGCTCTTCAGCCACACTATCGCGAACAGCAGCAATATTTTCTGCAGTACCAGCTACACGAGCATGCACTGCTGTTTTCACATCTCCTACAGACCCGGTTTGCTCAAATTTTTGCACGATTTTTCCGACTGTACGCACATTTGGACGATTAAATTGACCGAAAAAAAATCATGATATGCATTTGGATTTGAACGCCCATTTTCATAATAAGCCTGAATAACTTTAACGCGTTGCTCGATAGTGTATCTTTCCATGGTACAAATTGAATTAGTCTGAAATTGAGAAATGTCAAACGAAATGCAGAAAAAACTTGACGTTTAGGTGTGGTTCACATTCAATATCGGCCCTTAAAATTTAACCACCCTTTATGAACTGATACTATTATTATTTGTTCTTCAACATTTCTTCTGAACACACCTATCACTATCTACCACCCCTCTGGGGGTTCCCATACAAAAAACCAGAGCTGGGTCGAAAAGTATTCATTACAATTCAATTCCAATTCCTTGGAATTAGGAATTGGTAATTGGCCATCTCAATTCCATAGGAAAGTAATTGGAAAAATTCGTCAATTACATTAAAGGAATTGTAATTGGTAATTGGACACCTCAGTTTCTCAGAAATGTAATTGACGAATTTTTCCAATTACATTTCTGAGGAAATTACCAATTCCTAATTCCAAGGAATTGGAATTGAGATGGAAAATGAGATGAATGAGATGAAAAAAACACAAACACTGTTGAGTTAAGTCTATGTCTCTACCAAATTGATCCCGAGAGGGGATCAATTATTTTTCCTCCATCAACATTTCTTCAGAACACTCTTCTGGATGATTCTCTACAAAAAACAAAAATTTCTAGTACATTGTTTTTGCATGTACATTGCGCATGTGCTCGAAGGCTCGAAACTATCCGGGTAGCACGAAGCTACTGTCTTTGTGCTTTTTGCGTTACGAATACCCGGGTGTTTCGAAGAAAATCGATGGCCCTACTTTTCGGCCCTTTCTTTCGTTTCAGTTCAAATGCGTTGAAAAGCGATTAAAACGATTTTAAGCTTCCGCAAATTATTTCCAATACATATAAACATACTTAAAGTTATTCTTAATACTTATTATAAACTTTAAAATAATTTTTTTAAATAGTCGCTCTGTCTACAAAATAAACCTTAATAGCATTTTGTCTGCTCTTATCTATTGTCATTCGCTAATCGACTGTACGCACTTATACATATATACATATGCATACATTCATACATATTCAAATATTTCAAAATCATCCATCCATTATTCAATTGAGTGCAACTCTTGCCCAGACTATGCTAAGCGCTGCACATTCTTATCAGCATGTGCGCGACAAGTGTTAAATTTTTTTACTCTTCCCCTCTCCACCCCTTCTCGCTTTCACTATCTGAACTGTCATATGCCAAGCGTCAAATTGAAAAAAGAAAATTGTTAAAAATTTATAAAAAACAAAATTATTGAACTCATTTCTGCAGTAATCAAATCATTTACATGCGTGTGTGAGAGTGTATTAAATACGCGCATATCCCTGTAGGAAAATCAACTAATTTAAAAGTAGTTGATAAAGTAGTTTTTTGTCAACCACAACTGGTTGAAATTCTGACTTTTTTCCATAGAACGAACTAACTTATTTTGTATGGTGATGTCCGCTAAATAAGTCAATTGACTTTCGTCTGCATATATTTTCAACTACTTGTTAAATTAGTTACACTTAAATTATTTTTTTAATTGTTTTTAAATAACCAATTGAAAACTATTACTGATGGCCTAAAGTTAATAATATTTGATGAAATAACATGGTTAAATATATATAAACTTGTAATCTAATAAAAATTTGCAATTAAAACATGTCAACATCAGAGTAGTTGCCGCCTTAATATAATTTAAAGTAGTTCATATACTGGTTTATTTTAAATTAGTTTTTTATTTAGTTGTTTTTAAAAACAAGTTAGTTTGTTCCTATAGGGATTATATATTGCATGTGCGTTTGTATTTGGTGCTACAACACATTTACAATATTTTTTTAAATTAAGTAAATCAAGGCAAGCTTTTCTTGCTTATCATTTATGTGAGCTCTTTGCTTATATTTTTGCTTATAGCTCGGGATGAAACTGGAGCTCTCATGATGAAAGTAATTAATTGTTTTTAAATTTTGAGTTTTTTTTTTCAATATTAACATGTGCTCATTAAGCTTGTTTTTATAATTAAATTTATTTTCTTATTCTTTTCATAATACTGATTAAAATTAATTTGTTGAAGAACAAAAGCAAAGTCTCAATTTCAGAACTACTCGCAGTATTGAAACAAGATTGTGATTTTATTTTATAATTTCTAAAACTGACAACACAAATTAGTGGGCAAGTTTTTTAATTAAAATTTAATGATTTTATTTTGTGTGTGTGGTATTACTCTTCGACAGAAGGTGTTAATTGTTTGAGCTACTACATTTTTATCTTTGTTTAAGAAATTACCGAAGACCAAGCATGTCCCACTTTCAATTATTTGGTTGTTGATATTTATTTATAAAAAATTCCTGTGTTTGTTTTTAAGATATTTCATGTTGCAAAGGGCCTTTGCATTAGTCATCAAGGGCAACTTCCCCCCTAAATCTGTAATTTTTTTATCGATGGCCTTGTAAGTGCGAGTAGTTTATATTTTTCTTCGAAACTAGAGCTGGAAAAGTCAAAAGCAAATCAGTATTTTTAAAGCGATATTATATAATTTAGTGCAAGTCGGTAAAGCCGGTATGATACTTATTTTTTTTTGCTCAATTTTTGTCATTGAAAATGAAAACTAGAGCAGTTCGAATTGTACGAATCCATGGAATCAATTGGTGTGAGTGAGTACGCATAAAGTACGAATTGGAGAAAAATTTGTAGGACGGACTTTTTTCTTTGCATTTTTTTTGTCGTTTCTTTCAATTCGTTCTTCGTTAAGTTTCGATCAAATATTTACTGTGCTGTTAATAATTAATTTGACATTTTAGAGTAAACAAAACTATTTGATATAAATGTATGCTGAATTAGAAGTGATGTGTGTAGCTAATATTAATTTCTTAAATTCAGCTGCTCTTCAAAACACCCGAAATAAAAAAGTAACAACGTTTATCCCTTTCTTGCAAAATATGTCTGTCCTACCCACGCGCTAACTACTACCTTAGCTACTTTTTTGAAGCTAAGCTTTTCTAATACCGTTTGTATTGGAAGTTTGAGTATCGGCAGTAACTAAATAAATATGGGAATTGCTATAAATTCTCCAAAATATTTTTTTAACTTGTAAAATATTTATAACACACAAACAAGTTACAAATTTAAAAAACCTAAAACAAAGCAGGCAAAAGGTTAACCCGCTCGACTATTGCCAGTCGTACGTGAATCGTAGAAAACGTTTCATACGAAACTACGGTCAGAGTGACATTTCAAGCTCACGAGAGCTGTCATATGGCTAGCAGACAGCGCCATCTATATTTATTTATTTAAGTAAAATGTTTACATGTAAGACTCAGTCTTTTAAATGTATTAAGTATAACAGAATAACAACAGGATTTAACCATCAAAAGAAATAAATGCGACTTGAAGCTAACAGTGTAATGATTTATTAAAATTACTATAAAGTAGCTGTTAAAGCGATTAGCCAAAAACAATAAATTTTAAGTAAATTTAATTAATATAAATAAAATTAATTAAAGAAGTATAGAAAGTAATGAAAGACAGTATGAAGAAAAGTAATGAATAACTGCATGCTTAAAGATATGTTTGTTAGTAATAGCTTTAATTCTCATAGGTAGCATATTCCACAATCTGACGGCGTTCACAAAAAAAAGTCTGCTGTAATTAAGATAATTATAAGTTGGGATTATCAGGTTCAAATTTCTATTAGATCTACAAAATCGAAGTTTATGAAATAAGTAATTAGGTGTCTGTGAATATATTAAGTGATGTAAAAAAATGCAGTTTCTTGCATTCAAATAATTAAAAATGTTACAACCCAGAACTTTATTGCTCAAGTGGCTGATGCGATCAAACTTTCTTAGGCCACAGACGTACCTCACAGCATTATTAAATATGTACATGTTGCAACTTTAGCTTAGATCTGGAATCAAGTCTACTATACACGACGTCTGAGTAAGAGATGATTGGCACTATGAGCTGCAGCACTAACTTCCTTCTAGTTTCAATAGAAACAAATGACGCAGTCCACCTCAAACTCCGAAGAACGAAGTAGACCTTGCATACAACAGAATTGATATGGTTTTCGGGAGAAAGTGAAGAGTCAAGATTTTTAACTTTATCTACAAAGTTCAGCTCAACACCATTAAGATAGATGACAGGTATGTTAGAGAGAGAGAGTAGCTAGATTTAGAAATCGGCAATACATATGATTTAATAGGGTTGAGTTTAAGCTTATTAATTTCAGCCCATTCTGTTATTTTCCTTAAGTCTTCGTTCATTTTAATACATAAATCATCAACATGATCAAAAGGTCTGGACAGGTATAGTTGTAGATCATCAGCATATGCATGCATTGTGACGTATCGGCATTTGCTAAAGATGCCATTAATAAACATCGTGAATAAAAGAGGACCAAGTACAGAGCCTTGAGGCACTCCACAGGCTACATTACGGAAAGCGGACAGACTATTACCCACCCTTACTCTTTGAGATCTTTCAACTAAGTAACTATATAACAGACGGACCGCCATTCTAGAAAACTTAAAATTATCTCCAAGTTTCTGACACAGAATAGAATGATCAACTGAGACTCAACTAGTATATGTGAGTTGAGGCAAAGAATTCAAAAAACTGCACACTATATTCATTGACTCGTAATATGCATGAATTACTAATATGGTAATAAAACATTTTATAAGGTCTTGCTTCCCCCTCTACCCTCCCCCACCCCCCTGATAGTCTTCCTGCCTATGCTATTGGTAGTCAAATAAAGGTAACCCAAAAAGTAGAAAGTTTGTTTGCAAGGCAATTTTGGTATTTATTGAAATTTGAAAAATTGTACGTTATAAAAAGTCTTTCGTTTGAAAATTGTGCAAAAAAAAACTAATATTTTTAGAACATTGTTGCTTAAACAACAATTAATTATGATAATTTTAATGCTTATTCTTCTCTTACGTCTTTCATATTGTATAAGGAATATTTTTGTTTTATTTTTTTTCTTTGTTATTTGCGTCATTTAACTTTTTTGTGCTATATTTTTATTTAGAAGATATTAGATTTCGGAAAATTATCAACTTAATGTCAAATTTAATGACCATATTAACGATTTTAAATGAATAAATATTTACTATATTTTTGTTAAAAACGAAACCATTTGAAACTCGTCGAGACAAGTTTAACCTTTTTTTTTACGCGGTTTCATCTGAGCATTTCTTCTTTTGACTTTTGAGCATATATATATATATAATTATTGAATTTTTTATCTTGAAACTTTACTACAATATTGGAATTAATTATATCGCCATATAATAACTTTTTATAGAAGGTTATAGCTTTTTTTTTTTCTTAAATTCAGCTCTAAAGCTAGCTTGCAGCTAAATTAAAATGATTTAAAATATTTTTATTTTTTTTTTGGTATCTAAAAAAAAATTTTTTTTTTTACTATTTTATTTAAATTCATTGCCAAATACTAAATGTTAAATTTATGCTATTTAATTACTTTGATATTTTAAATTTGATTGGGAGGCTTGCTTTAAATGGGTGGAAGTTTTTTTAAAAGCAGATCAATTTTATTGCGTTTTGTTTTAATTTTCTAAAGCAGCTTAAATATTTTGCTGATAATATTAATTTATTTAATTTCAAGGCATAGTGAAAAAAATCTGCAACAGTTTTTTTTTATTTTTAATTTTTTTTTTTTGGTTTTGCATTTCACTCGGATAAATTTGCTGTTTCTGGCGTGTGCCACAAATGCGCGCCGCCATTGTTTTTCAACAATTAATAAATTTATTTAGTTTTGTTATTTATTTGCCATATTAATTGTAAGCATTTGTCTTGTTATGAGGCATTAACTACAGTTGTTGTTGTTGTTGTTATTATTGTTGCTTTTTTGTTAATATTTGTGTTACATTTTTGCTGTTTTTCTGTTGCTGTTGTTGGTGTTGTTTTTAATGCTACTGTCTGTGTCAAGTTTGCTTTTGATATTAGTCACAGCAAGCAATATCTTCATCAACTATTGTAACTTCCGTGTCCGAACACCAGGGGGCGTATGTGTAAAATATAATTTTTCGTAAATCTCTTGCTTTGTTTACAATTCCCAGCACGTTCTCATGTGGTTTTATGATTATTTTGTGGGTTGTTTTTGTTTTTCTTGCTTCTTAAATTCAATATTTGTAATTTTTTCTGTTATTTGTTGTAATACAGTTCCTGTTGTTGTTGTAATCAGTTTGTTTTCAATTCCCAGACATGATTTTAGTATTGAGCGCATCCGCCTGTTTTTCAAATTTTATTATTAAGATTTTATCAATATCAATAGCCACAGCGCAAAACATGAACTTGTATCAATTTTCAAGATTTTGCTGTAGCATAGTTCCTAGAACTTTTCAGTTTATGGCGGCACTGTGCTACAACTGAATGTGCACTGAAGCGGAATTCCATTGATTGAACTTTGTATTAATGACCATAATAATCGATTTAAAAGTAGCGCTCTAAACGGAAATGCAAACGTGTTGAAAAGCAAAAAAATTTTATTAAACATGCAGTCAAAAAAATTATAAAGTTACGTTGATTTGTTTTTTTTACTCAAATTTAGCTACAGTTTTACAGTTGATTTGTATAACTAAAATATAATATTAAAATATAAATTAAAGGGGACGATAGATAAAAAAATTTTGCTTACATGGGAGGTTGCATGCCCCCTTGTCAAATGCCCGTCCATTGGTTCGTTTGACACCAAACTGATCACAGTTGAGTTTGTTCAAAGGAACACTGTGAAAACTTAGCTACAGTTTTCTTAAAAATTTCATAAAAATTGTTTTAGCAGTTTCGGAGTTGATAGCTGGCATACACACCCACATACTTACATGCATTCATCCATTTTTATATGCAGAGAGATTCAACAGAATTTAAGAGCTTCATTTAAATATATTTTCAAGCCATTGAAAGCTTTTAATTTGACAATCTCTAGCATAAAAACTTTATTACATCTAAAACAATACGAAAAGCTCTTTAAAGCTATGGACTTAGTTAAAACTTTGTTGGGCATTCTGCAGCCCACGGGCAAAACGCTTTCCCTGCCATAATGCGCCTCTTATAAAATCATGTTAAGTTCTCTGTTTGCTAGGGTAAGAATGTCCACCAATGAAGTAAAAACGCATTTAAAACAAAAAATTGTTAAAAAAGTTCGAAAACCTCGATAAGCTTTTAAGTTCAAAACACCCTAAAAACTTTGAAGTTCAAAAAAGCTTTTGCTCAATTTCAAAATTGTTATGAATTTTAGAAGTTATTAAAAATAGTTTTGTTAAAGAGGTAAATTCAAATCAACACGCGGTTGGAACAACATACTATTAGGTTTAAAGCTTTTCTTATCTATAACTTAAGTCTTATAAAACCTGATTAAATCAAGTTAAAACTAATTGAAGCCAAAAAATTGTCTCCAATTTTTGATAAGAGAACTAAACTTAAAAAGTTTCACACAAAAATTGCGTTTTGCTTGTTGTGAAATGTTTGAACACAAATGATAGAGAACTGGACCTACAAGTTTTATGCCAAATCTGAACGGATTATGTTCTCAAGAAACTTTTCATGGCGGTCTTAACTATCTGAGGTTTGCCATTGTCGAACAGAAAAAGTTATTCAATTGAAAAAACTTTCTGTGTCAGGTAGTAATTGAACCAGGGTTCTCTGGCGTATGGGCCACACACTCTACCCACTACGCCACGAACACTACAGCACTGACTAATAAGAATAATAATATTAGCTACATAGTTAGATAGTGGAATTCAAGAAAATTTTAAATTTTTAAAAACTTCCAGAATTAAAAAAAAAAAAAATTGTATAAGCTTGTTTAAAATACACAACAATGCAGGCAGCTAAAAAAAATGTACGCAGTTTTCTTATACTATTGTAAGAATCGTGAAAGATTCGTGAAAGAAAGTCTGTAGTCAATAGAGAGTAGTCAATACTCAGTAGTCAGAAGTCGGTAGTCAATAGACAGTTGTCAGTAGTTAGTAGATAGTAGTTAGTAGATAGTAGTTAGTAGTTAGTAGTAAGTAGTTAGTAGTTAGTAGTTAGTAGTTAGTAGTTAGTAGTTAGTAGTTAGTAGTTAGTAGTTAGTAGTTAGTAGTTAGTAGTTAGTAGTTAGTACTTAGTAATTAGTAGTTAGTAGTTAGTAGTTAGCAGTTAGTAATTAGTAGTTAGTAGTTAGTAGTTAGTAGTTAGAAGTTAGCAGTTAGTAGTTAGTAGTTATAAGGTATTAGTTATTAGTTATTAGTTATTAGTTATTAGTTATTAGTTATTAGTTATTAGTTATTAGTTATTAGTTATTAGTTATTAGTTATTAGTTATTAGTTATTAGTTATTAGTTATTAGTTATTAGTTATTAGTTATTAGTTATTAGTTATTAGTTATTAGTTATTAGTTATTAGTTATTAGTTATTAGTTATTAGTTATTAGTTATTAGTTATTAGTTATTAGTTATTAGTTATTAGTTATTAGTTATTAGTTATTAGTTATTAGTTATTAGTTATTAGTTATTAGTTATTAGTTATTAGTTATTAGTTATTAGTTATTAGTTATTAGTTATTAGTTATTAGTTATTAGTTATTAGTTATTAGTTATTAGTTATTAGTTATTAGTTATTAGTTATTAGTTATTAGTTATTAGTTATTAGTTATTAGTTATTAGTTATTAGTTATTAGTTATTAGTTATTAGTTATTAGTTATTAGTTATTAGTTATTAGTTATTAGTTATTAGTTATTAGTTATTAGTTATTAGTTATTAGTTATTAGTTATTAGTTATTAGTTATTAGTTATTAGTTATTAGTTATTAGTTATTAGTTATTAGTTATTAGTTATTAGTTATTAGTTATTAGTTATTAGTTATTAGTTATTAGTTATTAGTTATTAGTTATTAGTTATTAGTTATTAGTTATTAGTTATTAGTTATTAGTTATTAGTTATTAGTTATTAGTTATTAGTTATTAGTTATTAGTTATTAGTTATTAGTTATTAGTTATTAGTTATTAGTTATTAGTTATTAGTTATTAGTTATTAGTTATTAGTTATTAGTTATTAGTTATTAGTTATTAGTTATTAGTTATTAGTTATTAGTTATTAGTTATTAGTTATTAGTTATTAGTTATTAGTTATTAGTTATTAGTTATTAGTTATTAGTTATTAGTTATTAGTTATTAGTTATTAGTTATTAGTTATTAGTTATTAGTTATTAGTTATTAGTTATTAGTTATTAGTTATTAGTTATTAGTTATTAGTTATTAGTTATTAGTTATTAGTTATTAGTTATTAGTTATTAGTTATTAGTTATTAGTTATTAGTTATTAGTTATTAGTTATTAGTTATTAGTTATTAGTTATTAGTTATTAGTTATTAGTTATTAGTTATTAGTTATTAGTTATTAGTTATTAGTTATTAGTTATTAGTTATTAGTTATTAGTTATTAGTTATTAGTTATTAGTTATTAGTTATTAGTTATTAGTTATTAGTTATTAGTTATTAGTTATTAGTTATTAGTTATTAGTTATTAGTTATTAGTTATTAGTTATTAGTTATTAGTTATTAGTTATTAGTTATTAGTTATTAGTTATTAGTTATTAGTTATTAGTTATTAGTTATTAGTTATTAGTTATTAGTTATTAGTTATTAGTTATTAGTTATTAGTTATTAGTTATTAGTTATTAGTTATTAGTTATTAGTTATTAGTTATTAGTTATTAGTTATTAGTTATTAGTTATTAGTTATTAGTTATTAGTTATTAGTTATTAGTTATTAGTTATTAGTTATTAGTTATTAGTTATTAGTTATTAGTTATTAGTTATTAGTTATTAGTTATTAGTTATTAGTTATTAGTTATTAGTTATTAGTTATTAGTTATTAGTTATTAGTTATTAGTTATTAGTTATTAGTTATTAGTTATTAGTTATTAGTTATTAGTTATTAGTTATTAGTTATTAGTTATTAGTTATTAGTTATTAGTTATTAGTTATTAGTTATTAGTTATTAGTTATTAGTTATTAGTTATTAGTTATTAGTTATTAGTTATTAGTTATTAGTTATTAGTTATTAGTTATTAGTTATTAGTTATTAGTTATTAGTTATTAGTTATTAGTTATTAGTTATTAGTTATTAGTTATTAGTTATTAGTTATTAGTTATTAGTTATTAGTTATTAGTTATTAGTTATTAGTTATTAGTTATTAGTTATTAGTTATTAGTTATTAGTTATTAGTTATTAGTTATTAGTTATTAGTTATTAGTTATTAGTTATTAGTTATTAGTTATTAGTTATTAGTTATTAGTTATTAGTTATTAGTTATTAGTTATTAGTTATTAGTTATTAGTTATTAGTAGTAGTTATTAGTTATTGTTATTGTTATTGTTATTAGTTATTAGTTATTAGTTATTAGTTATTAGTTATTAGTTATTAGTTATTAGTTATTAGTTATTAGTTATTAGTTATTAGTTATTAGTTATTAGTTATTAGTTATTAGTTATTAGTTATTAGTTATTAGTTATTAGTTATTAGTTATTAGTTATTAGTTATTAGTTATTAGTTATTAGTTATTAGTTATTAGTTATTAGTTATTAGTTATTAGTTATTAGTTATTAGTTATTAGTTATTAGTTATTAGTTATTAGTTATTAGTTATTAGTTATTAGTTATTAGTTATTAGTTATTAGTTATTAGTTATTAGTTATTAGTTATTAGTTATTAGTTATTAGTTATTAGTTATTAGTTATTAGTTATTAGTTATTAGTTATTAGTTATTAGTTATTAGTTATTAGTTATTAGTTATTAGTTATTAGTTATTAGTTATTAGTTATTAGTTATTAGTTATTAGTTATTAGTTATTAGTTATTAGTTATTAGTTATTAGTTATTAGTTATTAGTTATTAGTTATTAGTTATTAGTTATTAGTTATTAGTTATTAGTTATTAGTTATTAGTTATTAGTTATTAGTTATTAGTTATTAGTTATTAGTTATTAGTTATTAGTTATTAGTTATTAGTTATTAGTTATTAGTTATTAGTTATTAGTTATTAGTTATTAGTTATTAGTTATTAGTTATTAGTTATTAGTTATTAGTTATTAGTTATTAGTTATTAGTTATTAGTTATTAGTTATTAGTTATTAGTTATTAGTTATTAGTTATTAGTTATTAGTTATTAGTTATTAGTTATTAGTTATTAGTTATTAGTTATTAGTTATTAGTTATTAGTTATTAGTTATTAGTTATTAGTTATTAGTTATTAGTTATTAGTTATTAGTTATTAGTTATTAGTTATTAGTTATTAGTTATTAGTTATTAGTTATTAGTTATTAGTTATTAGTTATTAGTTATTAGTTATTAGTTATTAGTTATTAGTTATTAGTTATTAGTTATTAGTTATTAGTTATTAGTTATTAGTTATTAGTTATTAGTTATTAGTTATTAGTTATTAGTTATTAGTTATTAGTTATTAGTTATTAGTTATTAGTTATTAGTTATTAGTTATTAGTTATTAGTTATTAGTTATTAGTTATTAGTTATTAGTTATTAGTTATTAGTTATTAGTTATTAGTTATTAGTTATTAGTTATTAGTTATTAGTTATTAGTTATTAGTTATTAGTTATTAGTTATTAGTTATTAGTTATTAGTTATTAGTTATTAGTTATTAGTTATTAGTTATTAGTTATTAGTTATTAGTTATTAGTTATTAGTTATTAGTTATTAGTTATTAGTTATTAGTTATTAGTTATTAGTTATTAGTTATTAGTTATTAGTTATTAGTTATTAGTTATTAGTTATTAGTTATTAGTTATTAGTTATTAGTTATTAGTTATTAGTTATTAGTTATTAGTTATTAGTTATTAGTTATTAGTTATTAGTTATTAGTTATTAGTTATTAGTTATTAGTTATTAGTTATTAGTTATTAGTTATTAGTTATTAGTTATTAGTTATTAGTTATTAGTTATTAGTTAATAGTTATTAGTTACTAGTTATGAGTTATTAGTAAAAACTAATAAAAGTGGACAGCAGTTAGAAGATAGTGGTCAGTAGTTAGTAGTCAGTAGTTACTAGACAATACTATATAGTACTGAATAAAAATTAAAATACTAATTACAATAGCTAGTATTTAGTAGTCAGTATATAGAAGGCAGTAGTCAGTAGTCAGTAGTCAGTGGTTAGTAGTCAGTATTTACTGGAAAGCAGTTAGTAATTAGAAGACAGTAGTCAGTAGGCAGAAGTTAATAGTCAGTAGTTAGTAGTATGCAGTTAAATGTCAGCAGTAAGTTGTTAATAAAATGTCTCTAAAAGATTTACCTCAAATTTAAGCAATTTTTTACAATATTTCTGTATAAAAAATGAAAACTCAAAAAAAAAAAAAACAGCTTGAATTAAGCAGTCGCTGATCAGAACTGGATAAGAATATTCACCTAATTACAAAAACAAACTTTACAATCTAAAGTTTAACAATTTTTGATTGGAGATATTAAAAAATTTTTAAATTCTTTAAAAAACTTATTTAACAATAGTTTTCCGTAGCTTAAACAATTTTCGAGTTATTCATATCCTTATTATTATTTTAAAAGTTTCAAAATTAGATGGAACTAAGCAGAGATCTGACTTAATTGTAAAAAATGTCTTTACATGTAAAAAATTCGAAAATATAATATTTTTTTCGAACTCTCTACAGTACATTGCAGCACATTTTGGGTACATTACAGCACAATTTTTGAATTAGCAAAAAATGCAATGGCAGATCTAATTGCGCAAAAAGAAAGCAACACTATTTTAAAAATTTTACCAAAAATATAAAATTTTTTCAAACTTTCTATGGCACATTGCAGCACATCTTGACTACATTACAGCACAGTTTTCGATTTTCCGAAAAAAGATGACAGTCGAGCTCACTTCGCATAAAATAAACAACATCATATAAGAATAATATCAAAAGAATAAAATTTTTTTTTAATGTAATGGCACATTGAGTACATGGAAGCACACTTTTATTTTATAATAAATCATAAATGGCGTATATAACACAATGAACAGCGTATGCATGACTAAGTTTTGTCATTTGAAGTAGCATTTAATATTAAGCGGTACTGTAACTATGTTTTACTCTTAGTGTACTTTTGTCGCGTCCGTATTGCATATAATTTAACAAAATAAGTTTCAATGACCATGCCTAAAAACTTATGTCAAATAATAATGTCTCTAAAGCTAGTTAATTACAAAAAATTCATCACACAGCGACATTTATGAATGTTTTCTAAGTCTATATGTCATGTTCATTTCATTGGAATTAATCATATGTAAGCTTTTAAGAAAATCTTTAATAAATATATATAAAATGTTTGCTTAAATAAAAGGCAATTTTATACAACTAATTTTAATATCAATTTTTAATTTTAACAAGTAACTTCGGCGGCCATGGGTTAAGAGCACTTAAAGATGTTTTTATTTATACTATCGATATTTGTTTAGGGCCAAAACAGTTTTTATGGCAACATTTTAAGTATTTGCTTTAATCTTTTTTTTTTTATTTTTTTTTTCTTTTTTTGTATATACCATATATGTTTTCTCAACGTAGAACTATAAAGTCGAATATTTGATACAAAAACATTTTTCAATGTAAACACTTTCATTTCAAGTTTTTTTTCTTTTCCTTTTTTACAGAACGTACATTTTTGGAGCTGCTTTTGAGACAATAACACAAACAAATCGTTAGCTTACTGAATATGCAGATAGATATATAGCCAGCAAGAGCAAAGACAGACAGATGCCGATGAGTACGCAGAAAAATCAAGAAAACTTAACCGGAACCAGTAAAGTTGTTTATTTACGAAATTGCAATATAAACGTAATAAAAATGCGTATTTATGATACAGATGAGATGGAATAAAAGAAAGAAATGAAATAAAAAGCAGCTGAAAATAATAAGAAAAGTGGAGAAAACCGCATGAAAACAACAAAGCGATAAAACAAAAGCAGAAACATAAACTTGCAGCTAGTTTTCAAGAACGTAAATAACAAAAAAAGAGAAAAGCTTTGGACGTGAAAATATAGCCAAAGCCGGAAAATTGATGTGATTGGTAAAATACTTAACAAAATAAAATTGAATATTTAAAGCATACAAAACTAAATAAAAATGTTATAATTTATAAAGAAAATAAATAAAAAAAAAAAACGTAAATAATTACATTATAACTAAAAATTAAATAAAAATTGAAAAAAATTAAATTAAAAACAAAATCATTAAAACAATGCATAAAATAATGGAAAAATTAAATTGAAAATTATAAAAAATCATCAACATACACACATAATACTGTGTATTTCACATAATCAAATAAATTTTGAGGGGATCAAAAGGGACAGCTGAAAAATTGTGATATATTCAATACAAGAAAAAAATAAACCAAAGGCGAAATAAATAATAATAAAAAGATATAAAGTAAAGCATTAAAACATAATCCAAGTGATATACTCAAAAAAAGGCCAACAATTAGCTCAACACTTAAAAAACCGCTTTAATTGATAACAAACAAAAGCAAAGAGCACGCTCTCTGTGTAGAGATTAAATGACAAAACCACAAGCAAATTAAAAAAAAAAAATAAATAAACTGCTGATTTTCCTTTAAAGCGGAGAGCAACCGAGCGAAAAACCACTACAAAAATCATTTATTAAAAAAAAACAATATTAACAACATTATTATAGCCGGTACTTTTTTTAAACAAGCTTCACATGCAACATGATCGTGGGAAAAACTTAATCATCAATATATACCTACATATAGAGAGCGACGACAGATAGCAAAAAAGACTGAGCGAATTTGAGAAACTCTGCGAGCAACATACTAAATAAAAAGTAACACTCACTAAGCTCATCGCGCTCTGCAGCATAAAATTAAGAAAAAATAAACTTAAACATAGCAGCCGAGAGCGTCGCGAAGGAGCGACTAGCAACGAAGCAGCCGTATTTAAAGCTGCAATCACATTGAGAGCACAATTAAATCAAATGTTTCTCAACGCTTTAATAAAATAATTTTCAACTTCAACTTTGATCGAGCGTATACGACTGCTGCTGCGTGTGCTTTTGTTATTGTCACTGACGCCGTCGTCGCGCCAATAAAATGCTCCCAGCTAAATATATTTCTTTGACTGCGCGCTGCAGATACACGACAGTTGTGTGCGAAACGCTTGAGAGTGAAGATCGTTAAAGAGAATAAAAATTTAAAACAAAAAGATTGGCGAAAATTCACAAAAATTGCGAACACTTGAAAAGAAAAAAAAAAAAAAATTATTTAAAACTAAAAACTTCCAATTCAATATATAAAAATAACCTCTTTAAAAATATTAATAAACGGTCTTCGCGTTGCAAGTTTTTTAAAAAAAAAAAATATTTGCCAAGGAAGATACACATGAAAAACTCAACAAATCCTAAAAGACGCCGTCTAACAATAAACACACAAAGTCAGCAAAATCTGCAGTTGTGATGTATAAAAGTCATTAGATAGAATAAAAAAGCAGCAGAAGCAGTTTAAGTTTACCAAAGCAAGCAACAAGCTTAGCTTAAACTTAAGCTTAATTGTGCCAAAAAACAGCAGAGCTGTAAAAAGTTCAACTTAAAGTTGAAAGTTAGTTAAAGAAAAAAAAAAAAGTTTAAAATTCAAGTGCAAAAATTTTAAAAGTTCAACAAAAATAAAAGCTTCAAAAGAATACAGACTAAAAATTTAAAGAATTTGAGTCGTTTGAAAAATACTAAAATAACATTGAAAACTCAAAGTAAAAAATTGAAAGCTAAAAGTTTTAGAATTTTTCATAACAAAAACAAAAACACTCCTTTAAGCTCATTAAAAAATAGCTTATAGAAACATAATTAAAGTGTGTCAATTAAACCAAAAAGCTTAATTAACAGTTATAAGAAAATGTTTATTATTGTGAGCTTTAACAACAGTCAAAATAGCTTAAGCAACAAAAACCTTAAACAAAGTGCAGCAAAACATAAGCAAAGCCAGCTGAACTAAAAAGCTTTTAGTGCAAATTAAAAAGGCAAGCTTTTTGACAGTTTAAACAAGAACTCAATTAGTGAAGCGCGAAAAAAAACACTAGTGAAAAGAGCGCCCACGTTCAAAAAAATTATATTGTCCCACTTAAACGCCCAACATTCCGTGGGCACTCCCGCCACTACGTTAACTTCCGCTGCCGCCACGTTCAGCGCGTTATGTTCCAGCATGGCCATCGATTTTTTAATTTTCGGTTTGCTCCTCATCTCCTTTACCATAAATTTGCTAGCACTCGGCGCGTTCTGGGTGACACCCGGTTTGCGAACAACGGCTAATCGTTTCACCATTAATCTGCTGATCATCAACCTGATTGGTTGCCTTATACTCGCGCCCACGCTCTTTCTCAGCGGCAACTCAGAGAACACAGCCACCACGGCAAGTGATGACAGCATCGAATTTTACTCCAAGCCGGGCAACCATCAGCTGAGCTTTCGTCACAATGGTCAGCTAGTGGAGAAGGAGGGCATTATTTTGCAGCGCAACGTCACCGCAAGCGATGCGACAAATGCCGGCTCCAGTGAGCCACGCACCATCGAAACCATCTTCAAGTGCAACACCACCTTCTATCAGCAACTCACAATTGATGAGAGCAGCGACACGATCGTCATTACCGAGATCGAGGAACAGCAACAGTCCTCGCAGCCAGAGTCGGCGTTAAAGAATGAACCTAAAACGTCCGCGCCCCATGTACCGCCCACCGCTTTACGCTGTTGGTCTATCGATCTAGTCGCCGCCTTGGGTGCCTTGGCTGTGCTGTTGGTTGTCGGCGACACCTGGTGTGCCGTCACTGATCCACTGCGCTATCACAGCCGCATTTCGGGTGTCAAGGCTTGGGTGCTCATTGCCCTGACCTGGGCTTTGGGCATCTTTTTCGGCGCCCTCTCCGCCTTTCGTGAGCTTGACTTTGAGTCCGAGTCTGTATTCAGCAAACAGAAACGTTTTGCCTCTGCCTCTGGCGAAGCAGCCACACCCCTGCAACATCATTCCAGTGCCGAAAGCACCACACTCTACACCTGGTACTCAACGAGCGGCATATTCAGCATGATCTTTGCCTGCATTTACTTTGTGGTCATCATCTTGCTGCCTTTTGGCTTCGTTTGCGGCATGTACTGGCGCATTTTCAGCGAGGCGCGCGAGAATGGCGTGCGTATGCGTCAGAACGGCTCTTCGCCGCTGCTGCAAAGTGCCTTAAACCTCACGTCACAGCCGCATCAGCACCAGCAGCAGCAACAACAGCAGCAGCCGCAGTCTGCTGGCTACACGAACAGCCTGTGCGTGCACCGCAGCTCACTTTCGTCCGCCTCATCGCATGGCGGCGGTCTGCAGATGAGCATTGACCATCAGCGCAAGAACTCGCCTGCTTGCATGCGACGCGACTCCGCAGCCAAAGTGCTGTTGCCCACCATCTCAGATGATGGTTGCTCCGATGAAGCGGACGCCGACAGTACGCATGGTCAACTGATGCCTGTCGCCGAGCAGCCTGATCGTAATCAAAACATTCTGTTGACGTTGCAATCTGCTAGTGGCGAGATCAAGCGCAACTATTCGGCGCGACAATTGCCGCTGCTGGGAACCTCATCGCAAGACTTTCAGGAGACTCAGCGTTTGCAGGGCATACGTCAGGTGCACTCGTCGCCCAATTTGCAGAAGTATGCGCAGCTGCGCCAGGACTCGCTCACGGATGAGAACGACATCCCACAGCTGCTGCGCGATCATACAATGCGACCTCACTCTCATCCACCACTGCGCAGCCACCATCATCATGTGCACCACATGCATCATCTGCATCATCATCATTCGCACTCACACTCGCACGTGCTGCAAATACCCGCCATACACGCCTCGCCGAAGGCTCTCAGCTACATGTCCTCTCTGCGACACCGTCTCTCAAATGCCTCTTCGCTCTTTAAGTATCGCGAAGAGTCGAGAGCTGCACGCATTAGCATACTTGTTGTCATCATGTTTCTCGTCTCCTACCTGCCCTATGGCTTTCTGGTGTTGCTGCAGTCGCGGCTCAGCGCTGCCAATTTTGCTCACTCCACGCAGCTGGCCATCTTTATGCTGCTGCTGGGCAATCTCAGCTCGCCGTTCATCTTTGCTTATCGCAACAAGCGCGTGCGACGCGGTGTCAAGCGCCTATTTGGGCTGGATGCACGTGGCAATGAACGCCACCTGCAGCGTCAAAATAGCTCAAGTGGACGTGGTAGCGGTTTCTTGCAGCGTCATAGTCGCAATAAGTCTAGCGTCAGCATCAAGCGCACCGGCAGCAAAGTGTCGACATATTCATCGAACTCCTGCAAGTATTTGACGCCGCAGAGCTCACTCGTGAGCAGTGGCGTGCCAGCTACGCCTGTGCTGCGACCCAACAGCAGCTGCAGCACCATTATCAATTTCCAACAAGCAAATTGTGTGCAACAAGCTCTATCCGGCAACAATAACAACAACAACAACAACAACAACGATGAGGCAACGCAGTGCAGCAGCAACAACTCGTACATCATAGCCAGCATCTTGGATGAGAAGAGTGCAGCAGTGGGTCTGACGCGCACTGTGCGCCCCATTCTTCAACGTGGCATCACTATCGTCGAGCAGATACCACTACCCAGCCCGAGACTAGCAGAGAAGCGCAACTTATTTAAAATATTCTGCCAAAGTTCGAAGAACTGCACAACGCAATCGTGTGAATTGGGCGAAAGCAACGAGCCCACCGAGGTGTAGTGCAACGAGTGCGGCAGTCGAACCGCCAACAGGTAGCGCACGCAAATATAGGCTAAGTTTTAAACATAGTTAATTTAATTTAAAGTCTTAACAAGCAAAGAAGCCTTAGAAATTTTAGCGAAAATCTTAGTAGTTCATTAGAAGAGCTTTGATGTCCTTAAAATTGGAGGTGCTGCAATGCAAATTGGGCCACTTAATGCCAGTCGCCTTAAATGTTAAACTTAAAGAAAGTGTTTTAGTAATTCTCATGTGTTAGGAAAATGATAATAATGTAAAATAAAAAAATATTATGTGGCAACCATTTAAAATTAAGCATGCCTCAAAAATTAAATAAAATATTAAAAAATTCAAATTTTAAAAGCTTAAAAAAGACTTAAACAACTTAAAAAAGAAAATTGTCAAAATAAAAGGGCGTATTTTACAGCACTGGGACAAGCATCTAGAAAAAATTGAAAATTAAAAAATAAACAAAGTCTTAAAGTAAAACGAATTCTAACAGTAACTAAAAGTAGCAAATGAACTTGAACTTTATAGCAAAAGCTTTTAAATGATTTCACTTTTTTTCTGCAGAGATCTTGGAACACTTAAGCTTAAATTTAACCATGCTCACAACAAAAACCTTAAAAACTTCAACATTATAAGCTCAATTAGCACTATTTCACGTGAACAATATTTCGCCGGAATTTTTCATTGTTCTTATAACTCTATCGAGAGTTTTGTTTTGAAGCACCGATTCTTAAAACAATATGTGCTTATCGGAATCATTTGACAGTTTTGTTTAGAGTAGATAATTTTTTTTTATTCTTTCTATCAACTTTATCGGAACATTCACGTGAAAAAATTTCACTAGAATATTTCACTTTTCTTTTAGTGAGCACCATTTTTAATGCAAAATGTGCTTTCCGTATCATTTATCATAAAGTTAAAATATCACTAGGCTCAAAAGTTTAATATGTAGTTCACAATGAACAACATTTCTTCAGAATGCTTCACGTTTACTTAATCATCAAGATATTTTTTCTAATTTTACAGTCTTATGTGTATGAAAAAAATAGCTTGATATAATTAACAGCATTATTTCGAGTTTCAAGTGAAAAATCTTTAGCCAAAATCTTTCTCGTTGTCTATTTGAAAAATAATTTATATGCCTTAGCATAATATCCTCAGCTTACAAGTGAAATCACTTAAGTCAAAAGCTACAAAATGTGAAAAACTGCAATTAAAAATTTTTTATTTTGGTGTATATTCAATCTGTTTTATGCATTTAATAAAAAACAATGTAATTGTATACTTGGTGTATTGCACCAGCATGTAGAAACCATGAGCGACTTGGCTAAAACCAGACAAAAACTGACTTAGTGGATTTCACTTCGAAGCCGACGATATATTATGAGTAAATATTTCGCCTGTTTCTACCAAAATTTGTGTCAAAAATAAATGAAGGTAAAAAAACTAGTCCAGAACATTAAAGATTTAATATTTTCATAACTGCTTTTTTTTTTTTTTTTTTGTAATATTGTCGATACTTTCTGTGTAGATAATAAGCAAATTCTTCATCGGAACATAATCATAACATATATTCTTTCTAAAAACTTAGCACAAATTAAGTTTCATTTATTAAATTGACTTTAAATTTTGCGTTAATAAACGAATTTGCAAAAAAAAAATTCACGTGAAATTCGTAAATGCTTGAAAAATTTCCACGTGAAATTTATGAAAAATTTAAAAACAAATCTAGTAATCGAGCATACAAACACACTAGTAAGGAGTTTGACATTAAAAGAGTATAGGAAGTTAAGTTCTGTTAAATTGTGAAATATTCTCCGTAAAATTTTTCACATATACACAACATATATTCTTTCTAAAAACTTACCACAACTGAGGTTTTATGAATATAATAATAAAAAAAAATTCACGTGGAATTTCATATTGCTTCAAAAAACTTCACGTGAAATTTTGCTAATAATTAAAAAACAACTAACTTGAAGTTTGACGAAGATAGAGTATAGAAAGTTTTTTAAAATTATAAATTCTGTAAAATAGTGAAATGTTTTCCTCAGAAATGTTCATATTCAAAACATATATTCTTTCTAAAAACTTACCACAAATAAGGTTTCATTTATAAAATAAACTTAAATTTTGTGGGCATAAACGAATATGCGTAAAAAAATTTACGTGGGATATGAAAATGCTTCGAATAATTTCACGTGAAATTTGTTATTAGCTAAAAAATATCCTTTAAACAGGCCATACAAATAACCTAGGTTGTAGTTTGACATTAAAAGTGTTATGTAAAACTGTGAAAAGTTTTCCCCAAAAATTTTTCACTTATTTGTTTTTTAAGTGCATATAATTTTTTTGGGAATCATTAGAAGGCGCTTTTTATGATTAAAGTGAATAAACGATACCATAGTTAAAACTTGGCACGTGAAATATTTATTTTAAGCCAACAATGCTTAATATAGAAATATTTCATTTGAAGAACACATAACTGAGAGCAAGAAACATTCGCTTTTTTTAAGACTTGTATAAAATTTCACATGAACAGTATTTCGCTCTTTAGGTTTCGTATTTTTGACTTTAAATTTTTGCTCTTCTTTGTTTAAGTAAAATGTTTCAGAAATGTTCCTGGAGAAATATTGTTCATGAAATGGTTCACTAATGACTAAAGCGGAAAACATGAAATTTGATTTAAAAAAATTACGCCAAAAATGATTTGTAAGCAATAACTTTTTATCAGAGATTTCATTGTAATAAAACTTACAATTATTTAATTTCACTTCTAACTGAAGCATTTAGTTAAAAAGATTTTATCAGAAGTTTGACGTGAAAAAAAATTCTAAATATTTCACCTCACTTCTAACCTTTCTCGATAGAGTTTAAACTGAAACATTTAGTATGGAAAAAAAATGTTAATCGGAATTACTTAATTTGGGAAAGTATCTGACGAAGTTTCAAAGGAAATATTTTCTATCAAAAAATTCACTGCTTGTATAAAAACGTGGTGAAAAAAAGTGAAGTGTTTGTCACATGCTGTAAAATACTTTCAAATATGCAATTTTGCAAAGCTTTTGCTATAAGACGCCCTAGTATGAATTTCTTAAAAAATTTTGCTGAATTAACTTTTAGTTATTATGTCACATGCAGTAAAATAGTCTCAAACTTAGAAAGCTTAACAAGCCCAAAAATGTTGTTGAATTTTTTTTGATGTTTTTCAATTAAACCTCAAGGCATTTAAGCAACATAGCAAAAAACGCCAATTTAAAAGTTACATATATTAAATAAGCTACTCAAAAATAAACACAAAAAAAAGTAAAAGACCTGAAATAGAAAACTTATCAATGTACCTTAAAAAAAAAAAAAATCTATCAAATCCACATGTTAAAAACACTTGTACAAATGTAAGTAGCAAAAAAGAATAACCAAGAGAAACATTCTTAAAGAAATATGCTATTTTAACAGAAATCTAAAGACAATTTTAATAAATGTTAAGGTAGCAGAGAAAAGAAAATACCTATAATATTTTAAAGCAAGTTTAAAACATTGTAAAATAGAAAACACAACATTTCAAATACAGCAACCTAAGAATTTAAAGTAAAGCAGGAAGAAAAAGTAGTCAAAACTTAATGTATTAAGAAACTTAAAAAAATAGCAGTTGTTTGGTTAAAAACAAAATATAAAACATGAGCTTAATTTAATTTTTCCCGTATAATGACAAAACTGTTTGTTTTAAATAAGCAAAAACTCAAATTAAAAAAAAAAATTCAAAAATAGTCAGACACAAACTTCAAAGAAAAAGTATTAATTAAATAATATTTTTAGTAATGTTTTTAAATGTATTTCTAAAAATGACAACTGTATTAATAATACAACTTTTAATATAAATTTTAAACAAAACGCTTGTCGAGGAACTAAGTTCTTAAAGGAACATACAGGAACTGTTATAAAATTTGTATAGCTCTTATATATACAAATAATTTATAAACAACAGTTGCAGCTGTTTTTTTTATTACTAATTTTTTTAACTTTATATTGTTAAACACAAAAGCTCTGCACACACGATTAACTTTTGAGTTTTCATATTGAAAGCCTTTTAATTAAAATAAAAAAAAATTGCAACTTATTGTTAATTCCTATTTCTACTAATTTATTTTGCTAACAATGAGGAAAAAATTGAAAATTTATTTTAAAACACATTAATTTGCTATTGAAAAAAAAAAATGCTAACAAATAAAACACGTTGTAATTATTTGCAATTAAAGTTAAATTGTTGAATTCTTTTAACTTGCGTGCTGCGCAAACACAACAACAGAGAAAAAAGCAAAAAAAATATACCTCATTAGTTTTAATTTAAAGCGAAGCAAAGCAGTTTTTTTTTATTATGTGTTGGGCTTTTTTTTTTTAATTATAATTTTTAAGTTATGTAAGTTTTTAATTATAAGGGCAAGGCAACTGCGAAAATCTGGCAGCGTCATGTAGTAGTTGCGTAAATAAGTTGCAAAAATTTGTGCAATTTGTTCATTTGTTATAAAGACAGCTGTTAAGCATGACAGCAACAGCCTAAGCTTTAAGCCTAAACAAGCTTTAACAAAACAGTTGAAAAAGTTTTTAATTTATGTACTATATCAATGCACTGAGTAAAGCTTTAAATGAGAGCAGTAATGAAATTTGGCAACCTTGCCTCAAGTATAACATTGCCAAACTTTCTATATGCTCAACTGTTAAAGCTTATCCTAAAAATTTCATGTACATATATGTTCAATAATATATTTCGCTAAACTGCCACAATGTTGCTAGACTTTCTTTTCCAATTTGCCTAGCTCGCTCATTAAAAAAAAAAAAAAAAAAACCACATCCAAAAAAGTATTCAATGCTACATTTATTAATAAGAAAAACTAACTAAAACACTTTTTACATTTATTTTATTTTATATTTTAATTTAATGTATTTCATGATATGTCAAACAAAAGCTTTATATTAACTTTAAGTTTAAACTTAAGCTAAGACGACTATTTTTTACATTTAAAAAAATAAAAAACAAAATAAACAAAACTGATTTTAAAGCTAAAACAAAAAAAAAAAAACTTAAAACTATTTATATATTCACTTATAGTTTTTTGTATAAGGCTCGAATTTATATTTTATATGTTTAGCATAAGAAAAGTAAAATTATGAAAAGTATAACGAAGAAAGTTAACAAAAAGAAAAAAAAAATTAAAAAAAAAAAACAGTATAGCGCTTGTAAGCAAAGAAAGCAACCAAACAAAGTAACGATTAACAAAATGTGATGATGTAAAACAAAAATAGAAAAAAAACACAACAATTCTTTGTTTGTAGAACCTCTCACTAATAAGTATTATTAATTAATTATTTATTTTATAACTATTATATATAAAAATGCTATTTTTAAACTGATCTAATGTGACAAATTATTGTTATAAGCTGAAGGTAAAAAAAGAAGAAGTAGAAAAAAAAACCAAAACCAAAAACCACAAATAAACATTCTCAAAAAAGTAAAGAAACGGGAACTGAAAAAATGCAAAAATAAAATTCAAATAAATTATGTGGTCTCTAGTCAAATGGAGTGCCACATTATTTTCATACAAATATAAATAAAAAAGCATGTGTTTTTATTTGAAAGTTCAAAGTTGATCGAATGTTTTCGCATATATTGCCTGCTGAAACAATAGAGAGCTGTAGGTATGTCGGTAAGTATATAGTTAGAAAAAAAAAAAAACACAGCCAAATCATAATAACAGTAAAATTTTCTATAACTTAAGCTTGCTAAAGATAACTAAAAGCTGTTTTGGATAGAAACATAGGAAGTTGTTATTAGCAAATATCAAAGTGTCAAAACTGAATTCAAAAAGTACCACTTAAAATTTGTTTGCACCTTGAATTAAAACAAAAACAAAGTTTTAATCATTCTTTAATGTAAAGAACTCTAGAATTTCATTAACCCAGATATGCCTAATGACCTACATATAGGACACCAAGTTCATGTCGAAACATGCACAAATGAAAATGTTCACAAAAGCATAACATGCAGTTATCTGCTCAGTTTGCTTACGACAGTCGAGCAAAGAACGTGTTTTGCAAAAAATTCATTTAGTGTTTTGTAAATTATTTGTTTTTTAATTGGAATTTTAAGAAATGCAGAATTACGACGTGCGTTTCGCAAGGTGAGCTAAAATCAAATATTTATATCACGAACAAAAATGTAATTTTGCTGTTAACAAAGAGATAAAAACATGTATATTCAGTTAATTATAGCTGTAATAAATATTGTTAGGAATTTAATATAATTTTGAAGGGTAAAATATGGGAGTCCTACATAAAGGACATTAGGCAAATCTATATCTTTTGATGTCCTTGTATTTCAGAGGCCTTTCACTCCATGAAGCACTTAGTTTATTGGAGGATGATGAAGATCTGATTGCTAGAGCAGAGGAAGTAGCAATTTTTCCACCAGATAACGCTGATTTGATGGATGAAGATTCTGGGGCCGAAGACGAGGTATTGATGGACAACTTACCCAGTGCTCAATTGCAGCCTTCAGCAGAAATAACATACAGAGATAATGGTAACAACGGATATATTTCGTCCGATGATTCATATGACAACGTTCCCCTGAGCTTATTACAAAAAAAATTGTCATCACGCAAGAAAAAAGATAAATCATGCTTGAAAAGGCCAAAACAATACAATTGGCTCAAGGAGGATTTGACTACGGCAGTAACGGAATTTTCTTAAATTGATGAAAATTTTCTATCTTTTCCAAAGTCCATTTCAGCTTTTCTCGAGGTTTTTAGATGAAGAAATAATGGAACTCATTTTGAATAAAAGCGATACATATGCACAAAAACATAATCGAATTGGAAACATTGAAAAACAAGAGGTTATGGCATTTATTAGTGTTTTGATCCTTAGCGAATATATCAATGTACCAAGACGACGGATGTTCTGGGAGCGCTACAGTGATAGTCACAATGCCTTAGTGTCAAAAGCAATAGCCAGAGATAGGTTTGAATTTATTTTTTCTAATTTACACGTGAACAGCGCTGACAAATTTGCAAAAGTAAGGCCTTTGTTTCGAATTCTAAAAAAAAAATTCATGGAGAACTCTTCGGTCGAAGAAATGCATTTAGTTGACTAGGCCATGGTACCTTATTATGGACGGCATGGCTGTAAACAATGTATCCATGGAAAGCCAATTCCATACGGATATAAGTTGTGGGTTGGTACCACCCAATTGGGCTATATTTACTGGTTTGAACCGTACCAAGGAGCGTCAACGAATATAAGTGAAGCCCATGCAGAGTTTGGAGTTGGCGCCGGAGTGGTCTTAGAATATTTTTTTTATATTTTATATTAAATGATTTGTGCATAATTACTCATACATATTTTACAGAAATGACAGAAAATTGAATATAAGTATAATATAAAGTATTAAGTATTAAGAAATAATCAGAATAGTACTGAATTCAGTAGCCATGATGGCTAGTGTTGAACCAGAACTAAACTAATATTTACTCTTAAGACTATCTTAGTCGGTAGTTAAAAAGTATTATATTATAAATATACATTTAAAATTTTTTTTTTTTCATATGCTCTTGATATGCTCAATTATTGTGTACAAAATTCTTAAACCGCAGATTCCATATCTTTTTTGATAATTTTTTTACATCAATCCTTTTGATTGAAAAGCTAACAGATTGGAATTTGTATGCAATTGGTACAGTAAGGAAAAATCGATTGAATGGAATTTCTTGGATAAATTCAAAGGATTTAAAAAAAGATAAGCGAGGAAGTAAGGATTATGCTAAAATCGTTGATCAGAATATAATCGCTACTAAGTGGCATGATAACAATATTGTTTGCCATTGCTCGAATTATGCGGGGATTTCACCCATTCATATGGTTAAGCGTAATTCGCAAAAAGAAAAAAAGAACATTCAATTAGAACAACCGCATCTTATATGTATGTACAACGCCAACATGGGAGGAGTCGATCGGTCGGATCAAAACTTAAGTTTGTATAGAATTTCCATCAGAGGAGAAAAATGGTACATTCCCTTGCTTACTCATTGCATTGATATGGCGGTCCAGAGTGCTTTTCATTTAGATCGAAAACTAGGAGGAAGCTTAGATCAGTTGAAATTTACGAGTTATAGCCACATCATTGCTGAACAATAATCAAAAAAAGCCAACGTACCAAAAAGGACGGAAGGGGAAGTTATACGATATGACCAACTGGACCATTTCGTTGCTACACAGGAGAAGCAAACTCGATGCGGTTTTTGTCACCAAAAAACCACTACCATATGCTCAAAATGCGACATCCGCGTGCATGTCAAGTGCTTTATTCAATATCACACACAAAAATAATATTTGTTTGATACATTGTTCTTTTGCCTGATGTCCTATATATAGGACGGCCTAAAACTCACCTTTTATAGATAAAAAAATGTAATCTTAGTTTCAAAATGGTTTTTTAATCATATTTAAGGTACAATTGCAGTGAGATAAATTATTTTTTGTTTTTGATAAACTTTTAGGCATATCTGGGTTAAATTCGATTACACAAGTTGTAACTGGAAGTTACTATAATTCAATTACAATTACAGTAATCCAATTACAGTTACATTAACCTCCAATTACAACTCCTGTAATGAAATGGAAAATTACAATTCCTGAGAAATTGAAACGTTAAATTACCAATTCCAATCCCTTTAATAGAATTGACAATTTTTTTCCAATTCCATTCCTGAGGAATTGAGATGACCAATTACCAATTTCTAATTCCAAAGAATTGGAATTGAACTGAAATGAATACTTTTCGAACCAGCTCTGCAAGTACACAATTTTAATTTCTTAATTCTTAAGAACTAATATTGGGTTGTTCAAAAAGTCTGTGCGGTTTTTTGAAGTAAAACTTTTATAGCCGCGTATACAACAATACGGTGAGCTAGAAGGGGACGAGGGGGGGGGGGGGTAAGACCAATGTAACGAAATAGTTCTTATGAAAACAACAATACAGCAATTCGCCGCACTGGTTAAAAACAAAAAAATGGCTATATAATAATAATTTTTCATATTTTTGCTTTCACCGAGGATTGAACACACTACGCTTGGATCCATAGTAGGCTGTTCTACCAACAGGGATACAGAGACATATCTATTTGAGTAGCTCATACTTATGTTAAATTGCACAATCAGTAGTTCTTTTCTTTCTTTTATGATTGAATTGAGTCTTTCGTTCAATACTCTGTACGTATATTACGGTCTAAAAATGTCAATCTGAACGTAGCTTTTTTCAGAATATTAGCATACTTTTAGGCATATCTCAAATTGAGTTTTGATAAATTCATAAAGCAATTTTCGAAGTAGGCCTTACATTGATTGATTTGGGAACAGCACCTGCTGCACTGTAAACGAATGCAACTTTGAATCTAAAACTTGTTTTATTCTTAGCTCTGTGAATTTTTATATAAATACCATATCTTTCATATAGTTCAAATGCAGTTTTTAACACACATTTATATCGAAATTAAAAATAAAATCGCATGTTGTGGTATTTGAACACACAACCCAATTGTAACAAGTTCTTCCATTATGAACTGAGTTACCGGACTACCTAATAGGCTTTAAAATACAATAAATAAGCTTGCTGTATAAGCCAGACTTCTTTAACTCATCTGCATTGGTTTCGTCAACATTAAAAAAAAAAAACAAACAGAACAAGGAAACAACGAAAACAGTAGAACACGCTATAAACGATAACTCGATATCTCTTGTATTTCTTTTCGAATAATCTTTAACGAGTCCGGCTTGTGTTCGTTCATTAAAAAAAATTGTCGAAAATTCGTCAACCTTTCTGCTTTGTGTTCATTCATATTTTCCCTACAAAAGCTTATATTTCGGGGTGATTTTTTCGTTAAAAGTTACAATATGTATCATTTTAATATTAATGAACTGCATGTCTGATTACAAATCGTAAATAATACGACCCAAAAAAGTAAAAAATAAAAAAACGAAATGGCCATTTCAGCCTTTGAAAGGACTTTGACCGAGCTTCTTATGATCAATTGTGTTGTGTGTGATGTGAAATGTTTGCACACAAATGATCGAGAACTGGACCTACATGTTTTACGCCGACTCCGAACGCCTTATGTTCTTAAGAAGCTTTTCATGCCAGTTTTGACTCTCTGAGGTTTGCCATTGTCTGCAGAGAGGTGACGACCGAACAGAAAAATTAATTCAATTGCAAAAATTTTCTGTATCAGATGGAGGATTAGAACCTGGGTTCTCTGGCGTAAGAGTCACATACTCACCCATTACGCCACGGCCGCCACCCAAAAAAGTACATGTCTTTAAAATCAATGAATATATACGTATAAAAACGGAAAACATTTTTTTTTCATATTTAAGCTTTGTTTGTTGACGAAACTTCTGCAATGATTCAGTAATATATTCGTGCACTAAAAATCTCATCATTTCTGTATTGCGTTCGTGGGAAATTTATATGGGATTTTCGTCAACGAAATGTATATACTTTAAGACTTGAACTACTGGAAAATAGTGTCAAAAATGCAACATAAAATACGATGCAAGTCTTGTACCGAAAAACGCATAAATATTTTTAACTGTTTAGGCTCGGAAAAAAAAAACCTAAACAAGCATGCGCAGTAGCATAAGGTCAGTGCCTCTGACCACGAAGCAAAGGTTTAATCCTTTCCTTTCTGCAGTTGAAATTTTGTGCTTTTTTTTAATGAAAAACATTTACAACTATACTGGCAATTTTTGTTTTTAAAAAAAAAAAATTTGAAAATATATGATATAAATATAGCCCAAATTATAAAATTGATTGATGATTATTTTGGATAAACAATAAAATAGTTTTAATATAAATCCTATGGAATTAATTGGAAGATGTATTCTTTAACTCATCTGCATTGGTTTCGTCAACATTAAAAAAGCAAATTTAGTTCGCTTTGATGCAAGGGAGGCAGTGGTGCGATTGTAGCACGTTCAACTTGCAATCGGAATGTTCGCGGTTCGATGCGAGTATGGAAAAGGAAAAGTGCATTATTCCCCACACAGGTTTTTTTTTGTTTGTTAACTTAACCAAAGCCACACGGGATGCACCCTATAAGCGCGAAAGCATTGTTTCGGAAGACGGGTGATAGTTAGTTGGAGGGTAGAAAGAAAGAGTAGTGTTGGTGAAGATTTACTGCTTTATTTTGTATATCGAAATTGCAAACCAACGACAAGCAAGACACGAGAAGCGATACTTTTTTGTATACAAAATTCTATTGCTTCTCGTGTCTTGCTTGTCGTTGGTTTGCGTTTTCGATATACATAATAAGGCGATTAATCTACACAACTGGAAATCGCCGGAAACTGTTCCACAATTTTACTGAGCGAAGAATGAATATCAACATTTTTCGGTGAGGAGCGCCATCAGGTCACCAGTAGAGCGAGCCCTACGGAAACCATATTGGTGGTCACTGAGCAGTAGGGCGGGTCGGTCTCCATACAAAAAAAAAATCGTGTTCGATAAACTCGGTCTAAAATGTACCTTGGCTCATTGTGCAACCCTCCTCAAAACGATTTCGCGATGTGTTAACCCTTAGAAATGCAGACATTATCAGTGCAAGCCTTCACAACAGTGCTAACGTTAACAGTGATGGCATTAATATTGATAACGTTAACATTACTGACGTTAACAGTGCTGATGCGACTTCAAAACTTTACCGCTACCAAAAAGTAGTACTACCTACTTTAAAACTAGGCAAATATCGTTTTTTTATCGGGGTGTTTGAGAGAAAAGTTCTTCGCAAAATCTTCGGTCCTGTTCGAGTCGGCGATGACTATCGCATCCGAATGAACCACGAGCTGTATAAGCTCTACGAAGACATTGACGTAGTTCGGCGTTTAACTGTGCAGCGGCTACGCTGGCTGGGTCATGTCCATCGTATGCACGATGAAGTTCCAGCGAAAAAGGTGCTCGAGGCGAGGGTCGTTGGTCAACGACGACGAGGGAGACCATGCCTCCGATGGATGAACCAGGCCAAGGAAGCCCTAACCGCACTTGGTGTATCCGATTGGAGAAGGCGAGCGCAAAGCAGAGGCGCCTGGCGAGAGCTGATAAGGTCGGCCGAAACCCGGACACGGGTTGTTACGGCCATCTAAGTATGTAATTATCGTTTTTAAGACTGCCTCTAACTAAAGATATATCAAACAGCTGACTTAAAGTTTGTCATATAATTCGATCTAATTTGTTAAACTGACTAAAATTTTTTCTTCGAGTTTGTTGTAATTATTTAATTATAAAAGTTTAAATGAATAGCATTGCTAGATTTTTTTTTTCCAGTAATTCTTCAAGGCATGCATTTGAAACTAGTAGCGCAACCAAAGGGGAAATTTGGGGTTTAAATCCCCCTCCCCAAAATTATCGTAGCAAAAAAAAAAATAGGACACAATTAAAGCGACTTACACGAAAAGTAATCACAAGTTTTTAGCAAAAAAATTAAAACCCAAAATTTTAATTTCAAATCTATTGTCTTTGAACCGTAATCTTTTAAACTATCAGAATACATGTTCAGAATACATGTGTTTCAATTTGATTTGATCATGTGCTTCGATTTGATCATGGTGTGAGAAACAAGGTGGTAGCGTATTTTCACATTCTATTTGGTAGCGTATCTCTCTCACCAAAAATGACCCTAGATCTGTCAAAAACAGGTGATGGTTAATTTTAAGCAAAACCCATTAGCAAAACGAAATTTGTGAAATTAATGTTTTTTGTTAATTTTTATTAATATACGAGTATTTAATATAAAAGTGCATAAACTGTGGAAAACTACACTGCAATGGCGCCACCCATTAAATGGCCAACTACGGTGAAAGGGCGTTTAGTTCCCTAGATAGAGCTGTGGTTGAAGTACTAATACTTTATTATTAAATTTTATTTATTTATTTAGCCAAACAAGGCAATATACTTATTCTAACTTGTTTTTCTTATTTATTTTTTAATTTTTGTTTTTCTCTCCTCTTTCCTTGTTTTAGGTGTAGTAGATATGCAATTCTCAGTGGGCGTAGTCCGCCCACATGGATCGACAAATTTTCAAAAACACGTCAAAAAGAAAACACAAGAAGAAGAACGAAGTGGGAACTTATATACTAAGCTTACATACTAACAGATTTTGTACACATAATAGAAATATGTACTCATTTTCAATACTATGCTAAAATGTTATTAAGATGGAAAGCTAAATGGGAGAACAACTCAATTTTGTTTAGGTATGGGTGGTAGACGGCAATGTAAAAAGAGGCATTTGGATATGGTAGAATAGAGTTAATATTACAATGCCGTTGTTTACTTATTTAACATTAAAATTTTTCATTTACAATTCTTCTACAAATGCTAGATCAAGGAAATAGAAGAGGGATCAGAATGGTGAAAAGGAATTCGAGAAGATTCGCTTATATGTACGACGCTTATTGTAAGACGTGAATTGGTGTTTAATAAGGGGATAGTTATGTAAAGAAAAGTGATTTGGAAAGATATTTTGATATTTGATATTTATTTTGATATTAATTAGTACAATAAGATACAAGAAGATCTTTTAAAAGTACAACATAGTCATATATATATAATCAACAGCAAACTTTAAATTGAAATACTTTAATTAACTTAAAATACTAAATATATAATTAATTATGAGTTTAATAACAAATTAAAAAACTAGAACAAAGGAAAAAAAAATTTAATAAAACAAAGATGAAAAATGTCAGAAAGAATAGTTAGAAGAAAAAAGAGTTATAGATAATTAGATGTTTGAGTAGTATAGCATAATAGATGACTTAAATTTATTCGTACTAACAGTAGATTTTAAGCTTACAGGTAATGAATTCCAGAGTTTGATGGCGTTGATGAAAAAGAGTCGTTTAGTAATTAAGGTGTTGAATTTAGGCAGTATAAGATTGCATGTTCGAGTGGAAACACTGAATCGTAACTTTTCGTATAAGTATGCAGGAGTCTTATAAGTTATTAGTTTATGCAAAAATAAACAATTCCTCGCATTTAAATAGTTTAGAATACTACAACCCAAAATGCTTTTACTTTCTTCAGATACATGCTCAAAGCGTCTCAGGCCAAACACGTATCTTGCCGCATCATTAAAGGCAACTAGAATTTTGTGCGAAGAGTGCGAGTCAAGATTGCTATATATCAGTTCAGAGTAAGATATAATTGGTAGTATTAATTGAACAACAAGCCTCTTTTTTGTCTTAGTTGGAGTATATCTAGCAGACAATCGTAAACATCGAAGCGCGTAGTAAACTCGTTGAACGATATTGTTGACATGATCAGAGCATGAAAGTCTACTATTAATATAAAAACCTAAACTTTTAACTTTATTAACCATTAGTAGACAATTATTATTTAAGAAAATCTGTGGTATTTGTTCGTGGTCAAGTTTATCTCTGGAGATAGGAAGAATGTAAGATTTGTTGGCATTAAGGCTTAGTTTGTTATCTGATGCCCACTTCGAGATTGCAGTTAAGTCTTCATTTAGTCTATAACATAAATCATCAACAAGAAAGAGATCGCTTGAATCTGAATTTCGATATTGGCAGTGTATAATGCTTGCTGATATTATTAAATATTTTACAAAATCTATTCAACGGCTCGTTCGATGCGTAAATAGTGTTGTGATACGATTCTTTTAACAATTTTGTATACCTTGTGCGCCTTATTGGTTCATTAAATAGTACCTTGCTCGATATGTATTCGCTACCGATGTTACTAGTAATAACATCAAATGTAAAGCATGAGCAAATTAATATTCTCCTTGAAGACAGCAACATTAAATTGAGAATTTTCAGTCTACTCTCGTATGGTGGTAAATTTGTATAGTCACGAGGATCGTATAGGTCTCTAAATGCAAAAAGCAAGAATTGTCTTTGAATAGATTCTAGCCTTTCACTATGCACTTCAAAAGATGGGTTCCAAATTATGCAACAGTATTCTAAGATTGGTCGCACTAATGTGCAGTATAAGGTTTTAGTTGCCCAAAGGTTTTTGAATTCTTTTGCACGTCTTTTTATGAATCCGAGCATTTTGTTTGCCCTGGATATGATATGATCATAGTGAAGGTTAAAGCGCATCTTACTATTAAGAATTATTCCAAGATCTGCTATGTGGTTAACCGTTTTAAGTTCCACCTTATTTAGCATGTATCTGCTATATGTTATTACGTTTTTACTGGCAAAACTTATAACGTAGCACTTATTTGTATTTAAAGAAAGTTTATTTTGACAACACCACTGTTCCAGAGACAAAAGCTTATTCTGTAAGAATACTGAATCCACTTCTGATCTAATGCTATAGTATAATTTTAAGTCATCTACATATAAGAGATGGGGGACATTATGCAAAACTTCAGACATGTCTGCAATAAATATGTTGAAGAGAAGTGGGCCAAGATGGCTACCTTGAGGTACACCCGACGAGATAACAATCTTTTTAGACAGAGTACCCTGAAATTTTACATATTGGAATCGTTCACAGAGATAAGAGTTGAGCCATTTCAGAACAGTACCTGATATACCAAATTTTTCTAGTTTCTTAGCTATGATTTCGTGATCAACACAATCAAAGGCTTTACTAAAATCTGTATAGACTGCATCTATTTGGTGGCCCTTTTCCATTTTAGTAAGAATATCTGATGCCATGATTGTAAGATTTGTGGTTGTTGATCGTCCTTTACGAGCACCATGTTGCTGCTCGTGTAAACACGGATTAGTTACGCTCGTGAGTTTGGAACATATAATTTTTTTCAAATTGCTTTGGAATAGCTGACAATATTGCATTACATCTATAATTTCCAACTGATCTATTTTCGGCATTTTTATAAATTGGCGTAAGATGACAAGATTTCCAAAAAGTTGGGAATATACTTGTAATCAAGGACTTGTTAAAAATCATATGTAACGGCGTAATCAATTGGTCTAAACATTGAACAAGTGAAATTGGTGGTATAAGGTCTGGACCTGGAGATTTATTTGAAACTAATTTTTTAATGGAACATTTAATGGTAATGTCACTCCACACACAGTTTACCACAAATTACCACACATTCAATGGCTACTTCACAATATAATATTGTATAGAATTTATTTATTTTACTCTATTCATAAAGCCAACAAAATAAAAATTGATTTGATACTAATCAACTAATCAAAATTTTTTGACAAGCATTTGATTTATCTCAAACCTAAGAGTTCGATTGTTAAAACATCTTTTACCAATTTTCATTTCAACACAATTTCCTGACGCTACAAAGCCGCTGGATATGGCGCTTAAGGAGCTTTTGAAAAACTAATTGGATTTAATTAAAATGATTTTCAAATAGATTTTTATGATTATAAAATGAAACTGAATTCTTGGTATAAAGTTACTAATAAAACTAACGATGCAAAAAAGACAGTGTTTGAAGCCTTAAAACTGTGCAATAAAGAAATATTCTCTAATATATTTAATTTATCAATCATCCTTGTAACGCTTCCAGTCACTTCGTGGAAAAATTAACGAATACTTTCAGTACTTTACGGACTCAAAACTTATTTAAAATAAGCACGCTATTGCAAGATAGATAAACGGTCTCACATTGCTTAATCTGTACAGAGATATGGCGCCTTCAGTGGGTTTTATTTCAGATAAACTCGCTGAAAGTAAGCGTAAACAAAATTTGAAAATATAGTTTTGGTTTATTTTTCAAAAAACCAAATATAATTTTGTTTCAAAAACAAACTATTCAAAGGGAACCACCTAATGATTAAGAACTTACCTTTAATAGCATTATTTTTCGATATAAGAAGATATTAGTTGTGTCCAACATTAATATAATTGCCTTAGCTAAAAAACTAGCGTCTACATTAATATGCTTGTGACAAAATAGAATTGTGTGTTTCTACCCAATAAAAATATATTTGCATCACTGCTAAACTCAAAAAGAACAGAACTCGGCAAATTTGAAACAAACAGAACTCCATTCTTTTATGTGTTTCGCCTAGACATACATATATCTGTTTCTTTTGCACTTGCACGAAAAACAGCGGAAACCTTGTTGCTTTATGTTGCTTTTAACAGTTGCCAAGTCTTGGCATCATTTTATTGTAAGTTTCAAGCGGCCGCGCTAAACGTGTTAAGAAGCTTAGCTCTTGTAAAAAGTGTTTCTGAAAATGTTTGTTTAAATTAAAAGTGTTTGGGTTTTCAAATTAATAAAATGAAAAACAAAATAAAAGAAAAATAAGGCAGTTCAACAGTATAAAAGGTGAATTTTGAAGCAACTTTGCTGATAAAGCGTGTGCTTCGCTGGCAAAGTGGGTGCTCCAACCGTATTATGTTTTCTCCAACTAGAAAATGTGTGCTTATAAAAATGATTGTAATGTCGGATAAACATAATATGGTTACTTCTTAACATAATTAAATCCGAGAAAAACTTATTTACTGTTTTCTAAATATATTTTGTTTGCTTCAAACCAACAATTATTTCAAAGCAAATATTTTGTAATCACAGTGAAAAACTTTTGGCATTTCTTTTGCTAAAATATGTTTCCAAGTAAATATAGTGTAATCATCGGTAAATATATTATGTTGTTCTTAATTATCGTTTTGAAAATAATTGCTTTACTGCAATTAAATTATGTATTCTCCAATTAATATATATTTGTCCGTGAATATTTAATGTTATTCTTGACTAAATTATATTTCCAAGCAAACAAATAGTAATAGACTAAAAGTGTTTGCAATCCATTTATAATTACAATATATTTATATGAAAACATATTTTAACAAGTTCTAAGGTACAATTAAATAATGTTAAGATGCAAATATATATAAAAAAAAAAAATTGCATGAATTAATCATATTATATGTGGAACCAATTATGAGTACTTGTTTCCAAGAAACATGCAAAAACATATTATACTTCCAGCAAATTATGTTTGGGAGGCCTATTATTTTTCAGCGTGTACCAAATTGTAATACAGTTGAACAAAAACTGTTTCACTGAGACTTAATCTGATCCAGTGTCACGGGAAAGCAGCTTTTATGTTTATTATCATTGTGGTGGAAATCTTTGTTTGTTTGTTTCAACTCCCAAAAGTTGAAATTTACTACTGTGAGGTGAAGAAGTTGAATGGTCAGATGTTGCTTGACCTGGCTGTGGTTTTTACCAGGAATTATTAGTGCAAGAATCGAACTCACTAACCACTACACGGCAGGGATGATATTTGGGGGCTTTCAGGGCTTTTTTGAGCCCTTTTTCAGTTCATAAACCCCGAAGCCCTTTTGATTAATTTTAGGCCCTTTTGAAAAATTCTTCTGAAAAAATATCATCTAAGTAGTTTATCACATCGATGTACAAAATTTAAATTTTTAATAAAATCATTTTGAATCGATCTCAATAAAATAAGTTCTGTTGAAGTTTTTGAAATTATAGCTATAGAAAAACAAAAAACCTGAACAATTCTCCTGAATTTGGATTTTTTGTAAGCTATATTTAAGCTTTATTTAAGCTATATAAACCTACGCAGGTACGTTTTTGATAGATTACAGAAAGTTTTAAAAGAAATCTATTAAAACTGAACAAAATGTTTGCAAAACTGATGTTCTTATATTTTATATAAAGCCACCATTTTGGTATTATGCAGAAGAACCACTATTTTGACATCTACAGGAAAATTCCTTACAAACATTTGGTATCTACTATAATGGAGGAAGTATGAAGATTTCTGCACACCCTCCAAAAGAATGTCTAAATTTTCGAATCGATTTTACTTATAATAGTATTCCAAAGTAATTTTATAGTTTTAAGAATGGAATTTTTAGGTGAACAGCTTTAAGCACGATACATTCCTTACAGAATTTTATCATGCATATAGATTAAGAGGCGAACCCGTAAAAAAGGCTCCATCGTAGTCTTAATTAGCCTTAACCGATTAAGTATTTAATTTTCAATGAACTTTCACCCATTTTTTTTTTTTTATTTTATCTGCACCAAAAATAATTTCCGACGTATGATATCCTATATGGGCATTTCCACAAAAAAAGTCCACTGTGACCCAAAAATTAAAAGTTTTTAAAAACTTATTATTTTATGATATTATCTTAGAGAAACCTTAAAATTTTATTCATAACACAAATATATTTACCATGATGATCAAATCGTCTGTTTCACAAATTTAGTTTTTCTTTTTAGTAAATGTTTTGTAAATGTTTCGAAAAGTTTTTGTTTTAGTAAAAATGGAAGATATTGGCCAAATATAATGACAAATGGTTGAGGTAAGGAGCGTAAAATATATATAATTTGTTTTTAATTTCTTAATTCTAATTACTTAATTACTCAATTGAATCCTAATGGAAAAAAATGTCACATTCAAATATAACGTATTGCCTAAGATTATGATTAAAAAATAAAGAAGTACTGAAGATATTTGAATCAAACAAAATACATTATAATGAAACATTTTTTCATAAGATTCTAAAACCAAAAAACTGTGACAGATTTCGCAGAATTCTGATTTTCTATATATAGACACGAAAGCTACTTCCATTTTTGTTTATTTTTTTGAACCAGGACTATGCCTACTATACCTACTATAAGCTTTTGCACTAATTAAAGTGCTACCTAAGAGCTTCAATGTAAACTTAATAGAAAATGCAAATATGTTTTACTTTGCCTTTTTTTCACTTTAAATGTGTGCGACGGTCACGTTTGACATTATGGAAATGCCCATATAAGACTTCACGCTCTTTCAGAGTATGGCATCGGAATTTATCTAAATAAATTCTTAAGAAGTTATAAGCAATTATTTGCATAAAAATTCGTTTTTTTCCACCTTTAATTAGTTTTGATTTAACTAATTTTGTTGCTCAAGGCTATATATTCCAAAATTGTATAACATTCATGAAATTATTCTTTACTAGCTGAATACCCGGCTTCACTCGGGAGTTGATATAAATAATTTTCGATTTCATTCGTCGATTTGAAAAAACTTTTCACAAACTTTAGAAGGAAGTTTGTGTGCATCTTTCAAACCGGTAACTTTGGCGAAATGAGCAAAATGTTGCTTTAACATTTGAAAATTATGAGAAAATCTAAGGGAAATCGTGATTTGTGTGTGCATGCCGCCGATCGCTTGCAAAAATATATTTTTAAGTTTTATATTGTATTCGATAGTTTGCACATTTTTGAAAAAAATCAGAGAAAAACGAATTTTTGGCAATTTTCGAGGAAACTGGACAAAAATTAAATAAGCACTGGAAATAGAAATTGAAGTGTCAAAACATCGCCAACTTACGACGCAACTGACTTGCGCATGTGTTGGTGCGTACTCAAATACCACAAAATTCAGCATCAGCTGTCCTGATTTGCGAAAAATTAAATTGGAATATAAATACACATAAAGAAGAAATCAGATATTTATCACCCTTCGTGCTTTGCTACGCCTTACTGTATTTTGTAGTATCGGGCTCTCTGGGGTTCAAGATATAGCAAAATATATATCGCCAAAAAACTTACCGCACCCCAAAACCATTTATAAAAATTATACTTATCGGATGAGTTGTTTTGACTGTTTTGCTGTATTTGTACAACAGCACCCTCTGGTTTTCAAGATAGAATACAAAAATAACGTCAAAGCCCTTTTCGTACTCAATATCAAATCCTATTTATCCGATATACAAATTTTTATCTAAATCGGATTAGCGGTTTTTGAGTGTTTCACGATTTCTTAAGAGATTTGTACTACAGCACAATCTGGTGTTTAAGATAGCGCAGAAAAAAAGTTCCCACCGTATCCAAAAACTTCTATGTAAAAATTTTCACGCAAATCGGATGTAGAACAAAATAGATAAGTCATAAGAACTACCGTACCCGAAAACCCCTAAATACAAATTTTCCTGTAAATCGGATGAATGGTTTCGGAGATAAGCTAAAATAACAAAATTCGTGGAACCCGATCACAGCGCCACCTACCGGGTCCAATTGCGAATCTGAACCATCCAGAGATCCACTTAAGCACACATAAAAAAGTTCATAACATAACATGCACACGTACATATTGTAAAACAGCGCCCTCTAGTTTTCGAAACAGAGCAAAAGAAATAATGCCAAAATAGTTGCCCTTCACGAAAATCCTTTAGTAAAATTTTTCATCCAAATCGGATGAGCGGCTTTCAACTTTTTCACGATTTCTTAAGAGGTTTATACTACAGCGACTTCTGGTGTTCAAGATAATACAAAAATGATAAGTCCAAAACAGTCACCATATTAGAAAACCCCTATATACCAATTTTTATGAAAATCGGATAAACAGCTTAGAAGTTTTTTAAAATAGTTGTGCACAGCGCCCTCTGGTGTTCAAGATAGAACAGAGTAGATAAGTCATAAAAACTCAACGTATCTTAAAGCATCTGTATACAAATTTTAATGCAATAGTGGAAAGCGCCCTCTGGATTTAAAAAAAAAAAAAAAAGTCCAAAACACTCATCGTATCAGAAAACCAATATTTTCCAATTTTCATCAATTCGGATGCACGGCTTAGGAGTTTTTCGAGGTTTTTTAAAATATTTGTACAACAGCGCCCTCTGGTGTTCGAGACATACAAAATTTCATGCAAATCGAATGAACAGTTTTGGACTTTTCGACTTTTTTAAAATATTTGTACTACAGCGCGCTCTTGTGTTCAAGATAGAACCTAGTTTATAAATCATAAAAACTCACCGTTTCCGAAAACCTCTATATACCAACTTTCATGCAAATCGCATGATCGACTTGGAAGTTTTTTGATGTTTTTGAAAATATTTGTACTACAGCGCCCTCTGGTGTTGAAGATAGAACAAAGTAGATAAGTCATGAAAACTCACCGTATCCGAAAACCCCTATATACCAATTTTCATGTAAATCGGATAAATGGCTTAGGAGCTTTACGACGTTTTTTAAAAAATTTTTACTACAGCGCCCTCTGGTTTTCAAGATAGCTTAAAAAAGATAAGTCCAAAAAACACGGCTCAGGAGCTTTTCGAGGTTTTTCAAAATATTTGAAAATGAGTTAGAACGGCGTAGATAAGTCAAAAAACTCAGCGTGTCCGAGAACTTCTCGAAACAAAATTTTCATGCAAATCGGATGAACGGTTTCGGAGATAAGCTGAAAAAACGAATGCCTGGATTTTGATGGCAGCGCCCCCTACCGGGTCCAACCTTTTTTTATGTTTTCAAATTTTTTTGACGTTTGCAATCAATGCACAAGCCTTTTTTCTAAAATGCAATGGGGCCTCTATGTATGAAATCAAACCTATTTAAAGGAAAGAATTAAGTAATATTATTCTGACCAAGATTGCCAGTTATGTGGGAAAAATCCCATTCGTTGTAATTTTTAATTGCCCTTGGGAATTTTTCTTTTTGGGAATTCCCATGGTATTTTTTAATTCAGCGTGGTATTTTTTAATTAGCGTGGGAATTCAGTGTGGTATTTTTTAATTGCCGTGGGAATTAGGGAATTTTCTTTTTTCAAATGATTTTTTTTACATTTATTAAGCAAAAACTTCTTATAAAATCAATGTCATTAAACGCATTAAGCGCTCTGTTTCATCACGATTTTATGACTTAAGTTACCTTTGTAAAATTCCATAAATTTTTGTCGTTGCAAAATCCGCTTTTGTAAATATATCGCTCTTATGCTATGAACATCATCAATACGGAGTTCATTGAATATACCTATTATATCTTTGGTTTTTTAGTTGTAAAGGGTTAGAGTAAACGAAGTGTTACGACCTAGTTCGTACGTTTTCTATTTCTTATTACAAAATGCTTTCTGAACATCTCCAGATTTTCTGAAAATTTTGATTTATTGTGGTATTTTTTAATGCGTATGGAATTTTTTTGGGATTTTGAAATGCATATGGGATTTTTGGTGGTATTTTTAAAACGCGCGGTATTTTGGTGGTAATTTTTAATGAACGTGGGATTTTTTGTGGTATTTTTTAATTGCGGTGGGAGTTTTTTTGTTTATTTTGACCGTGGTAATTTTGGTGGTTTTTAATTTATGGTGCTGTGGGAAAAAAGGTAATTTCCGTGGGAATTGTTCCGAATTTTGACTGGCAACCTTGATTCGCACCCACAATTACTGATTCTGAAAGCTGATCGTTTAAACTAAAATGTGCTATTTTTGTGACAAATAATTAAACTTTCCTGCTTAGATTAAAATGGTGAAATAAAAAAAAAAAATAATTCAAATAATAATCAAATTCGATATTTATTTGAATATATGTGGTCATGGCAGAATATTCAAATAGAAGTCTGTAATATTGAATTAACACTAAGGGCCCCATTCTTGTCAAAAATGTCCTATTTTTGTATAAATTTTGGCCCTTTAACAACTAAGTCAATATCATCCCTGCTACACAATAGCCGCTATAGTTACGTTTTTTTTTTTAAATGTAAGTCCGACATATCAAAAAACTCGCCTAAGAAAAAAAAAAAATTCCTGGATGCGCGCCTGTTTGAAACGTTCTCACCTTGAGTTTAATTTCTTTCTAAAATATCATACAAATGAATTATATAGCTAAGCGGTGCTGACACCATAGTAAAATATTCTTGCAATTTAACTCAGTTCAATTCCTAATATGCTGCATTTAACAACTTCTGTTAATACGGCTAGATCAAATTGCTATTATAGACCAACAATAGCAACAACAAACACAATAAGTTAATGCAATGTTCAATGTGCCATACATTGTGGAAAAAAGTTGTGGTTTTTCTATTCACGGTATCCGTTTCAGTTTAGTTGGATTGCTACTAGCTGCTTTATTAACTTGGCTTATAATGAAGTTTAAAGCTATCAGCTGTTCAGCAGACTATTTTAAGCGCTATTCAGCAGTGCTTACTCCACACACACACATACACACACACACAGCAAGTGAATTACGAACAATTTTATTTGCATCACCAGCATCATAAACAGCCAACGAACGAAACATTTAGCCAATAAAGCTGCCAACAACTTGACTTTAATACTTATAATATTGTTGTTGGTAATTAAGTTTATATATTACTTGTGGCTATTAAATCTTGTTGTTGTTCTTAGAGCTCTTGTTGTTGTAAATGGCTTTACTTATGATATAATCTGCATTATTTTTTAAAAATATTTTTTTTTTTTCCAACAAGTTTTTAATTATTGCTTGCTTAAGTAGTAGGTGGCAATGCCATAAATGTTAAGTGTTTGAAAAATTGTTTGTTCGATGAGTACAAAATATAAATAAAAACAAATAAAAAAAAGTCTTATAAGCTCTATTAAGGCGGTCTTCTCATTGAGGAACTTTTTTTTTTTACTTTTTTTTTTGCATTTATTTATAGCTTGGGTAGTTGTGAATATGCCCCTAAAAGGATTTTTAGAAATTCGAAATACTTTAGAAGATACAGCCTTTTTTGTGAAGCAAGGTCTTCGTCAAAATGAGCTATAAAAAAATTACTTCAAACTTTAAACGCGTTTATCTCGAACCCACGTTTTTCGAACTGGCGGCCATGATATCTCCAGTTCAACTGAACCGATTTTCATGAAACAAAGTGGAATCGACGCAGAATTGTCACCATTCTCGGGTGAACCTCGACCATAATTTTAAAAAATTTTTTACTATTTTTTTTGTACACTAAACTACAAAAAAAAACCCGAAATTGAAATTTTTTTTTTGAATGGCCGCCATTTTGTCAAAAAAAATCACAAAATTAAGTTTGAGGTTCACCCGAGAATTACATCTATACTGATTATAACCCCGTTTTTTTTTTCATTTCACACGCTCCGGAGACCCGGAATCGTGGCCGCCGTGACGACACCTTTTTTTTTCACCACCAACTTTGAAGTCTCATTACTTTTTGAACAGCCCACGTATCGAGGCAAGAAAAATTTTTTTATTTACTTTGAACCTTTTGTAATACAATAAATAAAAAAAGTTTTCAATTATTCTTTGCGTTTTCAAATAAGAATTTTTTTAAAAAGGGTCCAAAAAACGGGTTTTGAATGAGAAGACCGCCTTAAGTAGTTCTTCTTGCTTTGGCATGCAAGTGCTTCGTGAAGCCAAAAGCGTTTTTTTTTTTTTTTTTTATCAACATCTTTAATTAATTCAATCAATTAATTAACTTCTTGCAGCTATTCATCTTTGCATTTAATTTTGTATCATCAATGTTGTTGTTGCTGATCATTTTTTTTGTTATTTAGTGTTACAAATTGTGTTCGTTTCACTGCTTTATACACATAAGTAGAAGCAAAAAAAAAAAAAAGCAAAACAAAATTAATTTCCAAAATCAGTGAATACACCAAACACTGAATATCGATGTTTCGAGGTTTGTTTGGCTTAGGCACAGGCGATAATATTATAAGCATTAATAACCTTGAAACTGACTTTAATATTACGCTTTCTGGCCAACACTGATGCAATCTTTTTATTTGCTGTTGATAGTTATGGAAACTTCTTTTACTTCCATAAAATTGGAGTCTCTCGTATCAATAATAAAATAAAAATAATTTTTACATGCATGCATTCATAGTGTGTGTGTATGTGTGTGTGTGTGTATGTGTGTGTTCAATACTTACTTAATTGTAAAAAAAAACCCTGTAGGAAAATCAACTAATTTAAAAGTAGTTGAAAAAGTGGTTTTTTGTCAACCACAACTAGTTGAAATTCTGACTTTTTTCCATAGAACGAACTAACATATTTTGTATGGTGATGTCCGCTAAATAAGTCAATTATATCTACATATATTTTCAACTACTTGTTAAACTAGTTAAATTTAAATTATTTTTTTAATTACTTTAAAATAACCAATTGAAAACTATTTAATATTCCACTTACTGAAGGCGACTTTAAAAGCATAAAAATTTAAAATTTCTATACATCAAAGATATCATTTATATGACTGTTTTGAAAAGTACATAAATCATGCCAAAAAAATCATGCCTGGTCGACACAAATAAATTCTGAAATATAAAATCTATAAGCAAAATGTAAGCAAAGTTAAAAGTGATCAGAGTTTTTTAATGGAAAATTGTGAAATGTCGTTCTTTGTGGTGTTTTAATTGATTTTAAAATTATTCAAAAGTGATTCATGCCAAACTTCTTCATTGTCAGTTAATTCAAAAAAGGACTAGTAATTATATTCAAGGAGCGCAACAAAAGTACGCTGCGAGGGTAGATATAATTTCATTATTCCTTTCTTCGTGGCGGCCGTGGCGTAGTGGGTAGAGTGTGTGACTCTTACGCCCGAGAAGCCAGGTTCGAATCCTCCATCTGACACAGAAAGTTTTTACAATTGAATTAATTTGTCTGTTCGGCCGTCACCTCTCTGCAGACAATGGCAAACCTCAGAGAGGAAAAACTGCCATGAAAAGCTTCTTGAGAACATGAGCCGTTCGGAGCATGCGTACCATGGAAGCAGTTTCCAAAAATAGGCACGCTACCGCCGGGGTACATGAGCGAAGGTGCCGATCCCATTATTCGGAATAGTGTGGATACTACGCCTGTTATTTAGCACGAGCCAGCTTTTTGATGCTTCATTTCAAAATATGAGCTAAACAAGAGTGTCAGCGGGATTTTCCACGCTTTGCAACCATCAATCATGGTCGATGGACACACCGATATTTTGCTTAGTGCTTCTTTTAAGTGTCAATCGCAATGAAGTGATGAAACAGACTCGACGCTACGTAGGGAAAGGCGTGCGTCTTTACTACTGAACTGATGAGGTGTTTGCTAAATGGTTAAGCAATGCATCGATTGCCATAAAAAAAACGAAATATATTGCGGAGCATTTGGAGAAAAACCCCTTCACCTGAAAAATGGGAAAGCTATAGATGTGCTAGGAATGCCTCAATTGCTATAATAAGCCAATCAAAAATAAAGTACTGCGCTGCTAAACTGAAGACATCTCTTCCACCTAAAGTACTCTGGAATAACTTAATGAATCTTTGCATTGTAGATAAACAAACATTAAACTGCCAAATTCAACCTGACTATCTTAATGAATATTTTCTTTCTAGTCTGAGTGTAAATCAAACTAGCACCTCTACTTCTTCAAATATTTTAGACCCTCCTGCTGAGCAGATATTTCAGTTTTCTGCTGTAGCAGAGTATGAAGTAGCAAAAGCTGTTTTGAAAATGAAATCAAATGCGGTTGAAGAAGATGGCATAAATCTAAAATTTGTAAAAATTATTTTACCGCATGTTCTTAGCTCACTAACTCACATAATGAACCATTGTTTTACCACATCATCTTTTCCAAATTTATGGAAGTCTGCAATAGTAACGCCGGTAGCAAAAAAAACTGGAGCTTGCGAGACAAAAGACTTTAGGCCTTTAAGTATCTTGTCTTCCCTGTCCAAAGTATGTGAATCTCTTATGGCTAACCAAATATCGTCGTTCCTAAGTCAAAATAAACTTTTGTCTCCGTTCCAATCAGGTTTTCGCGCAGGTCACAGTTGCTCTACTGCAATGCTTAAAGTATTGGATGATATTAGGTCCCCTTATGATGATAGCCAACTAACTCTATTGTGTTTGCTCGACTTTTCTAAAGCTTTCGACACTGTAAGCCATGAGCTTTTATGGCAAAAATTAAAATACCTGTTTGGGTTTTGTGACAGCGCTATTCGCCTTGTAAGTAGTTATTTGGCAGATTGAAAACAAAAGGTTAAGGTTGGCACCAATTTTTCTAATTACAGAGCTGTTTGCTGCGGTGTGCCCCAGCGATCGATTCTTGGTCCTCTGCTGTTCTCCATATTTGTGAATGACATTTTTCGCTGCTGCACCTATTCAACAATGCACGCTTATGCTGATGATGTGCAGATTTATTTGTCTGGCAAAACAAACCTTATGGAAAATCTAGTCTGTAAGCTTAATGAAGATCTTCTCAGTATAAGCCTATGGGCTATGAATAATAGTCTCCATCTTAATGTCTTAAAGTCCTATGTGTTGCCTATCTCTAAAGTTAAAATTAACCCTAGCTCAATTCCTGAAGTATTAATGGATAATAACATTGTACAAATTGTTAATAGTGTTGTTAATCTTGGATTTCATGTTAATGCTTCACATGTTAATGCTCCCATGTACAGATCACATCAACGGAGTAGTTCGAAAAATATATTTTATTTTACGAAATCTTAGAATGTCGGCTGAGTACACTCCCATTGGTATAAGGCGTAATCTTGTGATTCAGCTAATTGTTCCTATCATATCGTATTCTGATCTTGTATATAGTAAGTTGGACTCACGGTCCCAGCTTAAATTGCAAATCGCTTTTAACCATGCTACACGTTATGTCTATGGGTTACGTAGGTTCGATCATTTAGCTGAGTTAAAAACCTGTATACTTGGATGCGACATATCAACTTACTCTAATATCAGAAATTGCATATTCTTACATAAGCTTATACACTCAAAAACTCCTCTTTACTTATTTGATAAACTACAATTTAGTAGATCGCTTACAGGCCAAGCACTAATTTTGCCAACTTTTAACTATCTTAACTCCACAAGACTATTTTTTATTAACGCCATTCGAATTTGGAATTCCTTACCTAGTCAATTAAAATCGATCCAGTCAATAACGCTTTTCAAAATTTCAATAAAAAGTCATTTTTTATCGTCTAATTCTTAATAAAGGGTCAGTTCTCTTTCATCTCTTTCTTATGCTCTATCTCAATCTCTTTCTCATCATCTTGCTTCTTATATGTATTCTTTTTTTCCACTTTTCTTCTGTTTAGTAATTTAATTTTATTATATCTTTTTAAACCTTTTATTAATTTTAAGTTTAGTTTAAGTTGAAATTCTAAATTAATTATTAATTACTGTAATCAATAATTTGTCATTGATCTTTGTACTTTAGAAGAACTAAGTTCTTAGTGTACTAATGCAATAAAGGCACCTATTAATAATAATAATAACAATAATAATAAAAACTATTTAGAATTCAAGTGGATGGCGCCTTAATATATTTTAAAGTAGTTCATATACTAGTTTATTTTAAGTTAGTTTTTTAATTAGTTGTTTTTACAAATAAGTTAGTTTGTTCCTATAGGAAAGCAATTCAATTTATCTGCTATTCTAATCACCTGCCTTGTGCGGACTGACAAAAGTATCTATAACTCCGAAACTATTTTGAATTTTAAAACATTCTCTAGTGACTATAGTTTTAGGACATATTCGTATATCTTTAAAAAGTGCAAAATAATTGTAAGTTGATTCACAGTAGATTCTCCCCTTAAAAGCTACATTTTTAACGCTCATTATACGTAAACCTTTAAGCTTATGCATTAGATATTTCAATGATGCGTAAAGAACAGCAGCTACAAGAATAACAATAGCAGTAACAGAAATAATAATTATAATAACAATATTAATAATAAAAAGAAGAAAAAAAAAATTAAAACAGCTGTGCATACCTGGCCGTAAGCACCATCTGCAGAATAAAGAACATGCGTGAATAAATATGCAATGAATCAGTTCGGTATACTAGTATGGTGGAAAAGCAACAAGAAAAAAGCTTTAGAATTTAAGTATTCGATTAAAAAAAAAATGTTTATGAAATATTCACCAAAAGCATAAGCTAATTTTTGTGCCTTAAGCTGACGTTAACATTTAATTTAATATTTTGGCAAAAAATTAATTTTCCAGCACAGCTATAAGCGCAAAAATTATAATGCATTTGTTTTAATATGCACGACTAGAGCTCCGCCATTTTTTTATTTATTATTAAAAAACTTTGTGCTACCTTGTGTTCAAAATGTGGTGTTCAAGTTGGACAAAACACTGCGTATTCACAAAGTAAGCGGTGCCTGACAAAAAAACTATATGAGAAGTATGATAAACTAAATTTTTGGTTTCGAAAAAGTACGGTGTGTTGCGTAATCAAAGAGTACGGGGTGCCTGACAAAAAACCTATATGGGAAGGATGATTCACTTGAAGTGGAAAATAAAATAGAAACATAACAATCAGGTTATATGGTGAAAGAGAAACAAATGAAACTTAAGTTCGACCTTCGTTTAGCTTTCGGCTTATATGATAAGTTGGACAAAACACTGCGTATTCACAAAGCACGGGGTGCCTGACAAAAAAACTATATGAGAAGTATGATCTACTTGAAGTGGAAAATAAAATAGAAACAGAACAATCAGGTTATATGGTGAAAGAGAAACAGTTGAAAATTTAATTTCGACCCTTGTTTAGTTTTCGGCCCGTAGACAAGGGGAGAGTTGTAGGTGTTCAAATCTTCAAATCTGTTCAAAATTTTTTTTAGATAAACCATGATAATGATGTTAATTCTCTTGAAAACATCACTTAATTATTGAAAATTTTTTTTTGTCCAAGTGAAAATTAACTTTGCTTATAAGAAGTCATAATCATTCATAATCAATCAGTTTGTATATTAAAAAATCAGTTTCAGTGCTCAAAAAGTCCCTGATATCCAAAAAAAAAAAAATATTTGGAATTATACCTAGAACGAATATAATTTTGTAAATTGAAGAAAATTAGCTTTACAAATATTTTTTTTTTTTTGCCATATCTAACCAGCACACCATAGTTGATGACTATGTCGAAATTCCGACTAATTCGTAACTAGTTCGAGCTGTCTTAAAGAAATCGTTACAATTTCATTACGCAAATAACAAACCAGTTTCACTTTTTATACGAATTTATATAAAATTTCGTTATGCGACTGTTTGTACGACATATTCAAATGCTTACAGAGTTAAATTTCCTTCCTTTCGAACTGTCTGAACGAAATCGTAAAGATTTCGTAACATTTTCGTTAAGACTCGTTACGAAATCGTTACGATATTTCGTGTGAGCTACTTTATATGATTTTCGTTATGATTACGCAACGAAATCGGAAAGATTTCAAAATATTCTTAACGAAATCGTAACAAACATTTCGCAATATTTCTAATTTCGGAATTCGATTTCGGTACGAAATCATAAAGACACATCGTAAAACAGCTTCACCAGGTGTACTTATTAAAAATTTTTGCATTTTTAACCGATTACAAAAAGGAGGAGGTTCTCAAGCTCGTCGGTTTTTTTTTTGTTTTTTTTTTTTTTTTTTTTTAAATGTATGTACATCGATAACTCCTAAACCATATGCCTGATTGCCATAATTTTTGGGGAACAAATAGATATGATAAGCATGGAGGTGCCCGTAAAAAAGTGGGCGGTATTTAATAACTGGGAGTGGCAATAATAGATCTCGCAATAATAAATACTACTGTATCTCGAATAATATTGACACTAGGGTACTGCAATTAAGTGTAGGGGTAGACACAATTACTACAAATTACGGGCAAGAAAATGGGCGTAATTCGACAAATGGGCGTGGCAATATTAGAAAAACAGTGTATCTTGAATAAATTCGAGGCTAGAGTACTGCAATTTAGTATAAGGGTAGGCATTATTATTATAAATTATCTTCAATAAAGTGGGCGTTATTCGACTAATGGGCGTGGCAATATTATAAAAACACTGTATCTCGAATAATATGGACATTAGGGTACTGAAATTTAGTGTAGTGGTAGACACAATTATTACAAATTGCCGTCAACAAAATGGGCGTTGTTTGACAAATGGGCGTGGCAACATTAGAAAAGAGTATATCTCGAATAATATTTATACTATGGTACTGCAATTTGGTATAGGGGTAGGCATTATTAGTAAAAATTACTATATTAATAATTAATTTCTAATAATATATTAATATATTAATATATTAATTAATTTCTTGATGAATTCAAAAGCTTTAAAGGTCGGCGCTAATATAATCAGACCTTTAATCAGAAGCGCCAACTTGAAAGCATTTGTATTCATCAAGAAATTAATACATTTATGATAATAAAACAAATAAGAATAAAATTAAGATAATAAGATTTCATATATAATAATATGTTTAAATAAATTATAAAATATGACCAAGAAATTAAAAGGAAAAGTATTTTTAAGATTATTTTTTACTTTGTAGTGACTTTGTAGTCGGTTGTTTTTTTTCATAGCTGATTTTAATTTTAATTTTAATAAACTGCAAGAAATCTAACCTATTTATACCGTTCACACTAATATTGTTGAATTAGTAAAATTTTGTCACACACATTTTTACTTTTTGTGCTAATTTTCAGAATATTACTTTTAAAAAGAAATTAAAAATTCTCAATTTAAATAGTTATTCAACAAACAATAGGCAAAAATCAAAAAATTTAGTACTCAAAATTGATTTGTAAAAAAACCAAATAAAATAAACTCTTCTCATCTCTCTCATGGTCATTTAAAAACCGGAATATTCAGTCTTAAAAGAAAAAGGATTTGCTTAAAAATTTTCATAAAATTTTCTATCAGTTATTACTGGTATCTATAGATTTTTTTATCAAATCCCCCCTGCCCCCCCTAAGGTAAATCCTGGCTACGGGCCTGTACTGTGCTGAATCGGACAAAAGTAAAATATCCCTCAAAATATCCCTTAAATAATTTAGTACCTTAAAATTCACATATAAATTAATCTCTCTATGGCTCACAGTGTAACCGTGTTGTATAAGCTGTGGCCAAAACTATTTGCAGTTGCCGCAGAGCAACTAAATTTGGTATGGATGATTTTTTTTACACAGATTAAGAAATTTTCTAAATATTGGCCAAATCGGACAATGACCACGCCTACCTCCCATTTAAGGCAAAGCTAAAAATCGACGTATCCTTGGACTCCTAAAATATTTTTTAAAACAATTTCATATTTGGTCTAAAATTACTTTAAAAAAACATTCTTACCAAAAATGGCTATAATCAGACCATTAGTCGGGGTACCCTCCATATAACCCGAATTTTAAATATCTCCTATCTTTCAAAATAATTTTATTATAATCACACGCAAATATTTTCAGTATTATAGCAACGGTCTATACCAAAAATGGGCTGGGTCAGATCAGTTTTTGGGGTACCCCTCATAAAACTTCAATTCTTAAAACCTGAGTACTTTTAACAAACTTACTTCATTTGAACAAAATAACACAGATAACTTTATTTTAATCCCAACTAAGTCCTTGCTTAAAATAGCATAAATTGATACATTGTTTGGGATACCCCCTATATAACCCACGCTTTTGAAACACTTTTGTGCTAACCCAATTTAAACAAAATTTTCAAAACACCAAATTTTCAACACAAAAAACAATTTGAGATACATTCATATATTTTATATATAAAAAAGAAAATGAAAATTAAACTTAAATTACAAATAGAAAAAACTATGTATAAGAATTTCTGTAGTTAATCTGTTTCATCCGAAGTGTCACTTGAAGCAAAATCTTCTAAATTTATATCCGGAATGAAGCTATTATGAACATCGGCATCTGTATAATATAACAGTACGTTCAAAAAGTTCATAGGATGACACATAGATGGCGTTACTAGATTTGTTCCCATGTAATTTTTATTTAATACCAACCTTCAAACGATACGTATAAAAATTTGACAGCAATCTGGCAATTGATGCGTGAGTTATAGCATTTTACCCTAAGGTAAATCCTGGCTACGGGCCTGTAATGTGCTGAATCGGAAAAAATGGAAAAAAGTGAATTTCGAGTTTTGATAAAGCATTGCTTTTTGATGAAAAAAAAAAAAATACAGTGCAAACCAAACAATGGCTTGATATACATTATTCGGACTCTGCTCCATCGAGAGAAATGGTAGAAAAATGGATTGTGGATGAATTTAAACGTGGTCGTACCAGCACAGATGATGCAGAGCGCAGTGGACGCCCAAATCAGACTGTTATTCCACAAAACATCAAAAAAATTGGTTATGAACGATCGCAAATTGAAGGTGCACGAGCTAGCTGACATTGTAAAGATATCAGATGGTAGTGTTTTTACCATTTTACACGAACATTTGGCTATGCGAAAGCTCTGTGCAAAGTGGCTGCCGCGTGAGCTCACAGTCGACCAAAAACAACAACGAATTGATGCTTCAGAGGAGTGTTTGGCTCTGTTAAACCGCAATAAAATCGAATTCTATCGTCGATATGTGACAATGGATGAAACATGGCTTCACTATTACACACCAGAATCGAAAAAGACAGTCAGCTGAGGGGACAGCAGTCGTCGAACCGAATCCAAAGCGAGCAAAGACCCAACAGTCGGCTTGTAAGGTGATGGTGTCTGTGTTTTGGGATGCGAAAGGAATAATATTCATCGACTATCTCCAAAAAGAAACCACCATCAACAGCGACTTTTACTTTTACTGTGCACTTCTGGAACTCTGCCAGGTTAGCAACTAAGTTGCGCCTGCCTGCCCCAAGCCAGGTTAAGGAGGAGGGTTGTCATTGAGATACGTCCCATACCGTAAAAGGTTAGAGCCAACCAAGAGCTCGGGGTGGCGCCCATCTTGGTAGCAGGTCACTATGTAAATCATTGTGGAAAAATCCTGCGATAGAATAGCAATGGTCCATATAACTTGTTAGCACGGGGATAGTCAAACCCGTCGAATGAGGTCCTTATCTATCCACGGCAAGGAGACATGGTCTATTTGGCCAATAAAAGGATAAATTGGTGTCTTTAAGACACGGGCATAAATTTCAAGGTCTCTAAAAAAGACCTTGTGAGGACCTTCTTGCAAGTCAGCTGGTCAAAAAATCGTAGGCACTTCGTTTAAGGTATGTTAAGGGATCCATGCCTTAAATTGAAGTGCCAGCCAAATACGAAATAAAGCTATGTGCACAGTCAATTACTAAAATTCTATTTATATGTATATATAAGAATCTCATATATATACATCTTTTTTTTTGTCTCATTTGCCGGGATGTTGTAATCCCCCATTCGGCGGGGCCGAGTTGCCCATGTGACTATCATGGGTTGGCCTTTCGGGGAAACTCGTGCTGGCTGTGATTTGTACCGACCGGCGGGGTCGCGCAGTAGAACGACCGGGCTGGCATACCTGCTTCGTATGCAAGAAATTGGATAGGTCTCGTCTTGACCAGTAGATGGTAATGAAGGTACGCCATCTACCGGTAGCCAAACTGGTACTATTAAGGGCAGTATGGAATCCTAATTGCATACTGCTTTTACAGAATAGGGCACAGGGTAATGCTTTTGTGTTTATGAATGTGGCATCTAGTACGTGGTTGCTTTTCTAGGTGCCACTTGTATAAAACAGGTCGGTGAAGAGTATTTCAGTTGCACATCCTTTATGTGGATGTGCGAGGAGGGTTGGTAATGGGATACGTCCCATACCGTAAAAATATTAGAGCCAACCAAGAGCTCGGGGTGGCGCACATCTTGGAAGCAGGTCATATTCGGTATATCGAAATGATAAAAGCCTGCGAAGGTATAGCAATCGACCTAAAAACTTGTTAGCACGGGGATAGTCATACTCGTCAAAGAGGACGACCCTATCTATTCATGGCGAGGAGACATCTGAGAGTTTTAAAATATGGTGAATGAATTGAGGTGTCGAAGTGACTGACATACATATATTCGATGTATTGCTTGTGGTTGTAAAACAGAATAAATAGGCACTTCTTCCATGGTAAGTGAATATAAGATTCATGCCTGGATTGAAGTTGCCGGTCAGGTACAATTAAGTGCTCTAATTGGGCACGGCCAAATACAAAAACTCATATGAGTTTTTTATCTTCTTGCTGGGATGTTGTGGAGCTTCTTTGACGGGACCGAGTTGCCCAGGTGACTATCATGGGTTGGCCTTTCGGGGAGACTAGTGCTGGCTGTGGTTTGTGCACATCGCTTGCACAGGTCTGGATTGACCAGCGGGGTCGCGCAATAGTACGACCGGGCTGGCATACCGGCTTAGTATGCAAGAGATTGGGTAGGTCTCGTCTCAACCAGTAGATGCCAATGAAAGTACGTCACTACTGGCAGTTAAACTGGTACTGCTGTTGGAAGCATTGCGGTTCGTAGTGCTTTCAATGATAGGACACTGGGTGATGCTTATTGTTTGTGGAAAGGTTTTCCAGTTCGTGCTAGCCTTGTCGGATGACCGTGTGTTTGTGCACAGCATGAACAGGAATGAAAAGCAGCAGTCTGCACCTTTCCAATAATAACTCGGAATCGGAAATCAGGTAAATTATGTAGGAGTTATACATATTTTAATAAAAATTGCAAAAAAAATTTATAAAAAATCATTGCAAAAAACTAAATATCATTTGTGTTCGGGCAAATTTCCCAAAATTTTTGATGCAAAATTGATGATGATAGTGAATTTTTGAATTCATTGATTTACACTATGTGGGACAGTTTTTTGCACTAAAAATATCAGAGCTAAAAAATTATCCATACAAAACGCGATTTTTAGAGGTTTTTTCGAAGCATTCTAGCTAGCTGACGGCTATCGTTAGACCCGAAATATTGGGTGAATCATCATAACATAAGCCAAAGTTTATTTTGAGGTGGAGACCCGGACAAATTTTTTTTCCTCCATAGGGAGTTTCGTTTTCTTATGTTGAATTTTTGCTTATGTTTTTTCTATTAAAACTTTTTATAATAAAATACTGCAGATTTTTCATTTTTCAAATAATTTTCTTTTAAGCTGAAACTTAAGCGTACAGAATTTGCAGTCACGTAGGTTTTCGCTTAAGAGAGAGAGTTAATATCCTCTATTATACTGAAGTTGGATGCATACGGTTTAATTCCTTTGGACTACTTCCTTATATACGTATATTATTTTCTATATTTTTTTTAGGTTAACAAGCTTACCGATAATTATAATCAAATATATGGGCATACATATTTACTTTATTAAGTTAAAGCTTGTCACTAACTCCCACAAAATTTTAAAGTGCCACATTTTCCATTGAAGTCAAATTCGAACAGTCGATTTATATGAAATATCAACCATTTAACCTCCAGATAATTATGCAGCTACGTTGAGCTGAAAATCCAAGCAGTACTATAATTTTTTACTACATTATTTAATAATGAGCCTGTTATGTCTTTTACTGAGATAAAATCGCCCCCAAAAATATTGGAACATCCCAATCTGACTTACATACATACATTCATAATGATATGTTTGAAAAGCAGCATATAAGACAAGGCGATACCTTTAATCTATATAATACATGTACAAAGATCAGTCGCAGAATGTCACGGAAAATTCCAAGACAGCAATAAAAAAAAAAAATCAAAACAAAGAAAAACAGTGGCACCCAGCTACCGACACAATGTTGCCAATGGCATTTTTAAGTTTGCGCACTTGTTTTTATGTTTTTTTTTTTTTTTTGCATTTATTATTGTATTATATGCAGTAGTAGATATAAAACAAAATAAAACAAAAACAAGAAAACAAAAAAAAAATATTGAAAAAACGAAAATATTTATAATGTCATTCATGCCATGCTGTGACAAACATGCACGCACACAGCTCTTATTTATGATGTGTACATAATTTGTACTAAATATCGTAGCAGTAACAATATAAACAATAACAACGACAACACCAACGATAATTTAGACAAGTGATAAACCTCTTTTAAGTACCGTGAGAGTGGCACACTTTCAGCTATACTTGGAGATTTTCTAGCAAATAAGATGTTTTTCTAAACGCCTTTCATTCACGTGATGTTTTGCTTATACAGGTTTTTAAGAAAATCTCAAAATTCATGATGAAATATTTAGTATCTGTGTATAAGTTTGAGTATCTACGAGATGTTTTTTTTTCCGCCACGTCATTCAAGGTAGTTTGGCATGCGTAAATTTGCCGCTAGATAAGGCAAGATAAATAAATCAAGATAAGCAAAAACACTGACGTGATTTTCTAGATATATTTTTTTATTGTTTGCATTTTCTGCAGTTTTTCTGGGAACTCCTCCAAGTTGTACGGCAAGAAAACATAAATTGAAAAAGAATTATGGCATAATACGCATCACTTTGGCAATGTTCTTGATGTGATAAGGCTATAAAACTTATTGCCGCTTGTATTATATTGAAAAATTAATTCTGAGTTGCTATGATGTAAGATGAATGATGTAAAAAAATGGTGTTGATGGTTGATGTTGACCATTTTTTAAAACTTAATAAATTTGAGTCAAATTTAAATGCTTGGTTAAAGTATAGGTGCTTGAAATGTCTTTAATGTTAGTCACATCAGAGGCTGTTCATAAATAATGTTACACTTCTAGGGGGGGTAAGGTAGTCGAACATTTGTGACGAAGTGTGCTATGGAGGGAGGGTGTGGCGGGATCGTGCGTTACATCAAAAGCTTGCTCTAAAATTGGCCCCAAAAAAGTTTACGCAATTTATGAACAGCTACTTATAGGATTTAGTTAAAAAGTGATATCAATAAATTTAAATGTTATATTTTTCAATAATACTGGCTGAGATGGTTTTTCTTCCCCAATTCAAATAAATTCAAATAAAGGTTAAAATGTTGCCGTGAAAGAGTTTTTTGATCGTCTCATTAAAAAAGATTGCACTAGGTATTATTTTTGACTAAAAATTGTCCATAGAATATTTCATGAATAGGCAATTACAGACAGTTAGATATTTTTTAATCTGTGTGTGGCGCAAGCAACCTACGCTTACAAAAGCAAACTAAGCTTACAAGAATTCATCCTAGTAAGATAACTCTTACCCAAATATAACTCAGCTTAATAAACGCATAAGACAGGTCCGCAGCCAGGGAGGTTTTCGGTCGACCCCGTGTAGGAAAATTCTACATAATGCAGATGAAGGTTCTCCAGATAAATCTGCACAAAAGCAATCTGGCCTATGCAGAACTCCTTCTCGGTTTTCGGCCTAAGGTCACTGAACTTCAACATATTTTTCGCTGCAACTTCGCAAATAAAAACAAGAACAGCCATCCTCACAAGGAGAGTCATCTATACTTACACCGAGAAAAAAAAGCAATAGTTAAATCACCTAAGTCGGCTTGGGTAAAGAGAATTGTATGGAAATTATAAATTTATGCTTATTTACCTAAGCAATTTATTCTTTAGTACATTGCTTTGAAAGCACATACTTCGATACCCTGTCACAAAAAAATAATATTTGATTCACATAAGCCCAAAATCCAAAAAAAATTAATAAAAAAAAACTAGCATGGATGGTTTAAGCATATTTGAGCTATTTTCTGCAAAAAACAAAAAAAAAAACACAGGTGCGTCGATAGACACTGAGAGAAGGATAGATTTGGTAATTTAATGGTTTTGTTTTTAATAAAATAACTGCTAAATTCAAAAATAACATTGAGTATATTGAAAAATACACGTTCATATTCACACTAGTAAATTTGATTACATTTCATCAACAAAAAGAAAGGAAAAAAAAAGAAAAAACACAGGTGTGTCGTTGGACACAAGAGAGAAGCGAAGCTTTTTCGCAGTTACATAGATTTGATAGCTTAATAATTTTATCTTTTTAATAAATAAACTCTTAAATTCAAAAATTTTAAATAACATAACATAAATTACATATATACAGAAAACATATTTACTGCTTATTTTTTATTGTTGAATGTCAAATTTCTACGCCAATTACATATACGGGCTTATAATGCCAGCAACTCTCCATTTTAACTCTTTACACATGGTTGTGAACTTGGCTGCACTCAACAAATTTTTTCCTTCAACAGCATACTACCTAGCGAAAAAATCTGTCGAAATTTTTTTAGATTTCACTTCAAGCAAATCACAGAACGAGGAGTAAAAAGTTTCGCTTCAAAAATATATATTAAAGAACGCACACGAAACAAAATTTAACAAACATTTTAGATACATTGCCGATGTCATGCATGCGCATGCAATTCCATATTTATTGATATCATCTATTTTTTTTGACACTTGAAAACGCTCTTGTCAACGCACTTGTGGGCATTGCTAATTTTCCTCGTACCAACAGCACCACAAACGCATTCACAATACAAACACAACGATGCTGGAGACACCTTGGGTCAAATAAAAGCAAATTTTTGTTAGTTGTGGCATAGCAAATACACAATCCTCTATCTATTGACAGATGGTGACGAACTACTGCAGCATAACTATATAATTAACATTGAATTAACAGCCGTTTCTAAGAAGTCTTTGTGGCCTAGTGGATAGTGTATTGGACTCTCATTTAAGAGGACACGGGTTCAATCCCCACGGGCGGGTCAAAAAATATTTTTAGTATTTAATATTAAAGTAATTAATTTTATTGTTGTAATAAGCGTTAGCAACAAAGAAGCCATCAAATTTCCAAGATAAAATCTGTCGAAAATTTTTCAGATTTCACTCCAAGCAAATCACAGAACGAGGAGTAAAACGATTCGCTTCAAAAAATAAATGTCTGTACCCGCTATGCAGAATTGAACTTGGAATTTTTGGTGCCAGTTCATCGCTCCACCAACTGATTCAAAAAGTCTTGCTACTAGTTGCTGATATAACTGCAGCTATATTATACTATATATACGCGGCGCGAACCATGGTAGTTAGTAGCACCAGATTTAAGCACCTCGACATCCACAAGGCCACCTGGCTGACCCCGGATCAAAAAACGCGAAACCAAATTGATCATGTTGTAATCGACGGAAGGCATGCCCCTAGTGTTATAGATGTGCGTACATTTTGGGGGGTCAACATTGACTCCGACTATTATCTTGTTGCAGCCAAGATCCGCATGCGATTATGCAATGCGAAGAACATACGCACAGGGATTCAACGAAAGCTAGATGTCGCTAAGCTGCAATAACAACGGACTGCCGAAGCCTACTCCGCTCAACTCTCGGTTAAGCTCAACCAACCAACCTCTGGACCCGACGACGCCGGCGGACTTTGGGCGCATATATCCCACTCCATGCTCGCTGCAGCTGAAGAAGTCATTGGTTTCCGGCGCCCGCAACCTCGGAACCAATGCTACGATCAGGAGTGTCGCATTGCAGCAGCAGTAAAAACCGCAGCAGTCAGCTGCAACGCGAGCTGTGCGAGAAAACTACCGCGAAAAGAGGAAGAATGAGAGGCGCCTTTTCAGACGCAAGAAAAGAGAACAGAAAAAGCGTGAGCGTGAGGAACTAGAGGCATACCAGGGCAAGAAGGATGCACGAAAATTCTATCAACAGGTTAAGAGTCTAAAACAAGGTTTCAAGCCCGGAGCATCCACTTGTAAAGACGAAAACGGAGATCTGAATACGGATACACAGTGTGTGCTGAGATTGTGGAGACAGCACTTCTCCAATTTACTTACTGGTGACGATTCCACCAATGCTGCTGATGGAGAGCGCAGTTCAGTGCCACCAATTAACGATGACGGAGTGAAAGTATCACCACCTAGCCATGAAGAGGTTCGAGTTGCTATCCAACTACTCAAAAACAATAAAGCAGCGGGTGCTGACGGCCTGTCAGCTGAATTGTGCAAAACCGGCGGCGATGAATTGATAAGGCGCATGCATCAGCTCATCAGCAAAATATGGCTAGCGAAAAGCATGCCCGACGATTCGGACTTCAATGTACTCTATACTCAAGAAAGGAGACCCAACAGTCTGCTGTCGAGGTATCAGTCTTATTTCCATTGCATATAAGGTTCTGTCAAGCGTAATTTGTGAAAGTTTAAAGATTACAAATACTATTGGATATTATCAGTGTGGCTTTCGACTTGGAAATCCATCAAAGACCAGATTTCCACGATACGATAAATCCTGGAAAAAACACACGCAAATCAAATTGACACACACCATCTCTTTGTCGATTTTAAAGCTGCGTTCGATAGCCCGTGAAGGGATTGTCTATACGCAAAAATGTCTGAGTTCGGTATACCTGTAAAGTTGATAAGACTTTGCTGAATGACGTTGAACAACACACGCTGCTCCGTCTAGGTAGGAAATGACCTCTCCGAAACCTTCAATACCGAAAGAGGTTTCTGACAAGGCGATCCACTGTCTTGCGATCTCTTCAACATCATCATGGAGGGGATCGTACGAAAGGCCGGTGTGCATCGTAATGGCACCATTTTCTATAAAGGTGTCCAGCTTCTTGCGTAGGCTGATGATATTGATATTGTCGACAGAACCAAAAGAGATGTTTCCGCTGCTTTCACCGCTATTGAAAAGGAATCAGCCGAAGCGGGTTTGACGATAAATGAGGGTAAAACAAAGTATATGCTGTCTACAAACAAGGGAGCGCGGCGTTTAGACTTCCACGTTTCATCCGGCAGCTTTAACTTTGAAGTGGTCAAGGCGTTTGTATACCTTGGCACCGCCATTAATAACAACAACGATGTCAGCCTGGAGATAAAGCGAAGAACAATAATTGCTAATAGGTGCTACTACGGGCTCAGTAAGCAACTAAGTTCCAGAGCCCTCTCTCGATCGACAAAACTAACACTCTACAAGACGCTCGTTCTACCTGTGCTGCTTTATGGCGCTGAGGCATGGGTAGTTTCGCAAACTGACGCAGCCGCTCTGGGGGTGTTCGAGAGAAAAGTACTTCGCAAAATCTTCGGTCCTGTTCGAGTCGGTGATGACTATAGCATCCGAATGAACCACGAGCTGTATGAGCTCTACGAAAGCATTGACGTAGTTCGGCGTATAACTGTGGACGACAAAGCTCCAGCGAAAAAGGTGCTCGAGGCGAGGGTCGCTGGTCAACGACGACGAGGGAGACCATGCCTCCGATGGCTGGACCAGGCCGAGGAAGCCCTAACCGCACTTGGTGTATCCGATTGGAGAAGGCACCCGCAAAGCAGAGGCGCCTGGCGAGAGCTGATGAGGTGAGCTGAAACCCCAACACGGGTTTTTTTGGCCACCTTAGTAAGTAAGTAAGTTATTTCCTTTGGGGCTTATTTCATTAGGGTATTGTTGCGTGGAGCCAAAAAATTCTCTACTTGAACCATTTCTCAAAAAACTATTGGCAAAATCAAAAAATTTGTTCTAAAAATTAATTCGATACATAAAAATTAATACAGCTTGTGATTTATATTTCGGCTATTAAAAAAAAAAGTAGCGATATCCGAGAATTATTTTAAAAGCAAACGATTTTACTTGAAAAACTTCTCATATCCATGTTTTTAATTTTTTACTGTTTTTATTATGAAAACATTTGAACTATGGAAAATCCTGACGACGAGTTCGGTAAAACATAGAAAATTGATAAAAAAAAACTATAAAAATTTAAATTATAAAAAAACAAATTATTTTAAAAAATTTATAAATAAAATTTTAGCTTCTAATCCTCTGGATTGCATGAAAATCTAAAGCTTGCAAACGTAAAATGCCTATGAGCTCTCTTATTATTAATTTATCAGTCAAATCATAAAAATTTCACATTTTGGGAGTATGAGGGGGGGAAGTACCCCTGAATCCTTCCGCTAACCACAACAATTAACTCATTCATATTTAAAAACTTTTTCTTTTTCAAAACAATATCTTTTAAATAACCACAAAGAAATTATTTTTCTAGTGACGAAAACCCTTTTCTTTCCAATAATTTTTTTTTTTGATAACGTCACATCTTAGCTCTTGCTTACAACTTTGAATTTAAATTACTTTTAGCCGTCTTATCCATTAATTTTGTGTCAAGAAAAAGCGTACGAACAAAAAGCAAGACATGATATGCAATACTATCTTCCCTCCTAAAATATATTGCTTCTGGTGTCTTGTTTATCATTAGTATGCTTTTTTTGTGAAACAAAATGAAGGGATTAGTATTTACTGAGTTGCAATTAATTCGAGCACGTGCAGGCTGGGATGCATTAAGCAATCTTTCATCAGCAAACTCGCTGACAGTTCTAATAAAATAATTATCAGTTATTAAAAATAAAGCTCCTGAATTAATTTTCAGCATAATAAACTTTTGGAGCTTACAAGAAGAGCAGCTCAAATATTTAAGTGGCAAAAAAAAAAACAGCAAACAAAAAGTGCTCAAAATCTAAAAACGAGTGAATTAAGTTATCAATGAGCTCATGTTGTCAAGCCACAGCAGCTGAGTACAAAAAAAAAGGGTCAAAAACTTGAGAAACTCAACTCGCCTCCATATCACATAAGCACTAAGTTCTTTTTTTTGGAAATTAAAAAAACGAAATGAAATGTTTTTCGTAGTTTTTTTTATTGTTTCACTGACAACCTGATGAATTATGCTTAATTTGGTGTTTTTCTATTTGTCTTGTTTTAAATATTTTTGAATAAAGGAGTTCTTAGCTCGCCTAGGCTGTTGCTGGCGTGTGCTTTAAGCCAGCAACAACAGCTTGCTCTGACCATATTTGCCTTATTTATACGTAAAAAACGTATGCAAATTTTAACTCTTTAACGCCCAAATGTTGTGATTTTTACCTAGACTTTCAACCTCCTGTAACATGATGGATGAAATATTAAAAAAGCCACATACTTTGCCGATAATATTCTTGTCACTGAGTTCAAGCCAAAAAATAAGCCTAAAAGGGTGACTCAAGCCGCCCGCCAGGCTCAAAAAAACTAAATAGGCTGTCCCTTTACTATCAAAATGTAAGGGGACTACGTTCTAAGACGCAGAGCTTATTTCTATCAACTCAAAATTGCTCTGAGGATATTATCGCGTTAACAGAAACGTGGCTGAACGGAAGCATTACTGATTTGGAATTGTTTGACAATAGTTTTCAAGTTTTTAGAAAAGACAGATACACTGACAATATTTCTTCTGTCGGTGGTGGTAACTCCGCCAGGTTTCGGCCTGCCTGTCCCAAGCCAGGATAAAGGAGGAGGGTTGGTTATGGGATACGTCCCATGCTGTAAAAGGCTAGAGCCAACCAAGAGCTCGGGGTGGCGCCCATCTTGGTAGCAGGTCAATATGTATAACATATTGAAAAAAAGCCTGCGATGGAATATCAAAGGTCCATAAAACTTGTTAGCACGGGGATAGTCAAACCCGTCGAAGAAAAATGAGGTGACCTTATCTATCTACGGCATGGAGACATGGCCTATATGGTCAACAAAAAGGCAAAAAATGGTGTCTTAGGGCACAAGGAGTGTCACGTATGTGGCACAAAGGTCGACCTGTGACGCTGGGCACAGGTCAAATTAAATCGTAGGCGCTTCATATAGGGTATGGTGACAAAACCATGCCTTGTATGGAAGTGCCAGTCATATACGAAACAGTGCTATGTGCACGGTCAAAAACAAAGGTTCTTATATATGTATTTTATATGTATATAAGAATTTTTTGTCTCCTTGCTGGGATGTTGTAGACCCTCATTATCGACGGGACCGAGTTGCCCAGGTGACTATCATGGGTTGGCCCTTCAGGGAGACTCGTGCTGGCTGTGGTTTGTGCACATCGCTTGCACAGGTCTAGATTGACCGGCGGGGTCGCGCAGTTGTACGACCGGGCTGGCATACCTGCTTAGTATGCAAGAGATTGGATAGGTCTCGTGGTCTCAACCAGTAGATGGTAATGAAGGTACGCCATCTACCGGCAGCTAAACTGGTACTATTAAGGGCAGTATGGAATTATTATTGCATACTGCTTTTACAGAATAGGGCACAGAGTAATGCTATTGTGTTTGTGAATGTGAAAACTTGTACGTGGTTGCTCTTCTAATGTACTTGCAAATTGCAGGTCTGGAAGAGTATTTCAGGTGCACATCCTTTTAGGATGTGCATTTTTTAATACGGTTGATCATTCATGAACTATAACTACAAAGTTTAGAACCCAGAGGGATTAAGCTGTAATGGCAGGGGCCCTCTATAAAGATCCAAACATGGGCTTTCTGTCGGTGGTGGTGTCCTTTTGGCTGTAAGGAACTGCTTTGTCAGTTTTATTGTTGACATTCCCTGCTCTTCTAATATTGAACTAATTTGCGTTAAAGTTATACATTGTAACTCTAATGTATATGTTATTAATGCGTATGTTCCTCCTAAGAGTAGTGTAGAGGTCTATGCAAGCCTTGCGGAGTGCATAGATTACATAATTGATTTACTTGACGTTAATGACGACATTTTATTATTGGGCGATTTTAATCTACCTGATTTAAAATGGCATTCTTCTGACGATGATACGTACTATTATGCATCTAATTCGAAGACCCGCCAAGAACATATATTTGTTGATAATATATGTTCAGACTTACAACAAGTGAGTTGTATTTATAATAGTCTTGAAAGACTTCTTGACCTGGTCTTAACTACAGACAGTAACAATGTTGTTGTTAAGGGGGCCTTTCATGCTCTAACTACTGTTGATGAATATCATCCACCATTGAGTATTTGGTACGAATCCGACAGAGCAAATATAGTAAATTCTAGTTCAGCAGATAAGCTTTATGAATTCAATTTTAAAAAAGCTGACTTTTTGAAGTTGAATCAGTTGCTTAATGGCAAACTTAATGCAATTTTAGAATATATAAATGGAAATTGCCTTGATGACTCCATACATTTTTTTTATATGGAACTCTTTGCTGTGTTTTCTCAATCCGTACCTTATAGTCTCAAATTTGCGAGGAATTCTACGTACCCTTGGTACACAAAGGATTTAAAGACTCTTCGCAACAACAGGAATAGGGCATGGAAGAAATACATCTGTAGCTTAGGCTCAAACGACCTAGAAACTTACAAACGTTTGTTTCTGGAATTTGAAAATCGCTCAGCTACATTATATCACGAATATTTAGATAATGTTAAGCTGAGAATATTGACAGATCCAAAGAAATTTTGGGGATTCGTAAACACAAAGAAGAAATCTGATGGATTTCCTTCTTCTTTTAGAACTCCTGAGGGATTTACTGACAATCCCGTCAAAATTTGTGGCCTTTTCGCCAATCTTTTTAAAGAATCATTCTGTTCAGATTCTTTTAATCCTGATGGAGAGTACTTTGAATATATGAATTCCGAACCCAGAGTATCTTTGGAACATATATCCTTCACTCCAGAGGATATTTTAATGTATATTAGATCGATCGATGAGGAGTTTGGTGCTGGACCTGACCTGGACCACTTTCTTTATTATTCGATAAATCTATTAACGAAAGTTATTTTCCACTTTTTTGGAAAAAATCATTTATAAGTCCTATTTTTAAAAAGGGTTGCAGGAACGATGTTAGTAACTATAGGCCTATCGCTAAGCTCTCATCGATTCCAAAACTTTTTGAGCGGATGGTGTATGATCGGGTGAAAATTCACTGTGGGGAAGTCATAACAACTCGTCAGCATGGTTTTGTGAATGGCAGATCCACTGTGTCTAATCTTCTCGATTTTACAACATTCTGCTTAAATTCTATTGATTCTGGTAACTAGGTCGATTGTGTTTACACTGACTTTAGTAAGGCATTTGATAAGCTACCACACAATCTAATCTTATTTAAACTTGAGTTAATGGGATTTCCACAATATTTTGTGAACTGGATTAAATCGTATTTGGTAGAGCGATCTTATCAAATACGTTTCCGAGGCGCATTGTCTTCTGAATTTATTGCTGGATCAGGTGTTCGTCAGGGTAGTCACCTTGGTCCTCTTCTGTTTATTTTAGCTATCAATGATGTAACTCACGTCATTGAACACTCTCATCTGCTTATTTATGCCAATGATATGAAAATATACAGAACGATTAATTCTAGAGATAATTCAGATCTACTCCAGTCTGATCTAAAATCCTTTGAAGTTTGGTATGATAAATAATATGTTTTTAAATTCAGATAAATGCCAAACTATGACCTTTTCGCGAAAAAGGAAGTATTTTATATTTGATTATAAGATTAAAGATACTGCCTTGAGTCGTGTAGACACCGTCAAAGACCTAGGTATATGCATGGATTCTAAGCTGTCGTTTAACATTCATATTGATAATATTTGTAAAAAAGCATCTTTAATGCTTGGTTTTGTAAAACGCTGGGCCAAAGAATTTAATAGCATGATTACAACTACAACGTTGTATTATGCAATCGTGCGTCCTCACTTAGAGTATGCAAGTCAAGTTTGGTCCCCAAGTTACAATGTGCATGTTGATCGAATAGAAAGAGTCCAAAAACGTTTTGTTCAGTTTGCTCTAAGGGGCTTAAGTGGAACTGACATATTAGACCTTCCTCCTTATGAGGATCGTTTAAAACTATTAAAAATGCAGTCTTTAGGTGATCGAAGGAAATCGGCAGATATCGTATATTTACACCAGCTCATAATAGGTGTATTCGATTCTCCAGAACTTCTTTCTCACATAAATTTTAACACTAACCGTAGAAGCAGTAGAAACGCTAACAACTTAATTTATTTGCCATTTAGTAGAACAAATTATATGGCTACTGCTCCTTTAAGTCGCATGAGTTCCTTTGTTAACAATTGTAGCGTTTTTGATGTTAATTTGTCAAAAGGTCAACTCAAAAGTAGATTAAAATTAGTTGTGTAAATAGATCTATGTATACGCATGGTTAGTTGTTACGTCTTGTGTTGTCCCTGAGCCCAACCCATTTATTGGTGGGTAAATTTTTCCCACATTAACTTGTCTGTGGTCACTGGTATCCATAACAATGATATTTTTCAACGATTACTGGGTCGTGACTTTAGATGGGTAAATGCTGAGGAAGTGCGATAAAGCTGTAGTAGCTGAACTCTATTGTTATTGCATGTTATATAAAAAAAAAAAATACTTTATTAGGTGAACGTCGCTCTTCCGAATTCCAAAAAAAATGCAAATTTTATTTTTTTCTTCAATAGCGATTTTCTCGATGATACCGGATCATGAGTGTTCTCTATGGTTCGACTTCTAAGATATGCAATGAATTTTTTTTCATCCCTCATATTAAAAAATGGCGTCCGAAAGCAACATTTTTTTTTTATTTTTCATTGTTTCTCATTTTTTTGAGTAATGATAAATCAAATGAACAAAAAAATGATTTCCAATACCGTTGACATCCACGTGGTAAAAATCGAACAATTTTGAAGACTCAAGGGCAAAAAACGGGCTAATAATAAAAGCTGTGAATGATTTTTTATAGCAACAAAACTCAATTTTGTATAAATTTATATTTTTTCGAGCAACGATTTAAGTGTTCATCTTTTATCACTACTCGAAAAACTGAGTTACAATGGAAAATCAAAAATAAAAATTTGGGATATTACTGCAAAAATGAGGGGTAAATTGCAATTTTTCTGAAAACTTATGCATCCCATTCGGTAGAGCGACGTTCAAATAATAAAGAATATGACTTTTGTGTTCAAATTGTATTAAATTGTTTTCATCATGTAACACGAGGTTGAAGCCAAGATAAAAATCAGAACTTTTGGGCGTTAAAGAGTTAATATTGAAAACAAATTACTTGTGAGTATCTTTTTGAAAGCAGTTAAAACATTTGGTTGTAAATATTTAGTGTATTAATTTTGCAAATGACTCATGAGCTGGGCCAATTTCAAAAAAAGAAACATGTCTTGCCTTAGTTGTAGTATCTACGCTTAACATGGTTAATTTTTTTAATTATTGTTGAGCTAATGACCTTAAACAAAACTAGCCATAATTTTTAAGCAAGACAGCTTCCTGCCTTAATTTTGGGTTTTTAGCACAAAACAAATGAAAACAATTTTAAATTGGATTGGTTAAAACAAATAAAATTTGTCAATATTAGGGTAATAAAATAAGCCATATTAGAAAAGCTACGTTATGTTGAGTGTAAACAAAATAACGGGATGTTAAATGTAAAAAAAGTATGCAGTGGTCGTTAAAGTGAAAGTTATTATATTAGTTATTATATTATTTAATCAAATTTGTTTTATCTCTTTTACCAGCTCAGACGATTTGTTGTGAAATTTTGTTAAAATCACTTTAATTTCTATTTAAAGTGATTAAAAAATTAAATTAAAAAAATTAAAAAATATTTGTTGGTATTAATCATACTTCTAACTAGCTAAATCACACACAAAAATCATAGCCACAAAACACAAATAGCGGCATCATTCGTTTTGTTGCCCAATCATTTTTGCTAGTTCAACGCCACGCCACTATAGCTAATTTTATGTCCCCAACACCCTCCAAAAACTAATTTATTTTTGCCATTATTTCTTAGAAAAAGTATCAATTCGGCTAAAATTTTCATAAACCGGCTATTCATAAATATTATTAATATTTAAATGAATTTTGACAGAAATTGTGAGCAAACCTAATTAGCAAAAAAAAACAAAAAAAAAACTAGCAAAACCAGTACATGCAATATATAAACAAAATATGCATAATATAGTCTAAATCAACACGCTTAAATGCCGTAAGTGCAATAGTAACATAAAATTTTGCATTTAAAAATTTTGTCCCGCAAATTTATTTTGGCAGCCAAAATATTAATATATAATTTTTATTTATTTTTGTTTTTTTTTTTTAATTATTCAGCTCAACTGCACTTAATTATATTTTTTTTTTTTCGTAATGCTTTTTTAACACTCATAACAGTTTCGGCAGCTCGTTAAGAGCACAGCAAGGGGCTGTGCTTTGTGTTTGTTTACGCTTAGTGTGGCAACAATTATATGATTTTTTTTTTTTAATATTTTATGACTTTATTTTTAATGTCAAAATATTTGAGTTAGGCTGATATGAGTTAGAAAATCAGGTAAAACAAGAGAAACAAAACTTGCTACAAATACGCGCATCTAATCTAATGAAAACTTCAAAATTTATGTTAAACGCTAAATAATTTTTATACCTCCACGTGTACACGTGTACGGCGCACAGTGTCGCGAGTTCATACAACAGATGGCCAAAAATAGAAAGCGTTGTTGTAGAGAGTTGAGAGTTGAGAGTAGAGATTTGATACAGATGAGCTTATTGCTTAAATTAAGAAAAATTCCAATTTTGGCTAAAATCGGCTAAAGGACATGTCATCCTGCCATATGTCCCTAAACGAAAAATCGGTATAAAATACGCAAAAATAAACTAATCACAATAAAATTCGACAAAGATGCTTGCGACATCAACAGAAACCAATTTGTGAGATTATATTAAAATCGGGCGAATAATACGCCCACCACGCTCATATAACCTGAAATGAAAATTTCCCGTAGAATCCGTAAACAGCAATTTGTAACACTACAATATGATAGAGATGTTTGAGTTGGTAGTGAAAATTATTTTGTAAAAAAATTTTTGAAATCGGTCAAGGACACGCCTACCGCACTTACAATAATTGGAACTTATTATCTTCAATTCTCTTAAGCAATTCCTATATATATTTGTGTATGCTAGGTATATGGGCATTTCCGTGGTGGCGCACGTGACGATCGTACTACTTTAATGAGTGCAAAAAGAATGAAAAATTTAACTTACAAGTTCCTTATTTTGATTTTCCAATAACTCACTAAGCACACATACAAGGTGTAAAACCTAAGAGTTGTCAAAAATTCGGCTCTTAGATAGAAGTCGTAACGTGACAAAAAATAGAAGTGGTTTTTGACTTGGATCATAAAATTAGTAAAATTCTGTAAATTGGCAAGAGTTTTTGTATAAAACTTTCTTCAGAAGGATTTGAAATAGTATAAGTGTATTTTCAAAGTAATCAAATTTAAAAACCTTCTACCGTTTTTTTTTTTTTTATTGGGCTTAGTATGAAACGTTACAAGACATGGCTTTACGTGACATTTTTTTCATTGTAATTTATTTGGGTAATTAAGTAATTAGGTAATTAAGTAATAATGTGATTTAGTTATTAAAAAACAAATTTAATATATTTTGCCTCTTCTTGCCTCAACCATTTTTCATTTTTTTTTAGCCAATGCCTTCAATTTTTACTAAAACAAAAACGCTTACGAAACATTTACAAAACATTAACTAAAAAGAAAAATTGTATTTGTGAAACAGTGCAGACGATTTGATCATCATGGTAAATGTATAACTTTAAATGTTTTTAATAACTTTGAATTTTCGTGTCACGGTGGATTTTTCAGCGGGAATGGCCATATAATACAGAAAAAAAAAAATCAAAAATACGATTTTAATTCGGCGAAATATGAGTCACCTGCCACGCCTAATTTTAAAAGTTAACTACAACACCCAAATTAAGAAATCTTAGTTCAAGCTTTTTTGCCTTTTGAAAACTTTTGTCATTAATTAACCCTTTCAGAACCGTCATACACAATTGTGCTATCTGACTTTAAATAATTCTTTAGAGGCCAATTTTCAATTTTGAACTTTATTACCTAAGTAATCGGTTTTATTGATCTTTTTTACATACCTATTAAGAAAAAGTAATCGAAAAAAGTTATTAAAGACAGTTATTTATCGTTTTTGTTTGCTATCTCCAACAACTGCAAAAATGCCTCGTGGTAAGTAGTTAAAAAAATAAAAAAAAAACATAGTATACTATATAAAAAAAAGTGTTATTCTGCTAGAATGTGATGTTAATTTTACGCACAAAATGTGTTTTTTTTTTTTAAGTGCTTAATTTTTCTAATTATACTGTTAAAAAAAACAGATAGCACAATTGTGCGCTGTGGCTACTACTTCATCTTTTCGTGTAAGCGCACAATTGTGATATCTAATCATTTTTAGGTAAAACATTAAATTTACAAAATGAAGACGACTTTGAAAATGTTTTCGAAATGCTGCAGCACTCTGAGGATGATTTTTCCTCTGATGACGAACTCCTAAACTTGTCATCTACTCACAGAAACAGAGCATTCCATGCTCTCCAAAGTGATGAAAGTTCGTCCGAAGAAGAACCTCTACCAGGTAATAATATACCATATTTCAATAAATAAATGTGAGTACGTTATTAAATATATATTTATAATTTCAAAGAATCTATGCCACAAAATTGTGTTGATCTGGAGCGAGGCAAGGAAGCGATATGGCGGCAAAAAGAATTCCCAGTGCATCAAGTTCCAGTTATGCAGGGATGTCAGAATTTAGTAAATCTTGGAACACCGTACGAATATTTTTCGAAATATTTTGTGGAAAGTCATTACGATAATGCAGTTTTTTTTACTAAAATGTACGCACTCCAAAAATTTGGCGCAGAGCTTGATTTATCCACAGCCGAAATAAAAAATTTTTATGGATGCTCTATTATCATGGGTTGCCTCCGTTATCCGCAAATACACATGTACTGGGCCGAAGGTTATAGAAATCAAGTAATTGCTGAATCAATTTCGAGACACAACTTCATGAAATTAAGAAATATTATTCATTTTGTTGATACAAATGTTTCCAATTCAAAGAATAAGTTATGGCGTATCCAGCCTGTAATTGATTTAGTAAGAAATCGCTGCAATCAACTAGCCACTGATATTACATCATATTCCATTGACGAGCAGATGGTGCCTTTTACTGGTAGATGTCCAGCGCGCCAAGTAATAAGGTCAAAGCCACGTCCAGTTGGATTAAAAAATCTCGTTTGCGCTACTTCTGATGGATTAATTGTTGACTTTGAAATATTTCAAGGTGCGGGAACTCTTCCAGACAGTGGATTAGGGCATGGGCCGTCGATTGTTTTAAGACTTATCAAGAGCTTACCAGCGGGCAGTCATTTATTTTTCGATAGATTTTTTACCACCATACCTCTCTTAGAAAAACTAGAAGAGCTCGGATTCAAAGCAACGGGCACAATAATGGCCAACCGATTGGGAAAAAGAGTTCATTTTCCACTAGATAAGACAATGAATCGAGGAGATATGTGCCAATTTGTAAAGGACGACAAAGTTGCAGTGGTGAAGTGGTGTGATACAAAATGTGTAACAGTTGCGTCAACTGCTTGTGGACAGCATCCCGTCAGTGAGGTTGAGCGTTGGGTCAGAACCTTAAAGCGCCGTATGCCGGTCCCTGTGCCAGCTGTAATCAAATTGTACAATTCTGAAATGGGTGGCGTCGATACAAGTGACCAAATGATGGAGTATTACCGCATCCAAATGAAAACTAGAAAATGGCCCGTTAAGGTCTTCTTCCATTTTCTCGATCTTGCGGTGTATAACAGCTGGTTCGAGTATAGAAGAGATGCAAGGTTAATTGGTGTTCAAAAGAATCAAATAAAAACATTTCTTGCCTTTAAATTGGAACTGGGAGAGGTGCTAGCAAAACAAAAAAACTCTCCGCCTCAAATTGTACCACCTTTTCAGCTACCCGACGGATTTCATGGATCAAAGTACCGCCCACACAATGCCCCTGATGACATTCGGTACGATCGTTTTGATCATTGGCCGCAATTCGTTGATGGAAATGTGAAAAGATGTCGAAATGAAAACTGTGAAAGCCGAACTCGTGCAATATGTCAAAAATGTAAAGTAAGCTTATGTATCGCTAAAGACAAGGACTGCTTCAAACAATATCATACAAAATAAGAGGCGTTAGTCACCAAGTAATTTTTTTATGAACCTGAATTGATCTCATCTTTGTTAATTATCTTGAATAAAAGTTTTTTTTTTCATTCTTTTAAATTTTTTCCTGATATTTCATTTACAAAAAAATTACATAGCACAGTTGTGTATCTTGGATGTTGAGAAGCCAAATAACTCGTAAACGGCCAAGTTACACAATTGTGATAGGTCCTTTTTATCAAAATCCTGTACACCAAAAATTTTTAAAAATAGTTCTTAGGTATTCCCCAAAAAATGGTTCAAATAACTTTATTTTTGCAATAGTTATAGAGAAATATCAACTCGGTTCTGAAAGGGTTAAAATAAACAAAAAATTAAGAATTAACTTTACATATTTATTAAATAAAATGCATAACTTTTTGATAAAATATTTAATCTATATTGAAATATTCCACATTTTCATCGTGAAGTTCTGTCTCTGTTTCTATTTCAAGAAAAGGTTATACAGGGTGTCCCGCAATTGTCCCGAGTGCAACTATTTATGAAGCTGAAAAGTTATGTCGAGCTAAGCAAAAAATCGTGTGGGAGGGGGGTCTATTTTCCCATGCTTAGGAGCTACAGGGTTAATTAATATTTCACGACTTTGGTTTACGTTATTGCTTCTAGCAGAAAAACTAACTTACATAAAACCTTTTTTGATAGCCCATTATAAAGGCAATAAAAACACCTATCTAACAGCATATCAACTCACCCCACCAACGTAAACGTTACCGAGTTGTGCTCGTGTGAACATGAAATCAATCGATTGAAACTATCAAATTCAATTTTGAGTGCAATTTTCTCAGAATTTTGTGAAAATAAATGAAATTTTTTTTTAGGATCATCTTTATTGTTTATTCAATTTTCTTTACAATGACACCAAAAACATAAACATTTTTTAAAATAATAAGAAAGTTGACTGTACTAAAAAAAATATACTTATTAGAAAACAATGACATCTACTGCATAACTAATTGTAATGTCATTATTTATCATTATTTTTGAAAATGAAAAGAAAATTGCACTCAAAGTTGAAATTTGGTAATTTCAACCGATTGATTTCATCTTCACACGATCACAGCTCGGTAACGGTTAAGTTGGTGGGGTTTGTTGATATACCGTTGGAAAGGTGATTTCATTACCTTTAAAATGAGCTATCAGAATGTAAGTTAGTTTTTCTGCTAGAAACAATAACGTAAATCAAAGTCGTGAAATATTAATTAACCCAGTAGCTCCTAAGAATGTGAAAATAAACCCCCTCCTCCTATACGATTTTTTGCTCAGCTCGACATAACCTTTCAGCTCCATAAATAGTTGCACTCAATTGCGCGACACCTTGTATATCTTTATCATTATGCTGTTTTCTACTGCACGTTTTGCGTTCTGCTGATATAAGCGGCTCTGACGACAGTAATAAGTAGGACAATAGGTCACTATTGCTCGATTCTCTTGAGTTTTTCCTGGTGTTTTCTAATCGAAACTTTCGGAATTCCTTATGTCTGGCTCGAGTGCGTCTTTAGTAAAAAACCCAATAGGAATACCGAAATTATTTATAACATGACTCCCATGAACCAGCTTTGTATGAACAGTCATTGTCATATAATACCATGAGTAATGCTCAATGTAAATTGAATGACTTTTCTTTAAAAGCTTACTAAAACTTTCTTTATTTATTTTATCCCCACTAACTAAAATTTTTTATCAAACTAATTTCTATACCAGTTATACTTGCAGACAATTCAATATTTTGAAAGCAAAAAAGAGGAGCTGTATTGCCGTCGTTGGAAGATGCTTTAGGAAAAAGGTCCTAAAATTCTTAATTTTCACTTTTTCCAGCAAAAATTTTTGGGAATGTGTTTAAAAAAAATGTTATTATACATACTTAAATAAAAAAAACGTAATGCGGATTTTTTTTTTTTTTTTATTGCTTTTGAAACTTTGTAAAAAAGTGTTTTTTTTCCATATAAATATGCTAATTTTTGCTAAAACAAGCTCTAGGAAAAATGTCATAAAATCATAAATTTTCGCTTTTCCCAGCAAAAATCTTTAGAAGAGTGTTCAGAAAGAGCTGTTATAATACATACTTAAAATAAAAAAAAAAATCTGATTTTTTTGTTATTGCTTTTGAAACTTTGTGAAATATGTGTTTTTTTTTCCATATAAATATGCTCAATTTCACCAAAACATGCTCTAGGACAAATGTCATAAGCTCATTAATTTTCACTTTTCCCAGCAAAAATCTTTATAAATGTATTAAGAAAGAATTGTTATTATACATACTTAAAAATAAAAAATACAAAAATTCGGATTTTGTTTTAATTCTACATAAAACTTTTGCTTTTATCTGATTTCTTGGAGTTTTATTCTTGTATAGGAAAATTTTTTTATTACTTTATTTATCTCACTTGTTTTTACTACATCTTAAGAAATATATCACTTTTAAAGTTTTGGGTATAAATTGTTCCAAAGTTGCAACGATATTAGAAAATATTCAGTACTAAACTGTAAAAACTGAAATTTCGTTAAATTTTTAAGGCAATATTTAAAAGAGCATAACTTCCACAATTAAAAAGATATCGCAAAATCCTTTTGGATTCATATAATTAAGACTATTTTCTATAAATTTGCATACTTTTATTTCCAAATGTACGACTTTTTTTTTCATGAGCTATATTTGGCCGCCTCGCTACACTATGCGGCGTAAGCTGTTACACTGAACCATAAGCGAATTTTTTGCGTAAGGTAAGAGTTTTGCGAACGTTTTTGGGTAGAATTTTTTTTTATTTTAAATTTTTCATTTTTTATTTTGTCGCTTAAAAATGCTTGCTATAGAAGATTAAATTCGTGAAAACTTTTCTCATAAATAAAAATTTTACATTTTTTGCGAAATCCGATATTTTGAGTCGAAAAAGTATAATTTTTTTATCATTTTAGTAGGTAAAACTTCCATGCAAATTAATATTTTTTTGTTCATAAATGAGTTCTGAAATAAATCATAAATATTTTTTTTGCATTCTTAAATGAGTTCAAATAAGAATATGTTTTATAATCCAACGCAAACTGCGTAAGGGGTATATTAACTTTGTCATTCCGTTTGTAATGCCAATAAGGAGGCGTGGCAGGTATAGAAAAGTATATATATATATTTTTGATCAGCATCACCTCCTCAGTCGATTTCCGAGTGTCCGTCTGTCTGTCAGTCTTTCCGTCACGATTAAAGCCGTGATTTTAAAGTTATCACGATAAAATGTAAGTTATAAGCTTCTTTTTAAAAAATTAAGATCAAGTTTGAGAATGTGCCAGAAATCAGATGAAAACCACGCCTACCTTCCATACAAAGTGACTTTATTTCAAAAGTACAGGGTAGCCCTTATTCGAAGCGCCCATCTGGCAATACTGTAACTTTCCGCAGTGATGCCAAATCGACTATGACATACCGCGCTTGAAGCGTCATTCCAAGCAAATGTTTACAATGGAACAGTACACGCCACGCTCTAAAATTGCTGAAATTTACATTCAACAAAACAAGTCAATAGTGAAAACTCAACGTGCTTTCAAAAAAATAAATAAAGTGAAAAGTGCGCCTTCCAAGAAAACATTTTATCGTTTGTATGAAAGATTTACAACTGGTAATACTCTTGGTAAAAAGCGACCAAGGCGATCGGATGAGAATATTGCAGCCGTACGAGCCAGTATTGAGCAGTCACCAACAACATCCCAAAATCGCCGTTCTCAGCAGCTCGGCATTCCCCGATCCACTTTACAACGCATTATACGTTTTATCCATTCCATTATCGATTGGAATGGGCCTAAAGAGTCATCGAAATGGCTGAAGAAGACGAGCAATTTTGGCATAAAATTATCATGAGCGATGAAGCTCATTTTCAGTTGAACGGAACGGTAAACAAACAAAATTGTCGTATTTATGCCACTGAAAATCCACAAGAGATTCAAGAGGTACCTCTTCACGATGCAAAAGTCACTGTTTGGTGCGGCGTTTGTGCTAAAATGCTCATTGGGCCGTTCTTTTTCGAAGATGATAATGGCCACAGAGTTACAGAGTCAATCAGGAGCGTTATCGCGATATGATAAACAATTTTTTCATGCCAATCGTTCGTCGAAAGCGTATCAGGCACTACTGGTTTCAACAAGACGGCGCGCCACCACACACAAGCCGCACTACAATCGATTTTTTGAAGCAATTGTTCCCTGGCCGTTTGATGTCAAAAAATGGTGATTTCGATTGGCCGCCAAGATCACCAGATTTAACGCCTCCAGACTTCTTTTTGTGGGGTTATTTGAAACCAAAGGCTTACGTCAACAAGCCAAAGACCCTAGAAGAGCTGAAAACCAACATTCGTCAAGAAATAACCGCCATTCAAATCGAAATGTTGAAGAAAACCATGGAAAATGATGCAAAACGGGCACAATATGTCGTAGAGGCCAATGGCGACCATTTACGAGATATCATATTCAAGAAATAATGTAAGCAAATCTACTTGAACCCAATTAAATGATATTTATGACGAACAGACAAAAAATTGTGGTTTCTTTGATTTATTTAAAAATAAAATTGGCGCTTCGAATATGGGCAACCCTGTAGAATCTCTTAAAAATCCACAAAAACTAATTAAATGCCTTGAAATTTTACCCATAGGCTTTGATGTATAATACCAACTATCCCTATGCTATTTGGCAAAATCGGATGAAAACCAAGCCTACCTCCCATACAAAATGACGTTATTAAAATAGAAAAACTTTCGTAAATGTATAAAACTGAATGACATCGGGCCTGTATCTACCCAAATTGCTCCCACATCGTTTATCCAACCCATACATATATTCTTCGATATAATATGGAGCCTCTACATTTGAAAAGTGGGTGTGGCATTTTACTTTTGATCGAACTTCTCTTACACCGTGTGTCTGACTTCATTCAAAATTTTCACAAATAATCCTTGGTAATTTGATCAATCTTAAGTGTATAAAATTGGGATGTAATAGACAGGGGTCGTGGCACTTTATTTTTAGACTAGCTCCATCTATACCGTTTGTCCAATTTAACCAAATTTCTAACATATATTCTTTAGTATAAGGAGAAGTTTTAAGCCTATAAAAGTGGATGGGATTAGACAAGGGCCGTGTCAATTTAACATTGTAATTTTATATTATCAAAATCGTGTGCTATATAGAAGTTCTACTGATTTGTGGGCGGTAAAAGTAGGAGTGCTAACATTTATATATATAGTGACAGCCATTTAGAGCACCTACATACCAAGTTGCACTATCAAATATTGTGCAACTCAGGAATTATATTTTTTTACATTTGGTTCCGTTTCATTTATAAAAAATGAAAATTTATAAAAATATCCAAAAACATTACAAAACATAAGTTCAGATGTATTGTATGTAAATAAATTAAAAACATAGAACAAATCGAGGAGTTATACACTTTTTGATGAAATTCATTTAAAAATTACAATTTCCCATATAGAATACATATGTAAGAGGCGCTGAACGCCCCAAAGTACAGTACATATGGTAGCGAAACACAGTACTGACTAAAGGTTAAGTAGATATTAAAAATTTGCTTTTTTACAAACAAAATGTTCTTATGAATTGATTGAGCAAAATGGCTTTAAAACATGTTGTAATTTTTTTTTTTTTAAATGTTTTTCTTAACTCTGTCATATTGTTATATGGCTTATTAATGAAGGAAATTTAATAAAAAAGTTATCAAACTAAAACATATTTGAAAAATAGCTTATGGAAAAGACGGTCAAATTGTTAACCGAAAACTTAAAATTTGAACTTTAGACACTAATATCTGAGAGAAGAAACATGTCATACAAATGGTTAATACGGTATTGGATAGCTTATTTAATTATCTGTCAGATGACATACAACTGACTTCTCTGAATTATATGAAATAGTTTAGTTTCTGGAATAAAAACACTGGATCAAAGTCTAAAAAATACAAATCACCCTGTATCTTAAAAACTGTGTATAAACGTGAATTTAGCGTAAAAAGCTTTTCTACACCGAGAAAAAGAACAATAGGTAAATCACCTAAGTCGGCTAGGGTGAAGAGAAATGTATGGGAATTATAAAGTCATGCTTATTCACCTAAGCAATTTACTGTTTAACCGTTGTGTCAACAGCTGTTGGGTTTTATCCACATCGACAGTAGATGTACCCGGGTACTTCATACGTTTTGTATGGCAGATAGTTGCTTTTGATATACAAATATTAACTACTACCTGGATTCTTGTAATTTTCTGGTTTTTTTTTTTTTATTTATTGGAAATATTGTCTAGTTAACAAAACTTTTATCATAATTTGGGAAAAAAAAATTTGGTACCTAAATAATCCATTTTTACCAAAAATGGGAATTGCCAAAATCCATAAAAATTTAACAATTTCCAAATTCTTTTTTAATCGTTGTAATTTGATCCCTTTTTACCAAGAAAAATAATTAACATTGAATTTTCATTCGCAAAATTCCGTTATATTTGAACTGAAAATCAACCCCTCTTGCTCATAGTGCTATTTTTAGTACCTGCGCAGAATAATTATAACTCATAAAATATTTGTTCAATGTAAACATTTTTTTTTTGGAATGTGTAGGAAAACACGTCTACTAACAGGAACAAAAGGGTATTTGGGAATATCTTGCCTACCTACCCTTGCACAACCAGTTTTGCAGGCAGAAACATGATTTTTTGCGCAGGTTTCGTTTTGAGTAGTTTTGTATGCATAAGTCAGTTTATGTGCGATTTTTGAAGTGTAAAGACCTAAAAATTTATTTTGTGCGGCAAATATATAAAAAGTGAAAATAAAATGGATGGTGCAATTTGTAATAAGCCTGTGTGCGCAGAGCACTCGAAGGATCATCCACAATGCCTCAGATGCTGCTAAAATTCATAAAATATATTTTTTACTTTCATTATAATGATTTTCTATAAATAAATAAACAAATTTCCATAAAATAAACTAAATATTTCCATTTATTTCTATATATTTGTATGAATTTTCATAGAACATCAGCTGTTGACGCTAGGTCATTTTCTAGTAACTGGGTTATATTTTCCAAACGGTTGGTCCAATTGACCTGAAATTTCACACCAATATCAATTACATATTTCCAAGCTATGATACGAAGTTTCATCAAGATTGGACCAGCCGCTTGGAAGATATAGCAATATAAAGTGAACTTTGCCATTTATTTCTATATATTTGTATTAATTTTCATACAAGTACCCGGGTACATCAGCAGTCGACGCCATTCCACTAACTTGAATTTGGGCTGTATCGACTGAACTGCTGCTCCAATCTTGATCCAAACTTTTCCACATGATGCAAAAGTGTATGGTTGAGGATATCATGAAATTTCAGGTCAATCGGACTAACCGTTTGGAAGATACAGGAAAATTAAAGTTGCAAATGTACCCGTGGGCTCTACGATCGACACAACGGTTAATACATTGATTTTAAAGCACATACTTCGATAACTTGCCAAAGGAAAATATTTGATTCACCACAGTCCAAAGTCTAAAAATACAAAATTAAAAAACCACTAACATGGATGGCTTAAGCATAGCAGCTGCGTCATTAAACACACGAGAGACGATTAGATTTGATAATTTAATGTTTTTTTTTGTAATAAAACCACTTTTAAATTCAAAAATAACATAAAGTAAATTAAAAAGCACACGTTAATATTCACACCAGAAAATTTTATTACATTTCATCAACAAAAAGAAAAGAAAAAAAAAAATTCCTTTGCCCGCTGTAACTTTTGGTGCCAGTCCATCGCTCTACCAACTGATCCAAGCAGCCTTGCTGCTATTTGCTGACATAACTGCAGCTACGTAACAAAGGAGTTCGGCTCAATGCGTAGTGTAGTGACTTCATACACAGTGGTATCGGTGGGTGTGGGTTCGAATCTCAACGGCATGCGAAGGTAAAATTTTTGTATTTGATTTATTTTAATTTAATTTAATTTAATTTAATTTAAGTTAATTTAAATTAATTTAATTTAATTTAATTTAATTTAATTTAATTTAATTTAATGTTTTTGTTATACTATACGTCAAGCAGCAAGGAAAGCCGACAAGTCATTAATTTCAAAAAAAAAAAAAACGGTGTTGATAAAAGAAACATTTGTGTTGTTGCCGATTTCAGTGAAGCAAACCACAGAACAAGGGGCGGCACCTTCAAAAAAAAAAGGAAAATAAAAAACCAAAACCTTTTTTTAAAGTAGTGCATAAAAAATTACCAAATACTTGGTTAATTTATGACCCAATAAAAATTGGCAAGTCAACATGTCAAGCTTAGGCGTTTTGATACATTACTTGGGTGTCTGAAAACTGCCAAAGCCATCTTATAAATTATACTAGGTTTTTTTTCAATTTAACATAAGCTTTTTTCACGGTGTAGAAAACTTTTTCAGGTCTCTGGATAAAAAAATTGTCCTGAATTTGTAGACTAGTGTTATTAGCTTTCCGTTATTTCAACGCCACAGCACAACTAGCGACATAAGGTGGTGTTTAAGGTAACTATTCTTATCACAGTAGCTACTACAGGAGTACATTTAAAAAATATTGACGAATAAATTTTATAATTAAAACTTTAATTAAAAACTATAATTAAAACGCAAAGCAAAAATTTTCATTTAAAAAATATTAATATGTAATACCCCCTACCGCGCAAACTCATTTTTCTTAACTTTCGTGGAAAAAATGGGTTTCTTTTCTTGTGCTAAAACTTTTTTATATCATCGAGAATCTCCCCTTAATTGAAATCGCAATCTTCGATGAATTGCAAAAATACTGTGTAAAGTTCCATTTTAACTTTATATGCTCTATTTAAAGCAATTACAAATTGAACAAATAAGCTAGCTTAACAAAGGAATAATTATAAGAAACGTTACTATGACAAGCATATTATTGTTACAAGGGGAAGAACCTAAGACAAGCAGCTACTAAAAAAAAGTTTTAACATTGAAAAATGTGCTTTATAAACTTTAAGTGGCTTCAGTTAACTTTTCTAGATATGAGGGCCACCAAACTTCTGACTTCTGCTATATATATTCATTCAAAATATTATAGCATTTTAAAAATACATTTGATTCTCTTGTTTATTTTGTAAATATGTTTTTGAATTCTGCTATAAATAACTTCTTGTAAAATAAATTGTTTAAAATATATATATATAAACAAAGTTTTCCAGTCAATAAACTTTTCAATGTTTTTTTCTACCCACATCAAGAAGGAAGCCCTTACAAAACTCTTGTTATGTTTTACAAAAAGATTGGCATAAGTTTGAGTATTGTAGAAGCCAACGGTACACTGGCGGTCACAAAAACTGCACCATGCAGAATGTTAGTAAAGTTTAGTTTATTACAGAAATAGCAATATTTGATACAATGCTAGTACTTTTTTTATAATTTTCAACAAATTCAAAGTATTTCCGCAACAAGAAAATAGTTCAAAAGATTTTAATTTATTTTGTGCTAATTAAAATTAATATAAAAAAAAAAGAAAAACGGTAATTTTTACTACTTATGATTTTTTTTTTTTTTTTTTTTTTTGTTATTTTGGAACTCATTACTTAAAATCGTCTTTTTGAAAAACTTTAAATATATTTCACTATTTATGATGTTGACAAAACAAGATTTTATTAGGGCGCACTAGGGTGGTTTTATCTCATAGGGTAAAAAAAAATGTCAGAATTTTTTGGGGCACCCCCTAAAATGTTTCTTTCTGTCAGATTTTAGGATTGCCACCCGTGCCACTGGGACCTCAAAGTTTTGAAATCTCGATTTTTTGGCGTTTGGCGACTTCAGCAACCCATATCTCTAGAACGGTTTAATACATTTGCCCGTGTCATACATGAAAATAAAGGCGATACTGCTTATAATATTTTATATGCAATAAAAACATACGTAAGTAGTACTGAATTCGAGATAATGAAGCCAATGTCCCTAAAAACGTGACTAGGTACCCCTTAGAGCGAAGATGGTACCTATTGTGAAAAAACCCATTTTTCTTCCTATATTATTAATTTTTGGAATGAAAACAATTATGTATTTAAGAAATCAAGTGTAATAAATGTCTTTTTCATTTTATTCTTATTTAAATTTATTCAAGGGACTGACATAATATGGTTTTGGAGCTATCTGGATACAGCTGACTACTTGGAGAACGTATTGTTTTTGTTGCTCGTCCTTTGTAAGTAATTGGTTGTAATCTGTGATGAGCTTGACTCCTCGCTCTGCCATGTCATTCACAACCTTAAAGTTATTTACCATCTTTTGCCCCTCCTGTTAGTTGATGTTCGGCGGCCAAGTTGCAGGATCTTTTTCCAGAAATTCGGTGTTAATGTTTAATCTCTTGAACAACAAGTAACTCTCACTTGCAATTAGGGCTGGGAGACCTTTTTCTAGGAATTTCGGCAGTTGTTCTTTTTTTAGTTTGGGTCTTATATTCTTTGGGATCCTCTCCGAGAGCTTCTACTGTAGCCAAAATGATACCAGTAGCGTTCCTATCGGACACCTTACAGCGGTCCAGCAACATTGACAATTTCATGGTTTGAACCTCTTTTAAGCCACGCTTGATTCTCTTGGGGGCAGATGGTCCTTCAGATTCTACGTTGATCTCGAGCTCTTCATACGGCGTTTCACGTCCTTCTGACTCTTCTGTTGTCTCGTCGTCCGTGAGCTCCACCGTCTCCGTTAACAATAAGATGAGACAATAAGTATAAAGTTAATATTGATGGAAATTTCAGCTAGTGATCTAGATCTTATAAAGTTTCTCTACAAGGGAAATATTTTTTTTTTTTTTAAATGCTTACCCAAATTTCCCGCTCCAAGTTGTTTGTCCAAGACCTTCCGTTGTTTCTGTAGTAGTCTTTCTTCAGCTTGAGCCAACTTCAGGTCAACTCCGAGCATGGAGCCTGGTCTTCCTTTCTGTCTTCTCATCTTGGTGGGCAATATCAAAGATATCATCCAACTTTAGGGTAAACTCTTTAACAGCATTTCTTGCATTTTCCGTTTTTCTATCCTTGTACTTTTGCATTTTTCTCCAATCATCGTACAGTTTTTCTAGCTTTACTATGACATTTTTCTTTTGTTTTGTAGGAATTCGAGCTTTTGACCAAAAAACGAAAACCTCATCAACAGTAGTTGTGGCAGAGTCTCTCTCTTAGTAGGTACCGACCTAATTAAAATAAAAATGTCTCTTGTAGTTAATATTTAGTGGGTTTTTTTATTTTAAAACTCGATCACACGAAAGTAGAACAAAATACGACTTTCACTGTTCAGCGAATACTTTTCAACTGACCAAGAAACAAAATCATAAAAGCAAGAACCACCTAGCTATCCTTTTCCTTTTTTTAATAACAGACTCTGAACCACTGGGCTTCTACTTAAAATATAACAATAGGTAGTAGGGTAACCCAATACATTTTTAAACTAGTTTGATTTTATCTGCTTGGGGTCGCCAGTGATACAGTATGAGGAAAAAATCGATACATACCTGACATAAAAAAAAAACATTGTTGTGGGTCTAAAATTAACGGTATACCATAGCAAACATATTTAAATGAAATGGGATTCCAAAGTACAAGTATTTGTCCATAATAGTACAAATAACGCATCTTCGCTTTCAGGGGTACCTAGTCACGTTTTTATGGACATTGGCGCTAATTTTTCGGTTTCAGTACTAGTTGCGTATTTATTGTGCAGAATATAAAATGTTAAAAACAGTATGGCCTTAAATTTGATGTATGACACGGGCAAATAGCTTTAGCCGTTCCAGAGATATGGGTCGCCGAAGTCGCTAAACTGCCAAAAAATCGAGATTTTCAAAATTTTGAGGCCCCAGTGGCACGGGTTAACATCTTCCAATTGTGCTCAAACTTTGGCAATTTAAAAATCTAACAAAATGAAACATTTTAGTGGGTGCCCCCAAAAAAAAAATCTGTCATCGATTTTTTAAAACCACCCGAGGGCGCACATATTCCATCGGCCTCAATTACGACCTCAATGCTCGATGGCATAGGGTCAACCAGCACTTAAAAGGGCTTTGACCGAGCTTCTTATGATCATTGATATAAGATGATATATGAAGTGTTTTATTTTTTTTATTACAAAAACATCCCCCGGGGTGGGGGGGGTGGTAGGGAGCTTTCTAAATGAAAATTAACACTTTTTCATATAAGGTAGATTTATAAAATAAAATCATATATATTTTAATATGCCATTCTGTTATGAGATATAATGAAAAATAATGTATAAAAAGCTTATTTTTATTGTTAAACCCCCAGGGGGTGGGGGTGGTATTTAACTTATAAAAAACTATTTTTCTCATATGAGGCAAATTTAGTGTTATTGGATTGAAAATATATTTTAAGGTTATAAATTATGGTTTGTTGTTGAAAGCAATACATTTTAAATTTAAAGTTAGTGAAGTTTTACAAAACGGGTAGATATCCTGGACTACTTTTACTGCTTGTTCTGCGTAAATATTACTGCGTTGCTGGTTTCGAATTGCAGAGTTTTCTTTTACCCAGTGTCTTAGAAAGCAGGCATGTCCTTTCTTAAACTGAATGATCAAACTGCTTACAGATTAATAATCTGAAAGCAATGATTAGAGAACCATATGTCTTACCATACACCACATAAAAATTTGCGGACTGGAAGCAGTTCTGATTGGTATTTTGGAATAATAATAATAGTAAATCGGGGATTAGCCGATGCGGAGCATAGTGGGTCACTTTTCGTCCCCATAGGACAATGATGCTACCGCTCGGAGCCCACATACGTGAGCATGCTCCTTGCATAAGCATCCTTTGTCACCTCAAGCATATCCTTGTAGGTCAGTTGACCAATCTCGGCATTGCCAATAAATATTTTGGAATAAGTATATAAACTAAAATGACAAAAATTATTTAAAAGGAATAATGCCATTCTTCTCGTAATATCGAAATATTTTACCAAGCTCATACAAATATTGTAATATACACGTGATCCACCGAGCAATGTTACCACCGACACCATATGCAATTAGTTTTGACACGAGTGCTTTATGCCACACTTGGTCAAACACCTTTGAACTATCCAGGTCCAACAATCTTGCTCTCACCAAATAAGTGAACGCATTGGTTACATTTTTTTGGTGAGTAAAGCCATGAGGTCACCAGTAAAGCGGGCCCTACGAAAACCATACTGGCGATCACTAAGCAATTCGTAGTGCTCCAGGTATTTGATTAGGTTGAAGTTAATTATGCTCTCCATAACTTTGGCGAGCGTGTAGCATATCGCTATGGGCCGGTAGCTTGCAGAGTTCGTGGCATCGCCCTTTTTTAATACTGGCTGGACCCTTGTGACCTTCCAACAATGTTCCAATGATATTAAACAGGTTACGCAAAGGCCGAGCCAGACTAGAAGCATACGCTTTAAGCACAAGTGGTGGTATGCCATCCGGACCAGAGGCTTTATTTATGTTGAGGCTTGCAAGGACTTTTTTAACTGCTCTCGTACGAAAATATATCTCCTGCATTACAGAAGACGTTCTTTCAACGAAAGGTAGTGGCTGATTGCTTACTGGGATTGTGGAGTTATGTGCAAACAATCCCGCCAACAGGTTCGCTTTATCAGCCGAGTCAGTGAAGATTTTATCTTCTTTTAAAAGAGTTGGAATAGTCGATGACGTCTGATTCTTTACTCTTTTAACCAATGACCAAAAGTTTTTGCTCCCTTTGGGACAGAGAAGAACCTGTTCTCTGATGCGAGTTTCGTGAAGAAACTTTTCGCGTTTTAAAATTGCATTACAGCGATTCCTAGCCTCAATGCGAAGTCTTTTTGTATCGGCATTTTTATCAGAGCGCCAATTCTGAAACGCTTCCACTTTGGACCTGACTGCAATCCTCCAGTCTCATAAAAGCAAGAACCACCTAGCTATCAGCTGGAATCGACAAAGACGTCTGCTTTTTTACTCTTTAAACAAATGACCAAAAGTTTTTGTTTCCATTGGGGCAGAGAAGCACCTGTTGTCTAATGCAAGTTTCGTGAAAAAACTTTTCGCGATTTAAAATTGCATAACAGCGATTCTTTTCGTATGATCGTTTTGATCAGAACGCCATTTTTGAAAGGCTTCCACTTTGGACTTGACTGCAATCCTGCAAGTCTCATTAAGCCATGAGTGGTCTTTTGGTTTAATGCTTAACATCTTATTGGGAATGAAAGACCGCATACCCAATAAGAAAATTTCTTGTACCATAACTGCCATATTTCTGTCAGCGAAGCATAATTTCTAATTAAAGTTGCGTTAAAAATTATTTAACCCAGTCCAACTGGCCTTAATATAAAACCATGCAGTCCTTTTCGGGGCTTTGGGCATGGAGGTGCAAAGGATAGAATATGAAAAAGCAGCGAAGATGGTGAAGTGGTCCGAATTATCAAGAGGTGCGTTGACACTCACATCATATTTTTCATGATGCGAAGTCAAAAAAAGGTCTAAGATGTTATGTATGAATCAATTAGTTCGATTCAGTAAAAAGCTCAGCATATTGCCATTCAGGAGTTGTGTGGCTTGAGTGGCATAACTAAGCCGAGTTACGGACGTTAAAATCGCCGGCTACAACAAGTTCGCTGTCAGGGAACAACAACCCCAAAATGTGCGTAATCGAATCAGAGAGAGAGACAGAGAGTCCATTTCGTTAAAAGTGGGCTCCATCCCTAAATTCGGGCTTCTATTAATGAAGTAAAAGTGTAGTAAGTGCGAACGAACCCTGAATCTAATCCACATAGAGCTAAACTCTAGATCAGTCACATCCAGGCTCTGCTGACACTGATATGCTACATCCGAACGTATACAAAGGGTGATGCTCCTATGCAAATTCAGCAGATCTGCATCTTCGCTCACCTGGACCGCACTCAGTGGCATTACTTGATGCAGAGTACAGTATGCATATACTAAGAAAAAATTCGTTCTCAGTCCACGAATATTGCAAAAATCTATACGAAAAATATGCGTATTCCAAGACGAACCCGTTCAACCGGTGGAGCAACACGAACTGGCAGCTGTTCCAAAACACAAAGCATCACCCAGTGCCCTGCTGATTAAGATCATTAAGCAATAAATTACGTACTGCCCTTAATAGCAGTACCAGTTTGACTACCAGTAGTGACGTACCTTCATTGTCATCTACGAGACCCATCCAATCTCTTGCATATTGAGGCTGTATGCCAGCCCGGGCGTACAACTGAGCGGCTCCCGCCGGTCAATCTAGACCTGTGTACACACAACCATAGCCAGCACGAGCTTCCCCGAAGGGCCAAGTCATGGACTAGGGTTGCCTATTATTCATCAATTCTATCCGTGTCATTGACACTATGTCTACCCAATATGCTGCCTTAATTTGAGTCTCTTTGCCGTGGATAGATAAGGTCATCTCATTTGACGATTATGACTATCCCCGTGCTAGCAAGTTCTTATAGGGCAATTGCTATTCCCTCGCAAGCTTGTTTCAAAACAGTATAAAAGTTTTGACCTGCTATCAAGATGGACGCCACTTCGAGTTTTTGGTAGGCCCTGTCATTTTTACGCGAGCAGGACAAGACTACTACATGCAAGCATGTTTTGTCGCCAAGCATCCTACCCACAACCATCCTCCTTTATCCTGGCTGTGAACAGGCAGGCGCAACATTTTTGCTAACCTGGAGGAGCTACGTCTCTTGAAGACTCTTGCCTTGAATTTTGACACCATTATCTACGTCATGGTACTCCTTTAGTTCCCTCTGAATTACCACTACACTTTTGAAGTGATCCTTTAAGCTTATCTATTAAATTACGCTATATGTCCGTTTGTTTGTGGCTCGTTTAAGTTCTGATCCTTTGGTCCTTTCCAAGCAATCAACATCGGAATGTTTTTTCATTAGTCGCCCTAAAATTTAATGTGAGCACACTACCACTTTATACCAATTTGATAATTACCACTTTTTCATCTCGTCACGATTGTCTATATTTCCACAAAAAATCAAAACTGTTAACCTTTTCCCAATAAATTAACAAAAAATCAACTGTTTATTCGATTTATATAAAATAATGAAGTGTTGCCAGTGGTGCGGTTTTTCTGGCCGCCAGTGTATATTCTGTTTGGCCTAAGTAGCTGCTCCTACAAGTAGCACACTTATAAATATGTTATGTTTAAAGCCAAAATATTACTCAATCAAATTGATTTAGAAAAAAAAAAATATTTTGTCCATTTTAATCGATTTTTTTTTTTTTTTGTGCTCGACCTAATGGATATTTAATAGATTTCCGAAAAAATATTTTTAAATATTTGCTATTTGTAAATATTGTAAAGGTCAGTTTACGAGAGAATGTTGTAAATTTAGGGTACTCAACTCGTAAAGAATGAGTACATTGAAGAATGCGTAAATACGGAAAAACGTAATCTTTTATTTACTGTTTGTTTATGTTACGTTTACACTTAAAACATTTTTATTGACTTTTATGGAAAAATATAATATTGAGGTGAAACCATAAATAAATGAAAGCAAAGTTTTGAAAAGTTTTAGAATAAAGTTTTTTAATTTTAAAAGCTCTGCTTAATGTGCTTACAATTTAATTAATAATGGCAAATATAATTATGTTCAAAAACCATCTCTTTTTATCTATTGTATACAATGCTGCAAAAATTTGTATCTCTTCCAGTGACTAATTTATTAATCATCTGACTTACATTTAAAAACAAATTTTGATCTATTAAAATTAAAACCATTAATCCTGTATTCGTAAAACCTTGGCGTCTAATTTGCAAACTCTAGCTTATTCTAGGAACTCTTGCTTAACAATATATTGTTGCTTATAGTCATTAAATAAAGCCGTCATCAAATAAATCTTATTTCTAACTGTTTGTTTTCATCTCGTGTTTGCGCATTATTCATTTTTAATAACTTATTTCGTAATATTTTTATTGAATTATATTGTAAATAATAATAATAAGCAATGGAAAATCACTTCATAAGCTTCAATTTGCCTTATAAACTTAGTTATTGCAATTAATTTGTTATTTGACTAGCTAGTTGATTCCTATTCTTCCATTGACATCATGACTTTTACGATAAATAATTTGCTTAAAATGTTTTTATTTATCTCTTGTTGCATATAAATATAGTAAATCACTGTATAAACACATTTATTAGAACTGCTGTAAAATTATAAAAGTTTATAGCACAAACGACTTTGGGTGGATACAGTCGGATAAAAATGCTCTAAAACGTGATTGCAGCAGGTGTGACTGGGTATTATAGACACTAGTGCATACGATTGTATAGCGTGCGGAGGCGTTGACATTCGCTTGACTCGTGACTAGCTGATTAAAATTATAACGTACTGAAGTAGCTTTCTTTTGGCACATGCTGCATATTATATAATATTTTGCTTTAGAAAAACAGAATAGCAGTGGTTGCAAAATTTAGCGTGTGCAAAAATGGTAATTGTTAAATATGTGTTTTATCAATATAAATGGTACAGTTTCTCATAGTGGCAACACTGAAATTTCAAACGCCATCAAACAGTCTCATTGCTAGTTCATTTTTTGAGTACATAAAAAGTGGTTATTATAAATACGCAAAGCATTATTTAAAGATTTGCAACTTTTTTGCAAAGTAGAAGAGTAAAGTATGCAGTACACTTAGAATTGCTTGTATTTTCAGCGTGTAAAATGATTTCCCAAATCAAAGTGAATGAAAAAAGTGCAAGCTGAATATGTTGCGCCTTTTAGTCATGAATGGGACAATTTTTTGTCATGAATGGGACACTTTTGAAAGTTGTTCTTTTTCATGTAAACGTAATTTGTATGCCATAATAACACGTTTTATGTATTGTTTTAAATATTTTCTTTTATTTAAAATATCCACAGCTGTTTTTTTTTATGTACGGCTCAATTTATGTCGTGTTTTCAATAAAAATTGCCTTCTATGTTATTTTTCAATTACATTAGCAATAGAATATGCATTGTCAATGATTTTTTTTTTTTTGTTTTTTTAATAATACAGTAGCCGCTCGCTTATGTGAACTAATTCAAATTAATATCGGAGGTTGAAAGTATAGATGCTAACTGCTTGACTCATATTTTATCAGATATACATAAAAACAAAATAATAATGTTTAACAACGAAATACTGACCAATAAAAACATAAAATAAAATCGGGTAAATTCATTTTTAAACATAATTACTGATATTTGTCAGTTAAAGACTAAACAAAATAAAAAATATTATATATGTATGAAAATTATAATTAAACTGCTAACGCCTGAAGTATTCTGGTTAATTTTTAGTACAGTATTAGCTTTCAGTTTTTTTCTAATGCTTGCTCTTTGTATTTGTGAGATACCAACATATCATCAACATAACAATTGTCTTCAGCCCATATGATATATTTGTCAAAAGCAGCCAAAATTTACAACTGCTTATAGTAGCTTTGGAACCCAATTGTATTTCATCTTCCTTGTCCTCGGACACAAACCCATCATTCAGATAAGATTAGATAATTCAGCTGCAGGCGCATGTTAGATTGCCTTACATAATCATATCCTGAAAATGTGCTTTTCAACGGGGACACAAATAGCGAGCTGGATGAAAATTTTTTAAAACTCTGATTCGTGAAATTTTTAAAAACTTTATTCCAAACTTTTTTTTTAAGTTTTCACTGGAACGAAAACAAACGATCCTTTTCTTTTATTTCATTAATTAAAATCCTTAAGTTTTCTATAATAAGCTCAGTAATAACCGGTAAAATTTTTTCTTTTTTTGAACATGAAACCATTCAATTCATATAATTTTTCTTAAACCTTTGTCACTTTTTTCCAGTTTTTTCAAATTTCCAGTTTTTTTTTTTACTATGGTATTTCATAACAAATTTTCTGTTGCAGTTAGATTTTTTTTTCTATAATTTTATTTATTACGCACTCTGTCGATTTAACAAATATTAAATTTGTTTGATAATGCTGTGACCCTCTTACTATTTTCTAAAATGCAATGATTTCTTTTTTTCGATTTGAATTCAAAACATTAAGCTTAATTTTAACTCACTGCTGAGAGAGTGCGAAAAGTCTAGATTGAAAACTAAATTTTTTGCCAAGGGCCTAAAGCTTTCACATTGTGGAAAACTTCTTTATACAGTGTGCCGTTATTACGTCAAAAAATACATGGTAAACGAAACAAAAGTTTTGCAGAACATAAGCCAAAAACTGCAAAAAATATATGTAATAATATTGTTCACATAATAGAGATAAGTGCTGTTCACTCTTTAGAACCTCGTGTACAAAAGTTTGTTTGCGATATTTTGTTCACTCTTTTGAATGTTCATATATTTGAGTGTCCACATAACCGAACGGCTACTGTATATAAAAAAAAAAAATATATATCGAAGAATACATAATAATGGAATTTATTGTGTTTTCAGCCTGTAAGATAATTTCCAAAATCAAAACGATTGAAAAATATAAAAGCCGAATATGTTGCAGCTTTAAGTCATGATTGGGACAATTTGTCGTCATGAATGGGACACTTTTCAAACTAGTTCTTTTTCATTTGAACGTCATTTATATCTTGTATAAATGTTTTGTGCATATTTTCTTATGGTTGCATATTAATAAATGGCATTTTGCTAAACATTTTCTTCGTTTTTTTTTAAATATTCGCAATTGTTTATGTTTTCTGTTGTCCATAGCTTAATTTGTTTCGTCTTTTCAATGGAATTTACCTTCTATGTTGTTTTTCGATTATATTAGCAATAGAATATAAATTTTCAACGACTTTTTTTTAAATAAAATTACACAAAAAATAAACACAAAATATGTGTAGACGCAATGTAAATGTAACAAAATGAAGCATAGATTCTTTAATTATTTCCAAATTCAAAGTGATTGAAAAAATATGTGAGCGGTGTATGTGGCGCCTGTTTGTCATGAGTGGGACAACTATTTGTCATGAATGGGGCACTTGACAAAGCAGTTTTTTCATGTGAACATCATTTAATATCTTATAATAACATGTTTTGTGCATATTTCTTATGGTTGCATGTTAGATATTTTCTACTTTTTTTTAAATAACCACAATTATATTTATTTTCTATTGTTCGTACCTTAATTTGTTTCGTCTTTTCAAAGAAAATTACCTTCTATGTTGTTGGTCTATTACATAAGCAGTGAAATATAAATTTTCAATGACTTTTTTTGAAATGAAATGTCACACCAAAAAGCATAAAATGTATCGAAGTGTAGAATCCATAATAATGGAATTGATTGTATTTTCAGCATGTAAGATGATTTCCAAAATCGAAGCGATTGAGAAAATATGTAAGCGGTGTATGCGGCGCCTGTTTGTCATGAGTGGGACAACTTTTCGTCATGAATGGGACACTTTTCAGAGTTGTTCTTCTTCATGTTAACGTAATTTTAATCTTGTAATAACACGTTTTGAGCTTATTTTTTATGGTTGCATGTTGATGAAGTTAGACATTTTCCTTTTTTTTTAATTCAAAATTGTTTTTTCCTATTGTGCACGGCTTAGTTTTTGACTTTGTATGTTGTTTTTCAATTACATAGTAATAGAATATATATTTTCAATAATTTTTTTTAAATAAATTATCACAACAAAAAAAAAACACTAAATCATCTTAGCATACAATCCATAATTATGAAATTGCGCTTAAAACAATCAAAGCTTTTTATCTACGTTTGCAATATTTTTTGGAAGATTTTTTCTAAGGTGTCCCACTCATCACACTTTTTTATACCCAAAAATGGGTGGCCATATTTGCCCTATTTTCATTATAAAAACTTTAAGAGTAACTATTTAAAAAGCTTTAAAAAGCTGTTTCAAACTCTATATATTACTTTGGAAATTAAAGCATTTTTAGCTGATAGCTCGAAAGGGGGGAGAGGGGGAGGGGGTGATAGACCTCTGCTGCCATACACTTTTTTCTTGCCTTGACACAATTAACCAATCGCCGCCAGATTGAAATGTTGATCCGGGACACCCTGTATTGTTTTTCGTTTTTGTTTCTTAAACTGATAGAGAAAACTCTGGAAACTCTGAAAAATAAATGAAAAAATATATTATTTTTGCTTGTATACTGTCAATCTACTGTGAACCAAAATTGTTTTGCCCTCTGGCATGTGGCGCTACATGCAACAACTGATGTATCTTGTAGTCCTTAGGGACAAACAAATACGAAGTGCACAAAGATGTGTTTCTTCCTTCTAGTTTCGCTGCTGCTCGTGAACCTTTTTTCACATTATTTTGAATGAAAAGAAAACCCAGATAAACAATAAAATGGCCATTAGTTTATGGTATATTTTGTGGGATTATGTTAGATTATTTTGTTTTGGCTAAAATAATGAAAACAAGTTTTTGTCTGTGTGCCTCAAGCATACTTTGCTCAATTCTGCAGAAATACACTTTGAAGCATGTCATTCAATTTCAGCTTGGAACAGATGTTTTTCAACTTCAGCTGAAAAATTTTATGCATTTTTTCATTCTCAATTTCAGAGTAATATTTTTTAAGGCGCTCTTGAAATTATGTCTACTTATTTACTAATTATGCACTTAAATATATTTATTACTCAAGTGCTGCACTTAACTCTAAATAAATTGCATTCATTTTCCGTAGCATTGGGAAATAAGCACAACTGATGGCATGTTTTAAAATCTCTGCTTGATTTATTTTTTATCACTTTGCTTATTTAGCTGCAGCCTTTTTGCATTACTCAAAATAAGCTCATAAAAATGTTATGTTCAGCATGCTGCAAACTAGATACAATCATAAAAACATCATCTTTGCCATCAACGTTGACTTAATTAACTCATTTATGAGCTTTTCAACGTTAGCGCACAATAAATGCACAATAATGCTAGCCGTGCTCAAGGTCGGGATTTCAGTCATGCTATATAGCAAAACAAATATAAATTAAAGCCTCCTGATGCTGCAACAAATGACTACTAAGCAGCCTTTGACTGGCAGTTTTTCTGGCTGGACGCCCAACTGGGTGCAGTTTTGCACAGCTTTATGCTGGCTCATAAATATAAATAGATTTAATGGAGTTCATTAAAATGAAAATGTGTTTCTATGAAGAAAGTATGTATTACTTTTGAGGCAAGCTATAAATGTTGCACGTATTTTTCTTCGTTTCGGACAAATTTGAGTTGTTAAAAAAATATCGGGAGAATATATGTGTAGTAAACAGAAAGCAGCTTGTTTTCTTGGCATAACGAAATTTGTCGTAATTAATCCATTTTATTACGCAATAAAGTTGTCACACAAACTTTTATAAATTGAGATTTATAAAATGAAGCCTAAATTTTTTTGCAATTTTAAATTGCTTATTATTGCCTATTTGTTACACGTGTATTTCATAAAATCAGCTGTTGCTAAATATGCCCTATTTAAATAATTTAAACAGAGGTGCAGGTGCATCATCGTAAACTTGAACTGAAAACTCTTTTGGAAAATTTTTAAATCTGTTTCATATCTCTACGCTTCATAAATCATAGCTCATTTATTTATTTTTCACATCATTTTGTAGTACACAAATACAACATGAGCACAATCAGCTAACCAGCTACCCAAATGCTCACCCTACTTCACTCCCAGCTAGCTCTTCAGCCGACAACAATGCTTCAAATAACTCTACCTAACGCATCAGGGTCAAATAAAAGAGATATTTGTGCGCACAAACTTTAAGTCAAATATTTTCTCTTTAATCTTGACAATGAAATTGAATACCAGTACCGTAGTGTTTCTCGAGAGATAGGAAAACTTACCGAGATAAATTTTAATCATAAGAATTACAATATAAGCAAAACAAAAAAATAACAAGAACAACGTCTGGCTTATCGTTCGACGCATCAATGACAAGATTTTTAAACGCTCACTTCGTCTTAAAAGGTTAAGAATTGAACTAGTGTTGACTGCATATCAGGTGGTGCGTTCTTGAACCAGGTCGTTAGGTGTAATAAAAGTTGTTTTCTGAAAATTATAATTTAAGTGATAGCAATGAACTCAGTATTTACATTAAGGTGCATGACTTGAACATAAACAAGATTTAAGAAAATGCGATTCTTCTCTGAAATATTGCAAAACAAAACAATTGAATTTTCTAGAATATTTCGCTCTGAGGCATTTGTAATAGCTTTCAGTGTGCTTAATTATTATAAATTCACTAAAAAATTATCATTTCTCGTTATAAACTTAACTTTAAATGATTGTGCACAAGAATGAGCTAGCGTTTCTAGTGAGCTTGTGACCACTATCTGCCAATCGGTTATTTCACTGTTCAAGAATTACTTCTGTGAACATAGCCCAAAATCTTCAGTCGAACTTTCCGTTCAATTCGCCGCAAAATATATCTGAATTTTGAATTTGCCACAAATACAACATATGGTATTTTTTTATATACTTTTAACATAAAAAATTTAATTTACATGCTAAATTTGTTCCTTCTTTAAATTATTATCAAACGTCCTTCATACCGTCAAATGGCCAAAAAGTGAAATTCTCATTTTATAAAAATACCCGGACTGCACTAAGGGAAAAATATACTAAGTTTAACCAAAAGCGTTTTTAGTTCATCGAAAAACCAGGTCGTTTTTGAACTATTAACGCATTCGCCTTAATCAAATACATAAGTATTTAAAATTTTTTAAACAAAACAAAAAACATTCACCCAGCTGCGATTTGGAACCTGGACATGCCGATAACAAGGCAAACACGTCAACTACACCGAGAAAAAAAGCAGTAGGTAAATCACCTAAGTCGGCTTGGGTAAAGAGAATTGTATGGCAATTATAAACTTATGCTTATTTAACTAAGCAATTTATTGTTTAATACATTGCTTTGAAAGCACATACTTACCTTGCCAAAAAAAAAACCTAGTAAGGAATGGGGCTTTGGCAGGGTACCGAAGCCAAAATACCCCCCCGCGGACGTACTGAAGTATATCCGAAGTCTAGATGTCTATAAAATTTGTATGTATAATCTGCAAAAATATTTTTGTCATACGTTTAATTTAATTTTACCCTTAGCTACCACATAGAGTAATTTGTAAACAAAGTAAAATGCCGCACCCACTTTTCCAGTATAAAGACTCCACATTTTACCGTAGAATATATGTATGGCTTAGATAAACGACGTGGGCGGAACTTGGGTACGCACAGAAACGATGTCATTCAGTTAAAGTTTTTCAATTTTGATGACGTCACTTTGTATTGAACGTAGGCGTGGTTTTCATCCGATTTTGCGAAATATCAAAGAGTGGCTTATGTTAAATATCAAAGATTTTATACAAAGTTTTGCAAAGATTGCAGTTTTTCAAGCGATTTAACGTTTTCAATAAAGCAACTTTTTGTGGGAGGTAGGCGTGGTTTTCATTCGATTTGGCTAAATACCATAGTGATAGTCTATATTATATATTAAAGCCTATGTGCAAAGTTCCAAAACATTTCTGCAATTTGAGCAGATTTTTAAGGGATTTGACGGTTAATATAAAGCTACTTTGTATGGGAGGTAGGCGTGGTTTTTATCAGATTTTTCCAAATTTCATTGTCAGAATTTATATTGAAGACCAAAGCTTATATGCTAAATTTCAAGGCATTTCATTAATGTTAGTGGATTTTGAAGAGATGTTACCGTTAAAAATAAAGTCACTTTGTATGGGAGGAAGAGGCGTGGTTTTCGTCCGATTTGGCCAAATATCATAGAGATGATTCATATTATATATCAAAGCTAATGTGCGAAATTTCAAGACAATACTTTCATTTTTGGGGATTTTTAAGAGATTTTACGTTTAAAATAAAGCCACTTTGTATGGCAAGTGGGCGTGGTTTTCATCCGATTTTACCAGATATCATAGAGATGGCTTATATTAAATATCAAAGTTTATGTGCAAAATTTTAAGACATTTCTATAATTTTTGTGAATTTTTAAAAGATTTTACATTTAAAATAAAGACACTTTGTCTGGGAGGTAGGCGTGGTTTTCATCCGATTTTTCCCAAATTCATAGGCAGGACTAAGATTGAAAATCAACGTGCCAAACTTCAAGGCATTTCTTTAAGTTTTGTGGATTTTTAAAGCATTTTACGGTTAAAATAAAGTCTCTTTTGTATGGTAGGTAGGCGTGGTATTCGTCCGATTTTTCCAAATATCCTAGTGAGGATTTACATTGTATACCAAAGCATACGTATCAAATTTCAAGGCATTTCATTAATGTTTGTGGATTTTTTTTAAGAGATTTTACAGTTAAAATAAAGTCACTTTGTATGGGAGGTAGGCGTAATTTTCATTCGATTTGGCCCATTTGGAGAACTTGATCTTCCTTTTTTAAAAATAAACTTATATTTTGAATGTCATCGCGATAGCTTTAAACTTACGGCTGTAATCGTGTCGACAGACGGACAGACGGATGCTGATCAAAAATATATATATTTGTCTATAACTGCCCCGCCTCCTTCTTGGCGTTACAAACGGAATGACAAAATTAATACACCCCTTACGCAGTACGCGTTGGGGTATAAAAATATTTGATTCACCTAAGCCCAAAACCCAAAAATACAAATAAAAAACAATTAGCATGGATGGCTTAAGCATAGTTTTTCTGCAAAAAAAAACACAACTACGTCATTAGACACACGAGAGAAGGATAGATTTGATAATTTAATGGTTTTTGTTTTTTTGGAATAAAACCACTTTTAAATTCAAAAATAACATAAATTAAAAAACATATGTTAATATTCACACCAGTAAATTTTATTACATTTCATCAACAAAAAAAAAAAAAAAAGAAAAAAGAAAAACAGAAAATAAATTTCTTTGCCCGCCGTGCGGAATCGAACCTGGAACTTTTGGTGCCAGTCCATCGCTCTACCCACTGATCTAAGCAGCCTTGCTACCACTTGCTTACATAACTGCAGCTATGTCAACAGATGCTGTATTAACAGATGCAGCATGTTATGTCACAGTATTCTGTTGATAGCTATACAACAAAAATCTTTTAATAGATTATTGTGTTATGCTGTAGCATAGCTTGAGTTGTAATTAATATTGAATAAATCACTCCGCGTAACGAAGGAGTTTGGGTCAATGCGTAGTGTAGTGACTTCATACACAATGGTATTGGTTGGTTGTGGGTTCGAATCGCAACGGCATGCGAAGGTAAAATTTTTGTATTTGATTTAATAAAATTTAATTTAATTTAATGTTCTTGTTATAATAGACGTCAAGCAGCAAGAAAAGAAAAATAAGTCATTAATTTCTAAGAAAAATAGGTTGTTTATAAAAAAAAAAAATCTGTTGTTGCCGATTTCAGTCAGGCAAATCACAGAACGAAGGGCGGCGGCAGCTTCAAAAAAAAAAGGAAAATAAAAAAAACCAAAACCCAAAAAAAAGTTATATATTTCAAATTCAATTTCTTTTTTTTAAAAAAGTAGTGCATAAAAAAATACCAAATACTTGGTTAATTTATCACCCAAATAAAAATTGGCAAGTCAACATGTAAAACTTGTGAGGCGTTTTGATGAAGTACTTGGGAGGCTGAAAAGTGCCAAAGCCATCTTATAAATTATACTAGGTTTTTTTTCAATTTGACTTAAGCTTTTTTCTCGGTGCAGTCTGCCACAATTCTATTGAAAAATTGTTTCTTAATTACAAATAACAGCAAGTTTAATAAAATCAAATCAAATTTTGCTTAAACAAACTCAAAGACTATGTTCATAAAAGAGTTGTTTGACACTCTAAGAATTGAGTAATTTTTGTTATTGTTGTCTTTTAATTTATTTGGTTTTGAACTTGCACTTTCTTTTATGAAATCTATTTTTAATACTGTAAATAATTAATTGATAAAAAAACTGTATGTAAGAAAATAAGAAAATAGCTTTTTTTGCTTAGTAAGTTCGAAGAATTTATTTTTATTTCTATGTGTAAAATTATTCTTGACATACTGTATATAAAAATCGAATGGTGTCCGTAGGATACTCCATCACTTCTGAACCGTTCCAATGGTGTTGTTCAAATTTTTTGGGTGTGCCTACAACATCGGATGAGCGTGGATTGTGGATCCCCTTTCACCCATACGATTCATGTAAGCCAATTTTTTGATATCGTATAGCTTTAAAAGTTAAAATCCCAGAACATTGAAACTCGGAATGGAGTTATCACTTAGTGAAGTCTTTCTAATAGAAGACTTGGACGAGCATTGAACAAGGGGGTGTGGCTACACCCATATAAGCCAAATTTTTTATATCGAATAGCTTTCAAAGTAAAAATCGCAGAACATTAAAGCTCAGAATGGAGCTACTATCTGGTGATGTCCTGCTACCGGGAAACTGGGATGGGCTTTGGACAATGAGCGTGATGTCAAAGAAAGGGTCAAATAAAAGTTTTGAATATATTTACTATTTTCCAATACAGTTGCCTGGTGTAGCAATGCTCACCGGGTATAAGCTAGCATTATTATACAGGATAACCCGCAATTGAGTGCAACTTTTGACGGAGCTTAAAGGTTATGTCGAGGTGAGCAAAAAATCGCGATCGGAGGGGATCTATTTTCACATTCTTAGGAGCTACAGGGTTAATTAATATTTCATGACTTTGATTCACGTTATTGTTTCTAGCAGAAAAACTAATTTACATAAAACTTATTTTGATAGCTCATTTTAAAGGCAATAAAATTCCCTTTCCAGCGGTATACCAAGAAACCCCGCTAACTTAACCGTTACCGAGCTGTGATCGTGTGAAGATGAAATCAATCGGTTGAAACTATCAAATTTCAACTTTGAGTGCAAATTTCTCAGAATTTTGCGTAAGGAATGAATTTTTTTTTTTTTAGATCAGCTTTGTCATTTACATAAACATAAACAATGATAAATAATGACATTAAAATTAGTTATGCAGTAGATAATATCATTGTTTTCTAACAAGTATAATTTTTTTAGTACAGACAACTTTTTTAATTTTTAAGATATGTTTATATTTCTGGTGTCATTGAAAAGAAAATTGAATAAATTACAAAATTGATCTAAAAAAAAAAAATTCATTTTATACGCGAAATTCTCAAAAAATTGTCACTCAAAATTAAAATTTGGTAGTTTCAATCGATTGATTTCATTTTCACAAGAGCACAGCTCGGTAACGGTTAAGTTGATGGGGTTTGTTGATATGCCGTAAGAAAGGCGATTTTATTGCCTTTATAATGAGCTATTAAAATGAGTTTTGTGTAAGTTAGTTTTTCTGCTAGAAAAAAGAATGTAAACCAAAGTCGTGAAATATTAATTAACCCAGTAGCTCCTAAGAATGTGAAAATAGACCCCCCCTCCAATACAATTTTTTGTTCAGCTCGACGTAACCTTTCAGCTGCGTAAATAGTTGCACTCAATTGCGCGACACCCTGTATATCTCAAGCAAATTTTGACGTAGAACTGCGTCTTGCAACTTTGGACAAAGCTTAACTTTGGATTATGTCACTTCTTTACTAAAGTCACCTTGAAGCAAAACCTATGAAGAAAAATCCAAATTTTCGCATTTCGCAAATCGTGCATGAAATGCTTTATTAACTGCTAATGATGTTTTTATGGTTGTTAGTTTGGTTCGTGCCATAATCACAAACGCAACATCGTGTCGTTTTTTGAAACGAATCGTCTTACGGATATTTCTCAGGAACTGTTTGTGTCTTAATCGTTGTTAAACATATCAGTTGATTTCACTTTTGTTGTTTGTTTTTGATTTTTTAAATCCTTAGCACATTTAATACAACAAATAATACAGACGTTCATAGCTACAGAGCCAGTTTGTAGCTACAAAAAATTGTATTACTGCTACAGAGGTTTACATACGCAGACACAGCGCATGGTCGTTGTGCTATGAAAGCTTCATTAATTTTTTTAAAATCATAATAAATCGAACTATTTATAATGTTATAATTATATTTCTTCCATAAAAAAAAAAATCGAAATAGCCATTTCAGCCCTTGAAAAGGGCTTTGAACGAGTTTCTTATGATCAATTGTGTTGTGCGTGTTGTGAAATGTTTGAACACAAATGATCGAGAACTGGAACTAGAAGTTTTATTCTGAACGGCTTATGTTCTCAGGAAGCTTTTCATGACAGTTTGTATTCTCTGAGGTTTGTCATAGACTGCATAGAGGTGAAGGCCGAACAGAAAAATTAATTAAATTGAAAAAACTGTCTATGTCAGGTGGGAATTGAGCCAGGGTTCTCTGCTGTATGGACCACACACTCTACCCACTACGACATGGTTGCCATAGTAAAAAATATATTTTGTTTGATTAAATTTAAAATTTTTATTATATATAAAATATATACAATACATACTCACTTGTGGAATATTTATTTCCATTCATTAAAAAAAACTTTGGAAAACAGTTATTTTTAACCAACATAAATATTAACAAGAACAATGAAATCATCACCAAATATATCAAACAAAAAAATCTACGTCTATACTAACGATACTATCAAAACTGTGTTTTTTTTTTTTTTGATACTTGATATGCGAATCAGTTATAAATTTTTTAAAATTCATCTGTTGTTGCTGACAAATTGCTGTTAACTAAATTGCTAAATAGTTGCTTACTAAATTTTGCTACTGAAAATAATAACAGTTCAAAACTTTTTTAAATTTAATAGTTCAGCTTAAAAATTCACAAATTTTGGTTTATTTTAACATACATAAAGCATTTAATTATACAGGCCTGAATATAGTAAATGAGCTATTATAAAATGCAAAAGCTTTAAGTTTTGTTTGCCACAAATCCACCAAATTATGCTGGAATTGCCCCCACTTTCAAAGTATTTTTCAGATTGCATAAACATTTGCCATCAATCATACGCCCCGAAGGGTGCACAAATCAAAACCACAAACGATATATGAACCACTACTGTAAGTAATACACGAATACAGACACACATTTGCACTCTCACCGTTAGAAGCTGCATTAATAATGAGCATGGTTGAGTTGCGCGTGTAATCATACTAACACACACACACATTTAAACTTATGCCCATACCGCCTTTATAAACAGCTAGTCATAAATACAACTAATGGCAAGATGTGTGAGCTGGTGTGAGTGGTGACAGCAAAATGCGCTGGCATTAGCTCATAAATTTATAATCGTGCAATACATGCGCATTACTACAAGTATTCATAACTACAAACTCTCACACCCCCGCCTCCCTCCCTTCCTCCCCTTTCTCCACCACCATCAACCCGAGCAGTGCTGCTGGCTGGCTACCTTGCCAGTGCAATCAAATCCCGCTTATTTTTATATTTCGGTCAACCATTAGAATGTCCTTGACTGCAGCCTGTAGAATAAAATTTTTCCTTTTTCCACAATTTATGGTGCTTGTGCTGGCAGCCTTTTAAAAGGGGACAAGTTCAAGGTCACGCAATGCAACACATGCATGCAGCTGTCTAAAGTTCTTCGCATATATTTGTGTGTGTTCGTTCAATTGTAAGAAGAAGGATATCGATCGATTATATTGTGTAAATGAAGTTGATGTGTTAAAAATTTTTCTGATTCTAAAATGTTGATAAATTTTTAATTTCATTCCATTTGCTGTTAAATTGCATTCCAAAAGACGTTTTAATAGCAGCAACAGAGTATTTGTGTGTGTGTGTGTGTCTCAGTATATCAGTGTCTCACTCTGTCTGCATACACTCTGCATTTTCGTGAGATTGTTGCCACATTTTGTGGTTGCATGTGTGCATTTAATAGTATTTGTAAAATACTTGTATGTCATTAAATATGTATCTGTGTGTGCATTTTAGCTGTTTGTTGCTGTGTTTTTGTAGTTGTGTATTCATAGATATCTATTTGTTGCAACTTTCTTTAGGCTAACCGCTGATATAACGCTGACGTCACTACCTACAAAGCTTCTGATACGTTTTAAAATAAACGATTTGTTGGTTGTTGTCGCTGTTCTTACGCATGGTTGCATATTCTAGAGAAAATACATGTGGGTAGCAAAGCATTTAAAATTTTATTCATGTTATAGTCGGTAGCGTGCGTTTAAATGGCGCCTGACTATTTTTTTCTATAGCCTGACTGCTAGTCTAAAAACTTTCCTTGGAACGGTTTTAAATCTTAAGAATTTATAAGTCAGAAATAACTAAAAAAGTTTTATATTTAAAAAATGTTTAATAAGAAAAGTTTTGTTGTATCACTTTCAAAATAAAATGGCACCTTTTTTTATATAATAACAAAATTTATTTATATATTTTATTTTTATGGAAAATGAGATTTCTGAAATTTAAAGTATAAACAAATTAGTCCGCAAAGTTGACAAAGCTCACCACATTGACAATAGTTTATTTATTCACAATTAGTAAACTTTTTCATTCCGAAATTAAATTGAAAGATCTTTGCTTGACAAAATTGTCAACACCAAAGGTTTTAACAAAAACTAATTCTAACAAAAAGCATGAATGTAGCCGTCACATACGGTAAAGGTGAAACTTTTTACAAAAAAAAAAAAAAGAAGTTATTTTTGGGTGTGCTTATTTATTTTATTTACACAGTTTTTCAGCCGCGCATAATAAGCACAAAATTTTCCTAAAAAACAATGTAAGTAATAAATTGGAATATTTTTAACTTGGTAGCTTTGAAAACAAACAACAAATAAAGAAAGGAATCATTTCGCCTTGTAATTGGAATGGTTTTTGTTCTATTCATAAACAATTTCAGCGGTTGATCCTTCCTGTAACTTATAGTGCCTAACAATAAAATAGTATTTAATAAAAAAAAATACTAATAGCATCGAAATAGTATAACGAACGCAATGAACTGCTTTATTTGCTAATCACTATAGAATTAAAAAAGTAGGCATTGTGGGGACTGCCGACCGAAGTGAAAACTTAAAGTTATGGAATGACATAGCTGTTATGAATTTCCGAAATAGCTAGAGTCTGCAAATTAGACGCGTTCAACTTTTTTAACTCTTTTTATCAATTTATTGAATGAATAAACTGCGATTTTTTTAATGTTTATATGCAATATATTTGTAACACAATTACTTTGATTAGGTAATGAGAAGTTGGCTCGGTAATCGATTGGAAATCGCTTCGGTAATCGGTTGGTAATCACTTCGGTAGTCAGTTGGTAAGTGCTTCTGTAATCGGTTGGTTATCGCTTGGGTAATCGGCTGGTAATCGCTTTGGTAATCGGTTGGTAATTATTTCGGTAATTGGTAATCGGTTGGTAGTCGCTTCGGTAACCGGTACTCGGTTGGTAATCGTTTCGGTAATCGGTTGGTAATCGCTTCGGTAATCGGTTGGTAATCACTTCGGTAATCTTTAAAGGGTTGGTTACAGCTTCGGTAATCGGTAATCGGTTGGTAATCGCTTCGGTAGCCGGTTGATAATTGCTTTGATAGTCGGTTGGTAATCGCTTCGGTAATCGGTAATTGGTTCGGTAAGCAGTTGGTAATCGCTTCGGTAATCGGTTGGTAGTCGCTTCTGTAATCGGTTGGAAATCGCTCCGGTTATCGCTAATTTATTCGGTAATCGATTGGTAATCGCTTCGGTAATCCATAACTGGTTCAGTAATTGGTTGGTAATTGCTTCGGTAATTGGTAATGGGTTCAGTAATCGGCATTGTCATCAATAATCGGTTCGTTAATCGCTTCGGTCTTCCGCTTGGTTGATGCTAGGTAATTTCTAGAAAGGAATGCAATAATTTCTGTTAAGGGGAGGGTAAGATTGGTTTCGTCTAAAAAAGACCTTTTTTTATGAATTTTTTTATGAAAAAATTATTAATGTAGGTTTATTTTACATATTATTACATAAAAGTACATTATTTGAATAACATTCAAAAAAATTTTTGTTCAAAAATAGAGAAAAATAACAGATTTATCTCGGTAGAGATCTCCGCAGGCGCCTCGAAAAAAAGTTTTTGTGCGGTGACCAGCCTACAGCATCACTGGATCATCTGAAGACATAAAAATCAATGTACTTTTTTTAGTTTCTTACTTTATCTCTCCAGTCACGTCGACTTTTTTTTTAAATTTTTCAATTTTTAGCGCACCATTTTGAAGCCAAAATAACGATTTCTGACGAAAAAATTGACCTATTTGTTATTGTGAAAGTGTTAGTAATTAAAAAAATTTGAAAAAACTTGACGTAACTAGAGAGTTTTTTCCATGTAGAATATGTGTACAAAACTTCAAAATGATGCTGGTCAAAGCTGGTCACCGACTTTAAAAATTACATGTTTGAGAAAATCGATTTAAAGTTTTGTAGACTGAAAAAATAAAATATCTTGAAAAAAAAAACTGGATTTTCTTATAAAATACGTACATGTCATCATCGATGCCGGATCCATACAGTACATCAATATCAGCCACGTTATTTAAGCCATCTTTTTGCTCCTGTCTACGTTGGTCTCGCGAGCAGCTTTGGTCTCGTCCGCTCTGCTGATCCGCAAAGAGTCTGTCGCGCGGAAAATACTAAAAATCATAATTTAAAAATATTTCATTATAAGTGTGAACAATAAAATAGAATCAAAACGTACAAGATTATAAAAATTTAAAAATTAATCAAAAATTGTATAAAATATTTTTTGTATTTAAAAGTGTAGCCTATATTTTTCAAGGCAGCTTAATAACTTCGCTTCACTTTTTATTCATTATTAATTTGTTCTATATTCATTTCTTATTCATTATTGCTTTTTGTATTCATTATTCATTTATTATAAATTATTAATTTGTTATTCCTTATTCATATTTTATTTATTATTCATTAGTTATTCATTTTTAATTCATTATTCTATTCATTATTCAATTTTTATTTATTACTAATATTTTATTTTTTGTGAATATTCATTCTATGTGTATGGCATGAATAAAAAAAATTAAAACTGAAACTGTTGAAAAAAACGAAAGTCGAAGCAGCAGCAGTTGTTTAACTTTCGTAAGTCGAAGTAGGATAAGTTTTTAAACAGGCGTTTTGTGCTTATAATTTCCGATTATTCTTTCTAACTATAGTACAATTATAATAACAATGCAATCATAATCATAACAAAATTGGAAAAAATTTAATAAAGCGAGTGATCAAACAAAAGTTAGAAATAATAAGCGAAAAATCATAAGCGCAAAACATTCTGCTGCGACTGTTGAAAAACTGCTGCTGCTTCGACTTTCGATTTTGCGAACAGTTTTTGTCAATTAAAACGATGACTGCCGAAGTTGTCGACTGCCAAAGCACTTTGCACACTTTTGAAACTAGTTTTCTGCTTCTGCTTATGCTGCAACTGTTTGGTTTTTCGAAAGCGCAAGTTAAAGCAGTAGAAGGAGCTTTGAAAAAAACTGAAAGCTTTTAAATGCACACAAGTGTGTTCACAAGTGTGTCATGTGGGGAGGGGAGGTCGGTCGTGCTTTACGTCATAACACAATTTTTTAATTCAGAATTTGAATCTGTAGCGAAAGAAGAACGAAATAAGACAACAAATAAAACGAGCGGATCACAAACCGAAAAAAAGACAACTAAAACTATGTTTAAGGTGACCAAAGGTATAAGAGGCATTTAAAACACCTTCAGCAAGCGTAGCTGTTTCATAAAGCAAAGATGAAAAGCAAGTTAAAGCAGCAAACAAAGCTAAAGTAACGTGTTTTGCTGAGCTAAAGTGGAAATTCTTACCCTAAAGCAGTCATCAAAAACAGCAATCATCAAAACAGTGCTTTAAAAAACAACTAAAACAAACATAACAATTTTCACAATTGTCGAATATCGAAGTTTAAACATATTGCCACTGGTTTGTGTTCTTGTTAACGTCAGAAAAGCTTTCATTTGTGTTTATCTCTGTACACACACATTTTTATCAATTGTTGGTCAAACACAATAGAACAACAAGAAATTTTCATATTCATAATAATAAAGCTTATAATAAATATAATGTATTTTATGCTTTTTTCATGACAAACTGCTGAATTATAAAAAAAAAGAAAAAACCCAAAAAATTATAAAATATAAAGGTGCTACGTTAAGTACGAGGGGGAGAGGGGGGGAAGGCCAAGGCTTTGTGACAAAGTGTGACATAAGGGGGGGGGGGGGGGGGGAGGGGAGGTAAAAAAATCATATGAAATAAGCTTAAAGTGCATATAGTGCTAGCTGAGTAGGCAGCTTAAAGCGACTGACAGCCGAGCAATCAGCTTAGAGCGACTGGCTGGCACTATGCGCACTTTGAGCTTATTTCATACGATTGCGTTTTCCAGCATTCTTTCTCGATTTAGATCGACAAAGCAACCAGCGGGCACTATACAGCCAGCAGCCTTAGCATTCAAGCAATTTTTGCTCTATTTTGAAAGAAAATTAAAGAAAAATGTATATAAAAAATTTATAAGTATGTAATTTTAAATTAATAAGAAATGTAAAAGTTTTTTAACTATTAAACTTAATTGTTTTGTTAATTTAAAAGAAATTATGCGCCAACTTTAAGACTATATCAAAATTCACCTTACACTTCATTTTCAACAAATCCTTGCAAACAGGTATTTTTCCTTGTTTATGGAAATCCTCTCATCTTACACCAATTTATAAGAATGGCGACAAAAGAGATGTCGAAAATTATAGAGGCATTGCAATATTTTCGGCTATTCCCAAACTATTCGAAAAAATTATATGTGTGTTCCAAACTTACAGACCTAATTAATCCACGTTTAAATGCTCAACAACATGGACTTAGTAAAGAAAGATCAACCACTACAAATCTTACAACCATAACCTTGGATATTCTTATTAAAATGGTAAAAATACATCAGATAGATGCAGACTATGCCAAAAATTTAGCAAAGCCGGATCGCGTCGATCACAAAATCTTAACTGTTAATCTTAAAAAATTTGGTATATCAGGTTCTTTGCTGAATTTGGCCAAGTTCTATCTGTGTGAAAGATCACAATACGTAAAGTTTCAAGGTATACTATCTAAAAAGATTGTTTCTTCATAGGGCGTACCTGAAGATAACCGCCTTGGGTCACTTCTTTTCAAACATATTAATAGCAGGTATATCTGAAATGTTGAATGGCATCCCACCTAAAAATGTACTATGTCATTCAATGAGAAGATGATTCAGTAGTTTTCCAATATAAGCTTTATATCTGGGTCACTGGTGTAGTCATAATAAGATTTTCTTATATACGTATGTAAATAATTGCTACATTATAAGTTTTTCCCGTAAAAACGTAAAACCCGTAAATAATTTATAGCAGTTATGTGCTTTATGGGGTCGTTCCCAACAGAGTTAACCACATTGCAGATCTTGGGGTTATCTTAGATAGTTATTCCAACAATTCATTGATTTTACATCAAAACATACGAAGTATGCGTAAGAATTTTGATAACTTTCTACTGCATTTAGAATCTTTCGTAAACAAGCCGGTTTTTATTTTTTTAACGGAAATCTGGATTTACGATGAAGAAATATCGCTTTTTGATATTCCAGGGTACAATTTTATAGTGAACTGTAATAATGGTTATGCGTCTGGTGGTGTTGCTGCGTTTATTCGTTCTAATGTTAGTTTTGAGCATTCCTGTTTTAATCTTCCCAGTTGTCATGTTTTAAAGGTGAAATGTTTAATAAATAATTTCAATCTCACTTTCTTGTGTTTTTATAGATTAGATATAGACTTAGATAGCCTTCTTTATAATGAAAATCGTTCTAATTTATGTTTAATTGGTGATCTTAACTTAAATATATTGGAAAACAATGCTATACGTATTATCGACAGGTACCTACTTAAACTTGCTTCCGTCGGTCTTGAATCTTGTATTAACGAACCTACGCGCTTGTCGTCTTTGTCTGAAACATGTATAGATCATATATTTGTCCGGCTTGAGAATTTTAGTTCTTTGTCAGTATATACATAGTTCAGTTATTGATTTTCAAATCACTGATCATTGTGCAACGTGCTTAAGCATTGGGAACTGTAACTTGGATAATGATTGCTCAATTGGTTCTCCGTCAACCTATAAAATTATAGATTTTAGATTATTAAACAATTCACTACGTTTTGAAAATTGGTTTGAAGTGTTTCATGAATCTAACGCTTGTAAGGCTTATACTCTATTCCTTCAAAGACTTGTTTCTCATGTTGAAAATTGTACGAAAACCAAGAAGAAAAAATCACGTGCTTCCGAGAAATTAAGACCCTGGCTATCGAATGATTTGCTTGATAAAATTAAAATCAAAAATAAGTTATTTAAGCGTAAAAAGAAATTTCCAAATGATTCTGCTATATCTGCTTCTTATAAAACAATTTGTAAGGATATTGCTAAAGAAGTAATTTTATGCAAAAATAACTTTTACAGAATTCAATTCCAAAATGCAAAAGGTGATATTCGAAAGGAATGGAAGTTGGCTAATAATATTCTTAATAAAAAAACTAATAAAGATGTCATAAAAACCCTAATTATTGATGATTTACTTGTTTCGGCTACAGAAATATTGGCAAATTGTTTTAACAAATTTTTTGTTTCAATTGGAACTGAAGTAGTTGCTGAAAACTCAACCGTAAGAAACCAGTGTATTTGTCTATCTAATGAACCTTGTCTAGCTAGTAGTTTTTTTTATGAGCCAATTTCTTCATTTGAAGTTTATAAAATTATTTTTTCGCTAAAAAATTCAAGTTCTTGTTCATATAATAGTTTTTCAAGTAATTTTATTAAGAAAATTTCGTACAATATATGTGATATTTTAAGTCATTTGTTCAATTTAAGTGTTGAAACAGGTTTGTTCACGGCGGATATGAAGATTGCTGAGGTAATTCCTCTTTATAAGAAGGGTGATTCAACAGATATTAACAACTACAGACCCATTTCGCTCCTTCCTGTTTTTTCAAAGATTTTTGAAAAAGCTATGAAGTCCAGAATCGTTAACTTTTTGGAAAAAAACAACCTTCTTAGTATATGTCAATATGGTTTCAGATCTGGTCGATCTACAGAAGATGCTCTTTTAAACTTTTGTTCGAACATTTACTCTGGTCTTAACGACAAAAAATTAACTGCGGCTCTTTTGTTGCCTTGATCTCTTAAAACAAATATATTATGGTATTTTTCAATCTAAATTAGAATATGGCTTAGTGTGTTGGGGTGGCACATACGCTAATAAAATAAGTCCACTTTTAATTTCGCAAAAACATGCCATACGCTTGATTTGCAATAGACCTCGCCTTTATAGTAGTCTGATTCTGTTTAGAAACCTAAAAATTTTACCTTTAAAACACCTGTATGTTTTCAAGGTTTTAAAAATATTTTTTCTTAAAACTGGATATCTATTCAGCAGATGCTCGTCTAACTATAATTTAAGAGTCAACTTTCAGAATCTTGTATCTGTTCCCCAGCATTCGCTTCAATTGTTTTTACAGTTCTATACTATATCAGCTCTTAGACTATATAATATTCTACCTATTGATATAAGACGTATACGAAAAATTTCCTTGTTTCTCAGTAAAGTAAAAGCATGGCTGTTTAGTCAAAGTTATAATGATGTTAATTCAATGTTTATTGTTGGTCAGTAACTTAATCATTTGTTTTACTTGTTTAATTTTAATTTACTTTCGATTCTTTGAGTTTCTCCAAGTCCAATAAATTTTAATACATAAATTTTTATTTTTTTTCTGCATTTTTGTTCGATTTTTCTACTCATGTTTCAATATTGTTAAAAGCCTATCAACACTTCTTTTTGCTTTATTTCCTTTTTTTTTATTAAATTTTTTTTTTTAAATTATATTTTGTTTTTTGTTTTATTAATTTGTTGACCCCTCTCATTACAAAAATCTTGTGATAGTAAAAATTATTCTTATATTTAATTTATTTTATTTAATTTATTGTTTACTTATGTAACTGTTATCGCCTCTAGTTTCTTGCGAACTATCGATAACAGATCTTTTTCAATTTTACTTTTTTAATGTTTAATGTTTAATTCAGAATATGTATAATTTCCAATTCTCTAAGATAAATTTTTAAGTTATATAAATGTAATATTTGATAAAGATAAATAAATTTCAATTCAATTCAATTCAATTCAATTCAATAGTAGGTTACGCTTTAACCTTCACTTGGATCATATTATATCCAGGGCATATAAACTGCTTGGATTCAAAAAAAAAAAAGACATGCAAAAGAATTTAAAAACATAATATGGGTAACAAAAACGTTATACTGCATGTTAGTGCGTCCAATTCTTGAATATTGTTGCATAGTTTGGAATCCAGCATTTGAAATGCACAAACAAAGACTTAAATCCATCTAAAACAATTTTTGGTTTTTGCCTTAAGAGATTGTTATGATCCACGGGATTAAAGAAACTTACCTTCGTATGAACACAGACTGAAAGTTCTTAATTGTCCTTTATTCAAGTCTTACATTCGATTTCATTACTAGAATATATCACCAGCAGAATTTTACCTAATGAACCAATAAGAAGAACTAGGCATAAAAGATTTTTGAGTGACTCTCAGCACCACACTATCTATGCATACAACGAACCCTTAAATAGTTGTTGAAGAATATTCAATAACATAAGCAAATACTACTCGCCATCATTTTCAAAATCAGTGCTAAGATGTTCCCTATCTAAATACCTTTTCCTACCGTAATTTCCCCCTTATTTCTTACCATTCATGTTTAAACGAAACTTTTTCAATACTATTCCTTCAAAATACATTCTTATCTCTGACTCTCACTCTCATGTCGACTCCCACAGCCAAATTTACATTATAAGCATAATTAAGTATAATTATAAGAGCCTTTTTTCGCTCTACCTTTTCTATTTTTTTGACATCTTTTGAAAAAATGTCAGTGGTGTGGGCGGATCAAGCCCACTACGGATAATAAACCTTCAATCACCAAAAACAAGGAAAGGAGAAAAACGAAGAAAAAATAAATAAAATAAATAAACCTGTTAACATAAGTGAAATTGCCTTGTTTGGCTTAATAAGCAAATAAATAAATAAATAGATAAATAAATAAAATTAATTGAAATATTTTCAATATACTCATTGTCAAGCAATTTCATAACTTTCTGACTATCGAACAAACAATATCACGTTTTTAATATTTCTAACATTTTCAACGTTGGCAGAGAGTTTTCATGAACTTCTTTTATGCTTTTTTTTATCTTACACTGATTTTTTAATTTTTTTTCTTTTTTTTAATAAATATTTTCTAAAGTTAGTTTCTTTAAATCTCTACATAAGTTTGAATTCTAAAAATATACCAAACGAACCATATGAAACTTCAAATTTGTGCAAGTTTGCAGCATCTTGCAACTATTTTAGTGAGATAGTATGTTACGTAACTTGCCAAAGCTTTATAACTTCTCATTGTTCTATTTTATATTTTCTTTTGTTAAACTATAAAATACTTTTCGAACAATTTTCTGATCTTAACTGTTTTACTTCCTGTTTTTCAATTTGAATTCAATGCCTGTACACAAATTCAATGAGAACTAAGTAGAATTTATAAATTGTTGCACTTCACGCAATAAGCATATAATTATAAAAACAACAACAGCGTGAAGAACAGCAACAATTAAATTATATAGAAAAGCAACAGAAATTCAAACATAATGAAAATCTAAGTAGAGAGCAACGGACAATAGATTTGCGTACATTTAAACTTTATTATTAAGTCTATTTTGGAGGTAGTGAGGAGGAACTATTTGAAGTATCTGAGAGGGTAGTAAAGGCGATTAAGCATAAGTCGTACAAAAAAATTGCTTTGAAGAATTGAAAATTTCTAGGAATGAAAATTCTTTGTGTTTTAGTGTTTTTTCATTTATGTGACTTTCATTAATTACGCATTTCATTACAAAAAAAAAAAAAAAAAATAAACGCATAATTGTGCGGAAGACCTGAAATGTAGACGTGTTTATGTTTTTGGTTTTTTTTTTTTTTTATCAAACGCTTTCCATAGAATATCAACTCGACATACACTTGGCGAAAATTTCAATAGCTTTAACATTGAAAATTTCAATACATTTTCTAACTATAGAAATTCAGTCGTCGTTCGTTTGTATTTAATTGTATAGAAATCTAGAAATCTGAATGAAAGATGAAATAAATTTTATAACTCACACTTTCAGTCAAAGTATTCGAACTGTAAGTCAGTCAGTAAGTCAGTCGTTTAGCTTGCCTTTTATTCATTGCTATAAATAAAATAAATGTTCGCTTACAATTTCTATTTGACTGAGTGCCTGAGTGTCTGACTGACCGTGCGTCTATCATGCCAAGGTTTGCTCGTATTTCTGTGATTTTCCTACACTGTCTGTCTGTCTGTCGTTTTGACTGTCTGAACTTATTCATTCATAAGTTTTGCAAACTTTTATTTTAATATATTTTCATGGTTTTCAAATGTAAGCTGAATGTATCTTATAAATATTTAAAATTTTTATTAAAAAAACAACGTGTTGGATTGCGACTTGAGCTGTTGTTGTTTTTTTTTTTTGTTTTGCATTAATCAACTATGACATAAAAAAAGCTTTTGTTAGCTACTATTTTGTAAAGCAAAAGAATGCATAAACAACTCAACCGACTTGGCCATACTTAAGTCTTTTGTGCCTTTAATTTTCATCAACAAAAACCGGTTATAGAAAAAATATTTAGCCACATAACATAAATTTTCATACTTCCTTCCGGCATGAATAAAAACAAAAGCAAAAAAATATTCAACTGGATATACAGTCCACTGGCGCTTATGATGTTTCAAACTTAAACAAATATGTAAATGATGCAAGTGTGGTAAATTATAAAAGTGAGTTCAAACGTTTTTTTTTTTTCTTTCTGTTTTGGTTTCTTACATTTTTTGTTCGAAGCCAGTATTTTTTAGCAACCGCCAGTTGTGGTTAACAATTCATTTCAGATGGGCTAATATCGCTGTTGTATTAAATGAAAACAGTTTTGAGATATTCACCAATTTTTTTCTTAATATTTTTATATCCTTTCAACGTACTTTTCCTATCTTTTATTTTTTCTAGAAGTCTGATATGCTCTCAGTAGTTTTTTTAATCATATCGTTTGAATACATTGATTCGTGAACAATAAATATTAGTTTAACAATATTCAACAATTTGATTAGAAAACTAATAAATAATTATTTTATATAAAATATTTTCTTTTAAAATTTAATTAAAATTTAATCAATGAGCCACAGTCTAATTTAAATTTATATCAGTTAATTAATGTTGCTCATACGCCATGTTAGCAAATACTTAGTTCTTATTAATTACATAACACTTTACTTAATAACTATGAACAACAAAGTGCTCTCATTTGTAAACTACATTTAATGCTCCATTCACAATAATAGTGTTGTCGAATATTCGATAACTTAAAAAAACCGGTAACTACAACTATGCGAAAATTACGATTTTTAAAAATGTGAATACTTGTTAAAAAAACCCGGATAACAAGTTTTCAGTAACCTATACATGATATAGTGTACAATAAAAAATTGAAATAACTAAAATAATGAAAATTCAGGCATAACATGTTCCACCATGTTTGATCATGTTCCACCATTTGAATTTAAGATCCCAGTTTCGCTAGTATAGTAATAGTAGACGTTTAATTTTTTGTGTGATATATTTGGTGATGAATTTGTTGTTCTTGTTCATTTTTATGTTGGTTAAAAATACATTTAATTCAATGTTATGTTTAATAAATGGAAATAAATATACTAGAAAAATTTAAATTTATAATTTATCCTACAGTACAGACCAGAGAACTGCAACGAGTCTATGATTCGATCGAATGACTATAAATCATCTATCAAAAACCGAATGCGAGTGCGTGCGGTTGCGTACAACAACCACCACTTCCACGCGAAGCATCCTCATAGCAGCGATGAGCGACAAGTGCCGCCGCTTTCACTCATCGCTCATAAGAATGCCGCTCAATGATTCTAATGATTCTCATTACAGAGTTCATTGAGAGTCAATTGAGAGAAATCGTGTGCAGTGTTACCACTGACATACATTATTATATACATATAGTACTAGCGCACTCAGCAAATGTATGAAAATAACTCTTTAAATAGTATTAAAAAATATTTAAATGCATATACTTAAGAAAAAAATTTTAAATATTATTGATAGAAATTAGTGGAAAATTGTGAAAATATTATAGAAAAAAAAAAATATTAAAAATTTGTGGATTTTGTTTATTTTGGATTGCCGCTTTCCTTATGGCATTCCTAAACATAATGGGTTCTCAGCATTTCATCATTGCAAGTGTGAAAGTGATTTAAAAATTTGATTAAAAACAATACAATAACAACAAGGAAAAAATTATAGACAAAATTCAAGTATAAAGCAAGTTTGCTACAATTTAATTCTTAAATTTAGCGATCGCCAACTTAGAAGCTGGCTATTTATCTTAATCAATAAGTAAAACACAAAACAAAAGTTAAACAAGGAAAACGCACGCCAATACTGAAGTGCACGCAAATAATTCAATGACTTTAGAGTCATTGAGTGTGCTTAGAATCATATGCTTAGAATTCAGCAGTCTTTCTAATGAGCGATGAGTGAAAGCAGCGGCACTCGTCGCTCATCACTGTTATGAGAATGCTTCGCGTGGAAGTGGCTGTAGTTGTGCGCAACCTCACGCACTCGCGCTCGGTTTTTGACGAGAGATTTAGAAACATAAAAAAACGATTCGCTGCAGGTCTCTGGTACAGACCTTACATAAATTTTAAATGTAATTGCAAATTTAAATTTATGCTAACGAATTATCTTATATACTAATACGCAAACAGAAATCTTTAAATCCCTTTGTACCCACTTTATTGACAACACATTCGGATGAAACTTATATCATTTAAAAGCTCTCCTATATACCAAGTGTACAATAAAGCTCTTATTCAAATGTTTTTTCATTAAGATACGTTAAAAAATTAAAAATTAAAAACACCTTTTGACCATATAAAAGAAACAATAACAAAATATCTTGTGAAGCGTTGCTGTGGGAGAATAGATTGCGAGAGTAAAATGTGAGAGTAAAAAAAAAAAGGCATATGCTTTAACAGAGCTGTGTGGTTGTTGTTAATTTTTCTTTCCCATCTACTCAGACACACTCAATTCTGTGCATTTTTTAATTGCATTGTACAGTTAAACTATAAACTAAATAATTTTTATTTAAATGTTTTGTCTTTAAGATAGGTAAAAACAAATAAATTAAAAACACCTTTTTTCTATATAAAACAACAAACAATGACACACAATTTTACTGTTGCTGCACAACGTTGCTGTGATTAAGCAGAAGGCGAGAGAAAGAAACAGCTTCAATACAGCTGTGTGATTGTTGTTGTTGACTTTGCTTTCCTCTTTTCGGACACACTCATTTAGTTAGCAAGAATGATAGGCCTCTTCTACATTATTCAAGAATTGAAAGCAAGAATTGAAGTTTGTGAGCAAATCTCTCACTTTTTTTGTAAAGAATATTCTATTACAAACAAAAAAGTTTGTGATCTCTTTTTACCTATGTTAACTTCAACTTACTTACTTACTTCGGTGGCCGTAACAACCCGTGTCCGGGTTTGGTCCAACCTCATCATCTTTCGCCAGGCGCCTCTGCTTTGCGCGCGTCTTCTCCAATCGGATACACCAAGTGCAGTTAGGGTTTCCTCAGCCCGGTCCATCCATCGGAGGCATGGTCTCCACGTCGTCGTTGACCAACGACCCTCGCCTCGAGCACCTTTTTCGCTGGAACTTCGTCGTGCATACGATGGACATGACGCAACCAGTCGTCGTCGCTGCACAGTTATACGCCGAACTACGTCAATGTCTTCGTAGAGCTCATACAGCTCGTAGTTTATTCGGATGCGATAGTCATCGCCGACTCGAACAGGACCGAAGAGTTTGCGAAGAACTTTTCTCTCGAACACCCCCAGAGCGGCTGCGTCAGTTTGCGAAACTACCCATGCCTCAGCGCCATAAAGCAGCACAGGTAGAACGAGTGTCTTGTAGAGTGTTAGTTTTGTCAATCGACAGAGGGCTCTGGAACTTAGTTGCTTACTGAGCCCGTAGTAGCACCTATTAGCAATTATTGTTCTTCGCTTTATCTCCAGGCTGATTTCGTTTTTGGTATTAATGGCGGTGAAAAGGTATACGAACTCCTTGACTACTTCAAAGTTATACCTGCCGGATGAAACGAGGCAGTGTAAACGCCGCACTCCCTTGTTTGTAGACAGCATATACTTTGTTGTACCCTCATTTATCGTCAAACCCACTTTGGCTGATTGCATTTCGATAACGGTGAAAGCAGCGGAACATCTCTCTTGGTTCTGCCGACAATATCAATATCATCAGCGTACGCAAGCAGCTGGATACCTTTGTAGAAAATGGTGCCATTACGATGCACACCCTCCTTTCGTACGATCTCCTCCCCGATGATGTTGAAGAGATCGCAAGACAGTGGATCGCCTTGCCTGAAACCTCTTTCGGTATTGAAGGTTTCGGAGAGGTGATTTCCTACCTTGACGGAGCTGCGTGTGGTGCTCAACGTCATTCTGCAAAGTCGAATCAACTTTGTAGGTATACCGAACTCAGACATTGTTGCGTATAGGCAATCCCTTCTCGGGCTATCGAACGCAGCTTCAAAATCGACAAAGAGATGGTGTGTGTCAATTTGATTATCGTGGGTTTTCTCCAGGATTTGTCGTAGCGTGAATATCTGGTCTATGGTGGACTTACCAGGTCGAAAGCAACACTGATAAGGTCCAATTAGTGTTTTTGTAATCAACTTTAATCCTTCACAAATTACGCTTGAGAGAACATTATATGTGATGGAAATAAGACTGATACCTCGATAGTTGGCGCAGATTGTAGGGTCTCCTTTCTTATGTATAGGGCAAAGTACGCGGAGATTCCAATCATTGGGCATGCTTTTCGCTAGCCATATTTTGCTGATGAACTGATGCATGCGCCTTATCAATTCATTGCCGCCGGTTTTGCACAATTCAGCTGACAGGCCGTCAGCACCTGCTGCTTTATTGTTAATAAGTCGTTGGATAGCAACCCGAACCTCATCATGGCTAGGTGGTGATACTTTCACTCCGTCATCGTTGATTGGTGGCACTGAAGTGCGCTCTTCATGGGCGGCATTGGTGGAATCGTCGCCAGTAAGTCAATGGGACAAGTGCCGTCTCCACAATCTCAGCATACACTGTGTATCCGTATTCAAATCTCCTTTTTCGTCTCTACAAGTCGACTTGATATCTATTAATAAATTATTGTGGTATGCTGCAGCATAGCTACTTACTTACTTACTTAGGTGGCCGTGACAACCCGTGTCCGGATTTCGACCGACCTCATCAGCTCTCGCCAGGCGCCTCTGCTTTGCGCGCGCCTTCTCCAATCGGATACACCAAGTGCGGTTAGGGCTTCCTCAGCCTGGTCCATCCATCGGAGGCATGGTCTCCCTCGTCGTCGTTGACCAGCGACCCTCGCTTCGAGCACCTTTTTCGCTGGAGCTTCGTCGTCCATACGATGGACATGACCCAGCCAGCGTAGTCGCTGCACAGTTATACGCCGAACTACGTCAATGTCTCCGTAGAGCTCATACAGCTCGTGGTTCATTCGGATGCGATAGTCATCGCCGACTCGGACAGGACCGAAGATTTTGCGAAGAACTTTTCTCTCAAACACCCCCAGAGCGGCTGCGTCAGTTTGCGAAACTACCCATGCCTCAGCGCCATAAAGCAGCACAGGTAGAACGAGCGTCTTGTAGAGTGTTAGTTTTGTCGATCGAGAGAGGGCTCTGGAACTTAGTTGCTTACTGAGCCCGTAGTAGCACCTATTAGCAATTATTGTTCTTCGCTTTATCTCCAGGCTGATTTCGTTGTTAGTATTAATGGCGGTGCCAAGGTATACAAACTCCTTGACTACTTCAAAGTTATAGCTGCCGGATGAAACGTGGGAGTCTAAACGCCGAGCTCCCTTGTTTGTAGACAGCATATACTTTGTTTTACCCTCATTTATCGTCAAACCCACTTTGGCTGATTCCTTTTCGATAGCGGCGAAAGCAGCGGTAACATCTCTCTTGGTTCTGCCAACAATATCAATATCATCAGCGTAAGCAAGGAGCTGGACACCTTTATAGAAAATGGTGCCATTACGATGCACACCGGCCTTTCGTACGATCCCCTCCATGATGATGTTGAAGAGATCGCAAGACAGTGGATCGCCTTGCCTGAAACCTCTTTCGGTATTGAAGGTTTCGGAGAGGTCATTTCCTACCTTGACGGAGCTGCGTGTGTTGCTCAACGTCATTCTGCAAAGTCTAATCAACTTTGCAGGTATACCGAACTCAGACATTGTTGCGTATAGGCAATCCCTTCTCGGGCTATCGAACGCAGCTTTAAAGTCGACAAAGAGATGGTGTGTGTCAATTTGATTTTCGTGGGTTTTCTCCAGGATTTGTCGTAGCGTGAAAATCTGGTCTATGGTGGACTTACCAGGTCGAAAGCCACACTGATAAGGTCCAATCAGTGTTTTTGTAATTGGCTTTAATCTTTCACACCGTACGCTTGAGAGAACCTTATATGCGATGGAAATAAGACTGATACCTCTATAACTTGCGCAGATTGTAGGGTCTCCTTTCTTAAGTATAGGGCACAGTACACTGAGGTTCCAATCGTCGGGCATGCTTTCTGCTAGCCATATTTTGCTGATGAGCTGATGCATGCGCCTTATCAATTCATCGCCGCCGGTTTTAAACAATTCAGCTGACAGGCCGTCAGCACCCGCTGCTTTATTGTTTTTGAGTCGTTGGATAGCAACTCGAACCTCTTCATGGCTAGGTGGTGATACTTCCACTCCGTCATCGTTAATTGGTGGCACTGAACTGCGCTCTCCATCAGCAGCATTGGTGGAATCGTCACCAGTAAGTAAATTGGAGAAGTGCTGTCTCCACAATCTCAGCACACACTGTGTATCCGTATTCAGATCTCCGTTTTCGTCTTTACAAGTGGATGCTCCGGGCTTGAAACCTTGTTTTAGACTCTTAACCTGTTGATAGAATTTTCGTGCATCCTTCTTGCCCTGGCATACCTCTAGTTCCACACGCTCACGCTTTTCCTGCTTTCTTTTCTTGCGTCTGAAAAGGCGCCTCTCTTCCTTCCTCTTTTCGCGGTAGTTTTCTCGCACGGCTCGCGTTGCAGCTGACTGCAGCGTTTTTCTATAAGCGGCGTTTTTTACTGCAGTCGCAATGCGACACTCCTGATCATACCATTGGTTCCGAGGTTGCGGGCGCCGGAAACCAATGACTTCTTCAGCGGCAGCGCGCATGGAGTGGGATATATGCGAACAAAGTCCGCCGGCGTCGTCGAGTCCAGAGGTTGGTTGGTTGAGCTTAACCGAGAGTTGAGCGGAGTAGGCTTCGGCAGTCCGTTGTAATTGCAGCTTAGCGACATCTAGCTTTCGTTGCATTCCTGTGCGTATGTTCTTGGCATTGCATAATCGCATGCGGATCTTGGCTGCAACAAGATAATGGTCGGAGTCAATGTTGACCCCCCGAAATGTACGCACATCTAGAACACTAGAGGCATGCCTTCCGTCGATTACAACATGATCAATTTGGTTTCGCGTTTTTTGATCCGGGGACAGCCAGGTGGCCTTGTGGATGTCGAGGTGCTTAAATCTGGTGCTACTAACTACCATGTTTCGTGCCGCGGCGAAGTCGATCAGTCTTAGACCGTTGTTTGTGGAGGTCTCGTGAAGACTGAACTGACCGACAGTGGGGCCAAAGATGCCTTCCCTTCCGACTTTCGCATTAAAATCGCCGAGGACTATTTTCACGTCATGGACCGGAAGGTGGTCATATACGTCCTCAAGACTAGCGTAGAAAGCGTCCTTGACGGCTTCGTCCTTTTCCTCCGTCGGGGCGTGCGCGCAAATAAGGCTTATGTAGAAAAATTTTGCCTTGATGCGGATCGTGGCCAATCTTTCGTTCACAGGTGTGAACCGGGAAACAAGGTGGCGTAGTTTCCGGCTAACGACGAATCCACATCCGAATTCGCGCTTCTCCGCATGGCAGCTGTAGTAGATATCGCAGTGTGCTTGTTTAGAGCAGCCTTGCCCTTTCCATCGCATTTCCTGGATGGCGGTGATGTCAGATTGTATTGTTTTGAGGGCTTCCGCCAGTTGGATAATGGCACCTTCCCTATAAAGGGTCCGGACATTCCAGGTGCATATCCGTAAATCATTGTCCGTTTTTCGTTTGCGGTGGTCGTCAACGTAATTGGGGTTCTTATCCGAGGCTGGTTTAGTTTTCATTGGGCAGTAGTAATGTGGCGGGACCCAAACCCTGCGCACATTCCATGTTTAAGGTCTATGGATCGACCCGCCGCTCAAATTAGCCGTCAAACTGACGGATGCCAGTTTGCCGTTGCCCAGGGAACACCACTTGGAGGTTTGAGTCGACTTGAGACGATTTCGACATGGATAATGCTGGCCTCGCCAGGTTAAGGCGGTCAGACACGTTGCCATGTGAAGGTTCGCCCCCTGTTCCCCATAGCATAGCTACAGTTATACTTAATATTCAATCAACAAGTGGTCGTCACAAAAGTTTTTGGATCGTTTGGTAGTGTACAGAACTATGAGTCGTTGGGGTACGAGTTCGATTCCCAGGGCAGGCCAAAAAAAGTAACATCAAATCTAATAAAACGATATCGCGATAAAAAGTGTCGTTTACCTTACTAACACCTTACTAACAACTCTTGTTTCAATTCAAAAACTAAAATTGCTAACGACACTAAATTCTACGAATCTAAAACGCACATAAAATTTTTGAGGTTATTCTAAATATTATTTGCATGTAAGCCCATGAATCTGATTTTATTAACATTTTTTGAATTAATAAAAATTAAGCTTAGCCACGTCCTAGTTTGAGAACTGAAAATCTGTGAAAAAATTTAAAATTGGCCAACCCATTGCTGAGATCTGATCCAGATAATATTTTTCGAATAAGTTGGTCCATGAGAGCTTCGCTCGGTCTCTCCAAATTATCTCTAAAAAATTATCAACACTTAAATGAAGAATAACGCTCTTATATACAAAAATAAAATATGAAGAACGCTACAAATACATTTCAAAAAGCTACAAATACATTTTCATTGCATGGCAAATGGCAAATATTATTCTTAAAAATTGACGAAAAACCTCAATCATTGAGCCCATATCACAAAGTATTATCAGAACATCACTTAATGTAGAAAGTACCCGTTTGCTTCTCTGTTTAAACCTCCTCTCATATAATAGCTGGCCACCTGACACGCCTTAAACGCCCTGGTGTGTCACACAGTCAGATTTTTTGTTCCAATAAATAAATGAGCAATAAAAATTTATGTGATTTCATGCCATAAATTTAATACCTATGCGATTGTATTGATTTTGCAAAATATTTTTTGCACGTTTTGAGTGGCAAATTGACCTGGGAGAAATTGGCTTATTTCGGTATTTTGGCACAATTGTTAGTGTTCTTGTTGTTGCTGTTGTTGTTGTTGCTATTGTTAATGTTCGACTGGCTTTATAAAGGAAGCATTTGTGAAAATTGGATTTTTGTTGTCTTGCCGTAGTAATGTTTGAAACACATGCATGTCAAAGGTAGTTGAACTCTAAATGGGTAAAATGGTAATGATGCGGCTGGGTTAGGTTAAATTATTGATGATCACAATGTGAGTGTTAATGTATTGTATGCGAGTGTTTATGGGTGAAAAGGAAATTTAGTAATCATGAGGATGACAAAAGAAAATATATATAAAGATGCACGTTATCCTTAAAGGAAGACAAATAATGAAACATTTAAGCTACACAATTGAAATAAATTTGTGTGGGTTGAAAGATGGACAAATAGAAAATGCTCAAAACTAATGAAAAGGGTCAAAAGAAGTAATAAATTTCTGTTTCACATTATTGACCATAAATGTGAAGTAACTTTTGAGTTTTTTTTTCAAACCGTCGAACATCTGTTTCAACATCAATCATCAGGTATTAAGAATCTAAAGAATTTTTAACAAAAAAAATTTTCACGCGAGCATTACAACATCTGCATTTCTTTTTAAGGCTGACCTAAAAAGTGCGATACTTAACACATGCATATACAGAGTAAGAACATGAAAACAAACATGTTTTTTTTTTTTGTTTTTGCACACATCTGTAATGAAAAAGATTTTTTTGAACAATTTTAAAAATGAGCAGAAATTTGAATAAAAAACAAAGTATAACTAGATCACCGTAGGCGGCTTTACGTGTTGTAAGCTTATTATTTTTTTTTTTTTTTCTTAGCGAATATCGAACAAAAATCTGTTTAATCTTTAAAAATAAACAATTTATGTGGGTGTAAGTTAATTGAGCTGGTTATATATAGCTTGGCTAAGCACCTTAAGTGATTTACGAAATTAGTTTTTTTAATTTTATTTTATTGCTTTTCAGAATAAGTTTCATTCACAACTTAAATTAAAATAAATAAATACAGCATTTTTTTTTTATGTATTTCTAAAATTAGTTTTTTAAGTTGGTCAGTACTAAAAAACATTTGATATTTATATGTATACAATTTCGTTTTTTTGTTTTAAATTGAAAATTATTCTAAATAAATATACAAGATTTTTTCCTTATACAACTTACCCATTAAACGTTATACTTTATATCATCTCTTAGCTTGCTACGCTACAGCGCGCCGCATTTAATCTTCAATGGAAATTTTCCCTCCATAAATTGTTTTCCACTAACTTCTGCCTTATCTTACAATAAATTCTTGCGAGTTTATTTGAATGAATTCTCTATATTGTTTATTTATAAATAATACTTTAATATATCCGTGCGAAAACTCATACTGCGTAAGCAATAAAAAATTGTGGAAATTGTTTAAAAACTTCTTAACGTGCGTATTTATTATCCGATTTTATGGCTTTTATGATCTCTGTGCATTTATGTTATTGAATATGGAGTAACATAGGGAATATTTAAGTTTTTATTTAGGCATTTTAATACAAGCAAATGGTCAACTTTAAAAAATTGTATAGTGCAATTTTATTTATTTTAATCATCTAACAGATTTCTTATCATATTTATATTTTGCATACCCAATTAACTGGTTTTTTTTTTTTTTGTTCAACCTCCAAGTTCTGGTTTTTTCTTTTAAATTTTTAAACGAAAGTGCTACCTGCATGGCTAGATCTTTCAATACCTTCGAATTGAGAAATTTTGGATTCAACTCTAACTGAAGCAGAAACCATTTTCAACGGAAAAAAGTTTTCAAATAATACCATGAAAAACTTCTTAAGAACATTAATAATACAAACAAATACGAAAGTGAGAAATAAATAAATTTGTTCCTTCCTAATTTAACTATCAATCGTATATCATACAGTTAACGACCTAGAAGTGAAATACTCGGTTCAGCAAAATTTGTTTTTTTCAGTAAAAACCAAAAAAAAAAAGGATAGAAGATGAAAAGTTCTCATCCTGAATTTTTGCCTAAAAATCAACAATTATGCAGAAAATCGACTGGAGGCATTCAAAAGCTCCGATCTATCGTCCTTGGTACCGAAATCTTAGCAGGATTGCGAAAAAATGTGATTTTTATATGAAAATCAGATTTTCACACCCCAAAACTTACCCCAAAACAAAAGTTCTCATCCTGAATTTTTGCTCAAAAATCAATCTTTATTTGGAAAATCGGCTGGTGGTATGCTCAAACCCGGTCTATCGTCCTTGGTACCGAAATTCGGGCTGAAGTGAGAAAAATCTAGTGTTATTGTGTTATTGTACAAATTTTGCTGAACCGAGTATTTCACTTCTATGTCGTTTTACGGTATGAAGGACGATTTTGGGAAAGAAGACACAAAATCATCCTTTTGGCATCAGCTATCATATGCCAAAAATCCAGGATGAGAACTTTCGTTTTGGGGTCAGTTTGGGGGGTTTGGAATTCTGATTTTCATACAAGAATACCATTTTTTTTGCACTTCGATCCGAATTTCGGTACCAAGGACAATAGACTCGGGCTTGAGCATACCACCAGTCGATTTTCCAAATTATGGATTGATTTTTAAACCAAAATCCAGGATAAGAACTTTTGTTTTGGGATATGATTTTTGGTGTTGATTTCTGATTTTCATACGAAAATCCGTTTTTTTTTTTTCAAATAAAAATTGATTTTTGAGCAAAAATTCAGGATGAGAACTTTTGTTTTGGGGTAAGTTTTGGGGTGTGGAAATCTGATTTTCATATTAAAGTCACATTTTTTCGCAATTCGGCTAAGATTTCGGTACCAGGGACGATAGACCGGAGCTTTTGAATACCTTCAGACGATTTTCTGCATAATTGTCATCATCAATCAATCATCTTTAATCCTCTTAGTCGATTTTATTGTAAAAATTTGGATATTTTGTAATAACTTTTGGCCATTTTACGGTATGAAGGATATTTGATTGAAGAATTTGGCGAAGAATGATAATTTTAATTGTATATTTTTGGAAATATCCTCATAAAAACTTTCAAAGCACAGCAGTTGTATATTTTCTTAAATTATGCTGCGTGTTAAGGGGTTACATGACATTGGCAGTTTTTTTAAAACGACTTTTTTAATAATTTTGTATTTGTTAGTAAATATTCTTAAGATTCTAAAAAAAAAATTCATGGAAAAATTCTTACGGGTTCAAAAGTTACAGCCGGATTAGTGAGAGCGCATTTTTAATTTTTGTGCTACCTACGTACGGCAGCTGGTATAACTTGTTTTACTTGCTACCTGACTTTTGATGGTTGTTATTTCGTAGCTACTTGAAGGGTGAAGGGTGAAGCCCGAATTGCTAAACGATTGCAAAAAAACTATAAGAAACAGCACAACTCAAGATAACGAAGGCATACAGTACGAAGCAGGCATGGCAGATTGAAGGTAACCTTTTTTTTCTTTGTTCACAAACTTTGAACGCGTTTATCTCGAAACCATGTTTTTGGTACTGGTTGCGGCACTAGCGGGTTCATTTTTTGATGAAATTTTTTTTTTTCGATTTTGTATGAATTTTTAAAGTCAATATTTTTTTCGAAAAAACACACTTTCAAATTTGGAACATCACCAACAAATTAAAAAAATTTAAAAAAAAGCTCGTGTCATACGATAACCAATTTTGTTAAGATTTAAACAAGTAATTTTTTTTCCAGATCGGTCAATTTTTGCAACTCCCAGCGCTGCAACCACGAGGCCCCGTTTTTTTCTCTGCCGCCAGTTTGGAGCTCTATAAAACCATGTTGTAGTGAAAAATATATTTTTTTGAATTTTTTTTCTTGTAATTTGTTCAATTCTCTACAATAATAAAAAAAATATTTTGAAAAAATATTTGTTTTTGACTGAGTTATGAATTTTTAAAAAAAGGTCTGTTTTCTCTGCCGCGAATGTCATGTCCCCCCTTGAGTTGTTTATCATGGAACGTACAAATGTAATTTATATATATTCATTCATATATTTTAAGGATTATTGTAAATATCTATTAACATTATTTCTAAGAACATTATTTTGTTGTTTTTTCCATTTTTAACATTTGCGGCGAATTCAAAAGTTGGGCTGAGTTAAAAATTTTCGGATCAAGATTTTGGGCTAACTTCACAACGGTTAGTTTTCTATGCACTTTTGCCAAACAAAAAATAACTCTTCTTTATAAAAAATATTGTTAAGATCAATTTTTTTTTAACAAATAAAACTTAATTTTTAAATAACATCAAATTAATTAAATATCTACATTCCCCTCATTTTCAATATTAAAGAGCAAATAAAGGTCCTCCTCACTAAACTTGTTCTTAAATTTAATACATATTTCTATTTGATGATATATGAGGATCTGATGAAATCAAGAGGTGTGCCATTAATCCTTATTTGAATTTTCCCGAGAGCTTTTTCTCGTATGGCTTAGACGAGCATATCGAATAAGCTTGGCAGAAGCTTCAAATACTTCCTCCGATATATTTATTGCAAAACAGAAACAATTTTACTATTTTTTCTTTTAATTCATTCATAAAATCTAAAGTAAAGTCAACTATTACATCTCTGCATTAAACATTTATGCACATAACTAGGCATATAGTACCAATTGTTATATCATATTCTTAGTACAAGTTCCTGGTATTCATAAGAAAACAAAAAAAAATTTTCTGCCACATGATAAAATTCTCCACAAAAAATTCAAAGTTATATATCAAATCTTTATTATGGCCAGTAGTTCCGCAGAAACATCAAAATTAGCAAGGAACTACCTAGCCGGGTTTCCATCATTAGTAGTGCCATATTCTTGTTCAATGTAACCTATAAGCAGGACCATTCTTTCTCGGTATTATCTATATATCAGGTTTATGTTTTTTAATATCGTTATTTTCTTGTATAACTCAGGGAATTCTACTGAAGAAAAACTTGTCTTGTATCGGCTATGACCCAAATTGCCATCTATACCCCATTTGCATATAAGTGTTATTACCGAGGTCTTTTAGAATTTAAAGAGCTTTAATATACTTTTTGTTGTATTTCACGTATGTGAACTCAGAGCTGTCAGCTATTTTTTCGAAAAAATTTCAGTGTTTTTTAAAATCATCAGATCGAAATGCTCTTCGATTCTTTATTATTTAAAACTCTAATTTAAATTTTTTTACTAGCAAATCACAGATCGAGTGAACCACGCAAAAGTAGTTGCTATTTCACATAGAATTATATAGAAAGGCGTTTTAAATAGCGCAGTCGCACATAGGGAAATTTATATGAAAAATTTGGACAAAATTACGAAAAGGTGCGGGAGGTGATTTCCCATGATAAGTCGAGTAAAAAGTTGTGTAGGGAGGCGTGTCGCAAGCCACCCCCTTGGGAGCTAGAGGTAAAAAACTGAAAAATGAGGAAGTTGTTATTTTTACCCCTACACTGAGGGGTAACAAAAAATTTTTATATATCAATTTAACGCGTTTGTGTTTCTACAAAACAAAATTTAAAACAAGCGTGTTTAATTTTTTTTTTATAATTCTCATTTCATATTCTCATTCTCATATAAAGCTCATTCGTTTTGTTTTTTTGTATAATGTTCTCTAATTATTTCTTTTTTATATCAAAAAATACATCGCTATCTGAGATTGAATTAAGGGAGTATTGCTGGTTGGAAGGCTGTTTTTGGACCCTCTTTGAAAAACTTCTCATTTGCAAACGCAAAGACTTATTTAAATTCTGTTTTTTATTGTATTAAGAACATATTAAATTATATTAAATAAAATAAAAAATTTTTCGCTTTGTACGAGGGCTGTTTAAAAAGTGGTCGGCCTTCAAAGTTGGGCGTGGAAAAAAAAGTATGCTGCTGCGGCCCGGTTAACTCAACTTTAGATCATCTGAAATGGAAAAAGTAAACGGCGTTAGACTTAGTACACATGTAATTCTGGTCCCTACCTCAAATATAATTTTGTGCTTATCTTTTACAAAGTGGCGGTCATTGAAAAATGGAAAACCGATTTTGGGTTTTTTTTTTTAAATTTAGTGTAAAAACAAGTAGTAAAAAATTGCTTAAAATTGTGACTGAGATAGGGACTCGAATGGTGACAATTCTGCGTCGATTGCACTTTGTTTCATCAAAATCACTTCAAAACTACGGGCACAATTTGCGACGCAAGCTCGAAAAACGTGGTTTCAAGATAAACGCGTTTAAGTTTGAAGTTATTTTTTTGCATCAAACTTTAAGCATGCAGTTTTCATGCAGACAAAATGAAATGAAAATTTGACAATTCTGCGTCGATTGCACTTGGTTTCATCAAAATCGGTTCAGTAGAACAGGAGCAAAGTGACTTCGAAGTTCATAAACGTGATTTTGAAAAAACTCAATGAAAATTTTAGGCAATAAAACATTTTTTTTTTGTGAAATACTTACATTTACCAATCTGCAATGCCAGCCCCATAAAGAACTCTTTCCTCTTCTTCAAAAAATGAGGTTCAGCGGCTCTGTGCTCTCCGGGCAGTTCTACCTTCTTTTGATGCGGCCAGAGCTCTGGCTTCGGACCTTTTCCAACGTTCTTTGAGAAAACTGTATAAAACTCCAAAATGCAATTCTCCATTTTAAGCTGCAATCAAACAAACAAACTTCATCGAATGGACTTTACATTTAGTATTCGAGAAGTTCCAGGGGTCGCTCGATCACGAATCTAAAGTCAAAAACGCGAAAAAGTTAAAAAAATTGTCTCACAAAAATGGGGGTTAAAAATATTTATTTTCAATATAAAAATTTTTGATTTAAATTGTATTTTTAAATTATTGATTTTAAACTGAAAATGTTTACTTTAAAAGTATATTAAAAAACATTGTTTTGAAAACGAAAGCTTTTGTTTTAAATTTCTTGTGACGTCATTTTTTCTATGTTGCATTGTTTTTTAAAGAAAAGCTTCTTTAACCTCGCCGATTTACCATTTTTACTTGAATTGTAACTAAAAGCTACTTAAAACATTTTTTTAGTGTGAGTTTTTCCTCCAATATAGAAAACTTTTTCTGGATTTTCTTAGCACTAAATTTCTTTTCATTTTCATTTTCTTGTAACATGTCGTAAAATTTTCTTCGAGTTAATTTTTCAATCATTTATTAATCATCAACTATGACTAACGGAAATATTTCACTCTGAAAATAAGAATTTTTTGTAGAATCGAAGGAAAAATGTATCTAAAATGAAAAAACTTTTGAGGTATGAATAAAAATCAATTATCATGAAATCACATAAGCACTTAATTTGCAGCTCAAAAATTGCTTCGGTAGCCCTGCGGTCTTAGCGAACCGATTAATAGTTAAGAGGCCCCCTGTTCAAATCTGGGCTTTTTTTATGGCCCCATTAAAATCCTGTCAGTTTGTAGTAGGGTACAAAAAAGGTCCGCTCGTGTGCGCACACGAGCTAGTACACAGCTCATTTTGGTGTACGCTCGTGTACCTTTTATAACGTTTCACGTCCGTGTACGTGAGCCAAATTTTCAAAGTAATAGAATTAGATCATGAACTTGAACGACAAAAAATAATTGGCTTACCCGGCCACGAGCGTGTGCTCAAATGAGACGATTTATGCTCATGAGACGGTTCATGAGCCGTACATAGCAATGATGGAAAATAGGAGCTCCTAAGAGGAGAAGTAAGAGGAACTTTTTTTGGTTCTATGGACTTATTAGACAAAAGTCGATGTACTTTTGACAGTTGGGTTCCATTGGAACTTTTTTGAGTTTTGTAGATAAAAATTTTTTGACAACTAGTTGTCATATATTTTTGGAACTGTTGGGTCAGCGAAACTTTTTTGGTTTTGTGGACTCTTTGGACCAAGATCTTGTTTTTTTACATATATGTTCCACTATCAATATTTTTGTTATTACTTTGGTCATTGGAACTTTTTTGGGTTAAGTGGGCTCCTTTGACAAAAATCTAGAACTTTTTGACAAAAAGGTCAATGCACATATAGGTACCACTTGGATTAGTTTTTGAATTACTTGGGTCATTGGAACTTTTTTGAGTTTTATAGACTCCTTATACAAACCCGTTTTGGCCAATATGTTCCGCTTAGAAAAATAGGTTCTACTTTGAATATTTTGAAGCGAAGCTTTTTACTTCTCGTTCTGTGATTTGCTTGAGTGAAATCTCATAAGCGATACTCTTATTTTTCGACAGCGTTTTTCTTAGAAATTGCAGTTTCTTTAATCCTTCCGTCTATTTTAACAAAAACATGTAATTTCAATTTATTAAAAATATTTCTTCGATCATCAGCGGGGAGTTGAACTCACACCGTTGTGAGTTGGAGTTCAATACACTATCCACTGATTCTAAAGCCTCTGTTAAGCAAAGTTGTTGATTCAACATCAAGTATGTATTACTAAAGCTATGTTGCAGTAGATCACAATAATCTCTTAATACATAGAGGATTGTGTGTTTGCTATAAATACATTCCACATATTATAAATACATTCCTCAAAAAAGTGCTTCTACTTTCTACAAGATGTCTCAGCATCGGCAAAAATTAACAATTGCCCACAAGATCGTTGAAATAACAATGAATGTAGCACGTATGTAATAAAATAAATAAAATAATAATGTAATGTTTTAAAATTTACTGGAACGAATATAAACGTGCGTTTTTTTTCTACTTTATGCTTTGATACAAAAAAATCAATTTAATTATTAAATCTATGAAACTGCAAAAAACTTCACTTCTCTCGTGTGTCCAACGACACACCTGTGTTTTGAAACTAGTTGTGTGTTGAACTTTTTGGGTATGGTGGATGCCTCGGACAAAAATGTATGGTTCTATGACCAATAGGTTCCACTTGGATTAATTATGGTACTAGTGGGATCATTGTAACCTTTTTAGGTTTTGTGAATGTCTTGGACAAAAATCTTGGATTTTTGACAAATAGTTTCCACTTGGGTACATAGGATCCACTTGCACTTTTGGAACTAGTTGGGTAATAGGTCAAACAATTCATAATTTTTCCAAGAAGTTTCATTTGGAAATTTATTTCCAAAAATATTACAAGTGGAACTTATACGTTAAAAATTCCATTTTTGTGTTCAAGGAGTCCACTTAACCCAAAAAAGTTCCAATCACTCAACTTGTTCCAAAAATAGTTGAACTATTTGCCCAAGTGGATCGTATTTTATAAAAGAATCTTGTCCAATTCATTGCGCAAAAAAACTCAAATGACCCAACTAGTTACCAAAATATTAAAAGTGGAATCCATTTAATCAAACGGCACCTAGTTGTCAAGAAAAATTGTATTCAAAAAGTCCACTACACCCAAAAAGTTCCAAAGACCCAACTAGTTCCAAAAATATTGCAATTATAATCTTTCTGTCAACGTGGTACGTATTTGACAAATAAAAATCCCTGATTAGAATCCAAGGAGTCCATTAAACCTAACAAAGTTGTAATGACCCGGGTATACCTATTTGCCGTGAAAAGTTTTTTCCAAGGAGTCCACTAAGCCAAAAAAGTCCCAGTGACCTAACAAGTTCCAAAAATACTGGGAAAAATAAAATACGTATTTGTATATTGGAAGATTTTTGTCCAAGGAATCCACAGAACCTAAACAAAGTCCAACGACCCAACTAGTAGCATATATAAATCATGTGGAACCTAGATCTTTGTCCACAGTCTACAGAAATCATAAAAGTTGCAATGGATTCTACTGAGAGCTAAATTTTTCTCTAAATGGCTCAGATTTCATTCCTGCCTGTCATTTTCGTGAGCGGCTCATAAGCTGTCTTATTTACGTTCTCGTCCACGAGTACGTACGCTTTGGTAGGCACACGTAATGAGTGCTTCAAAGTCTCACCAAAACGTACGCGCACGTGGACAAGAGCGATAAAATATTTTCTAGAGTACATATTCGCGAGCGCGTACGATTTCTTGTGTACCTTTTTGAATCGTACGCTCATAACGGTACGCACGCAGACCTATGACTTTAGGACTTATTTCTTTAGGACAAAATCAGAAAGCAAATTTGTCTAATATTTTTCGAGCACACAATAACCGGTAATTTTTTTGATTTTAATAAAATTTTAAGTATGCCGCAAATCTGTAACGACATACTTAAATCTTAACTTTGCTTTTTATTTTTGTATAAATATAAATATTGTATAAATATAAATATAAATATAAATATTTTATTTCTTAATTTTGTATAAGAAATAAAAATTTTGTGGCGGCCGTGGCGTAGTGGGTAGAGTGTGTGACTCTAACGCTAGAGAACCCAGGTTCGAATCCTCCATCTGACAGAGAAAATTTTTTCAATTGAATTAATTTTTCTGTGGCAAACCTCAGAGAGTAAAAACTGCCCTGGAAATCTTCTTGAGAACATAAGCCGTTCGAAGTCGGCGTAAAACGTGTAGGTCCAGTTCTCGATCATTTGCGTGCAAACATTTCACATCACACACAACACATTTGATCATAAGAAGCTCGGTCAAAGTCCTTTCAAGGGCTGAAATGGCCATTTCGTTTTTTTTTCGAATAAATAAAAATTAAAAATTACCGTTTATTTTGTGCTCAAAAAATATCGGGCGTAAAAAATATTTGCAATATGTATTAAAAATACCTCCGTCAATTTTTAAAAATGTACGAATGTGGAGTTCAAAATATGTCAAAAAAAAGTTTTAAAATCGCTTAGAGCAAACATATTTTTGTCAAATTAATGTAGAGTAGTGTAGCATTTTACAGTTGGAAACAATACAATTTTCTTTGGTTCTATAAGACGCATATCTAATCAGGTTTGGTAGATGAAAACGAGCACTAAATGACAAAAAATATTTATATAAACTAACGCCTTAACTACAAACTAAAAGTTTATTTATATAAACTTTAGTTTATTTATAGCTTATTTATATAAACTTTTATATAGACTAACACCGAATATTTCAGCTAACAACCTATTTATAACAAAAAAGCCAAAATAGAGCAATTGGAAAATACAGCGGATATGACGATATCTTGTTTGGTTTTTATTTTTGCAGCTCTTTGTTTTTTACTGGCAAAATTCAACTTAAATTTTATGTGATAAGTTAATGTGAATGACAGCAACACACGTTTATGGTTTTTTTTTATGCTTCAATAATATAACATAAGTTCAAGATATGAATGCTTCCTACTCTTAATTGGAGAAACTGAACATTTTTTTGCTAGCTTTTTGACTTTTGTCAAAAATGAGTATTATTATGCTTCGATATTTTTTGCTTTTCCTCCTTTTTTGAAGTGAAACTTTTATAGCCGCGTATACAACAATACGGCTAGCAAGATGGGGGGGTAAGACCAATGTAACGAAATTTTTCTTATGAAAACCACAACACAGCAATTCGCAACACTGGTTGTATAGAAACGAAAAAATTGCTATTTAAGATTTTTTTATATATTTACTTCCACTGAGGATTGAACACAGTACGTTTGTATCCACAGCCGGCTGTTCTAACAACTGGGCCACGTAGACATATTTATTTGAGTATCTCATACTTATTTTAAATCAACAATCAGTACTTCTCTCTTTTATGATTGAATTGAGTCTTTTGTTCAATACTATGAAAGTACATTACGGTCTAAAAATTTTAATCTGAACGTAGCTTTTTTTCCGAACATTAGCCTAAAAGTAGGGGCTTCTCAAATTGAGCTTTCATAAATTTAGACTGATTGCATTGATTGATTTGGAAACGGCACATGCTGCAATATTAACGAATGCAACTTTGAATCTAAAATTTGTGTTATTCTTAGATCTGTGAATTTCCATATTAATATCGTATCTTTCATATAATTCAAATGTTCGCTTTGCAACATTTCCTTCCGTTTCGGCAAAAGTTCGTTTGCAATGAACTTTTATCAAAGAAAAAGTTTGTATTTTTCCAGGTGTAGCCGGTCCCAGTTTCGAAAGTTATTTCATACCGGTGTTATCGCGTCAGTAATAATAAAAGTAAATCTGAATGTGCCAAAAAAGTTATCCAAAAGTATCCACCTTACAGTAAAAATGTAGAAAACATATATATCTTCGCTTTGGAATTGCAAGCGAATAATTTTTCGAAGCATAAGCGAACCTGCGTTTACGAAGTAATCGTGACGTTCTTCAAATGTATATTTTTCGAATCGTAATCGATATCGAATTTGATTGTTATCATCGCGAACTATTCGTAAATTTTTAAATTTTCGATATCGAAGTCGGAATTTGTGCCTTATGGGAAATAACAGAATTTTTGTGATAATGGTGGAGTTTCTTCTATACACGCAGAGAAAAAATATGTTTATACATGTTTAGTTTCAAAAACAAAATATTCAGAGGGAACCACCTAATGATTAAGAACTTTCCTTCAATAGCATTATTTTTCGAAAGAAAAATAAGGCAGTTCAGCAGTAAAAATAGGTGAGTTTTGAAGCAACTTTGCTGATAAAGCGGGTGCTTCGCTGGCAAAGTGGGTGCTCCAACCATATTATATTTTCTCCAACTAGAAAATGTGTGCATATAAAAATTATTGTAATGTCAGATAAACATAATATGGTTACTTCTCAACATAATTAAATCCGAGAAAAACTTATTTACTGTTTTCTAAACATATATTGTTTGCTTCAAACCAACAATTACTTCTAAGCAAATATTTTGTATGTAATCACAGTGAAAAACTTTTGGCATTTCTTTTGCTAAGATATGTTTCCAAGTAAATATAGTGTAATCATCGGTAAATATATTATGTTTTTCTTAATTATCGTTTTGAAAATAATTGCTTGACTGCAATTAAAATATGTATTCTCCAATTAATATACATTTGTCCGTGAATATTTAATGCTATTCTTGACAAATAGTAATAGACTAAAAGTGTTCTCAGTCCATTTATAATTACAATATATTTATATGAAAACATATTTTCTTTAAAACAAATTATATTGTTTTTAAATTCAAACAACAAGTGCTAAGGCACAATTAAATAATGTTAAGATGCAAATATATATATAAAGAATAATTGCATTAATTAATCATATTATATGTGCAACCAATTATGATTACAGAAACATTCAGAAACATATACAGGGTTGCCCATATTCGACGGACCCATGTTTTTGTTAAAAAAATCAAAGAAAAAAATAAAAATTTGGCGGTTGGCAATCTTAATCATTTAATTTGTTCCAAGTAGATTTGTTTACATTAATTTTTGAATATGATATCTCTCAAATGGCCGCCTCTGGCTTTGATGGCGTATTGTGCCTTTTTTGCAGCATTTTCCATCGTTTTCGCCAACATTTCGGCCGGAATAGCGGCTATTTCTTCACGAATGTTGTCCTTGAGCTCTTCTACGGTCCTTGGCTTGTTAACGTAAACCTTTGACTTCAAATATCCCCACAAGAAGAAGTCAGGCGGCGTCAAATCGGGCGAACGCGGTGGCCAGTCCAAATCACCACTTTTCGACATCAAACGGCCCGGAAACAAATTCTTCAGAAAATCGATTGTTATGCGACTTGTGTGCGGTGGAGCGCCGTCTTGTTGAAACCAGAACTGCCTCATATGCTTTCGACGAATAATTGGCATCACAAAATTGGTCATCATGTCGCGATAACGCTCCTGGTTGATGGTAACAGCATGGCCATTTTCATTTTGGAAGAAAAACGGCCCAATGACCGTTTTCGCACTAACGCAGCACCAAACTGTGACTTTTTCGTCATGAAGAGGCACTTCTTGAATCTCCTGAAGATTTTCAGTGGCGTAAATACGGCAATTTTGCTTATTTACGGTCCCATTCAATGTGCACTTCTCACATTTTTTAATATTTTAAAAGCACGTTGAGTTTTCACAATTGACTTCTTCTGTTGAATGTAAATTTCAACTATTTCAGAGCGCTTGCGTGGCGTGTATTGTTCTATGGTAAAAATCTGCTTGGACTGACGCTTCAAACGCGGTATGTCATTAAGCGATCTGACATCTCTGTCAAAAGTTATGGCGTTGCCAGATGGGTCCGTCAAATATGGGCAACCCTGTACTTCCAGCAAATTATGTTTAGGAGGGACTATTATTTTTCAGTGTGTACATATACATGCCTGCATCACTTAGCATTAAATATCGTTGCAAATGCAACATAAAATTCGATGCAAATCTTGTAACGCAAAAACACATCGACATTTTTAACTGTGTAGACACGATAAAATAAGCCCAAACATGTATGCGCGGTAGCATAAGGTCAGTGCTTCTGACCACGAAGCAAAGGTTAACTGGCCCTAACTGCAGTTGAAATTTTGTGCTTTTTTTAAATTAAAAATATTTACAATTATACCGGCAGTTTATTGTTTTTTTTTAAAGAAAAATTGAAAGTAAATTATGTAAATAAAGCCCAAATTATATAATCGATTGGTGATTATTATGGATAAGCAAAAAATTATTTTTGGCATCAATCCTATGGAATAAATTGGAAGATCTATACTATGCTTGCTTTCAGGTTTGTTCGTATTTTGTTCGCTTTGATGCAATGGTGGAGGCAATGGTGCGATAGTAGAACGTTCAACTTGCAGTCGAATTGTACGCGGTTCGATACGAGTACGAAAAGGGAAAAGTGCATTATTCCCGACACAGGTTTTTCAACAAATTTTTTCTTTTTAATATTTTATTTATTTATTTGTAGTAATAAAGGTATTAGCATGCAAGATATGCTCTTTTAAATGCAACAATTTAATTACTTTATATATATATGAACTCACAATTGGTATAACAACAGATAAAAGTGATAATAAAAGCAAAATATTATAAAGTTTACAATAAATTATAGTAACACTGATAAAATATAATTGAACGAAATGAATTTAATTTAAGAAATGGGTAACCATTGTGATAGAGAAAAGTAAAGTTTGGATAGTTTGTTTCAGAAAAGCGAAAATTATAAGAAGAGTCAAGAGAAGTGTTCATAGATTAGATGCTTAAATTTCGTTATGTTTCTAACGCGTTTCATGTTGTTTGGTAGGGAATTCCAGAGTCTTATTGCGCTAATAAAAAACAGTCTACTAGATTCATTGTAACGAAAATGGGAAACTACGAGAGATAAATTTCTAGTTGATCTGCAGAATTGAAGTTTATCATACAAGTAGCTTGGACATTTCAGAGTTACAAGCCTATGCAAAAAAATACAGTTTCTTGCAATAAGGTGATTTGTAATGCTGCAACCTAGTATGCGATTGCTGAATGATGAGATATGGTCAAATCTTCGGATACCGTACACATATCTTGCTGCATTATTATAAGCCACTAAAAGCTTGTGGGATGACCTAGAATCCAGCTTGCTATAGACAACGTCAAAGAATGTAATAAGAGGTACAATTAATTGAATCACTAATTTACGCCTAGTTTCAGTGGGAACAAACGAAGCGGTTTTCCTAAGGTTGCGTAAGGAATAATAAACTTTACTTACCACACCATTTATGTGATCTACACACGTAAGAGAAGAGTTTACAACAAATCCTAGATTAGTAACTTTGTTTACAAAGTCAAGCTTAGTGCCGCTTAGGAAAATAGGAGGCAGATCAATCAGAGGATATTTAGATTTCGCTACTGGTAAGATATACGATTTTAGAGGATTCAACTTCAATTTATTTGCATCAGCCCATCTGCTGACAGCATCCAAATCTTCATTAACTCTTGCGCAAAGATCTAGAGTTGAAGGTCATCCGCATAGGCATGCATTGTGACATTCTTACATAGAGAGAAGATGTCGTTGATATACATTGTAAACAGAAGCGGTCTCAGAACTGACCGTTGAGGCACACCACTACCGATAGTTCTGTAACTTGAGTATTTATTTCCTACCTTGACCCTTTGAGTTCTTCCTTCCAAGTAGCTTTTCAATAGATGTACAGAAGAATCCGAGAAGCTGAAGCAGATTTCCAATTTTTTGCAAAGAATATGGTGGCTTACACTATCGAACGCTCTTGAAAAGTCTAAGAGGCAGACTATACTGATATAACCTTTATCAAAAGATGACCTTAAATCTTCGAGAATTTTCACTAAAGCAGTGGAACGCTATGTCCTGAGCGAAAGCCTGACTGAAGAGGAGACAAGAGATTATGTGCACAAAGATGGTTGGAAATCTGCTCAGCCATAAGAGATTCGAGGCCTTTAGAAATGGACGACAAAAGGCTTATTGGACGAAAATCACTCGGTACAGCTGCTGTGGGCTTTTTACCTATAGGTAATATCGTAGCGATTTTCCAGATAGAAGGAAACGTAGAGCTAGTGAGGCAGTGGTTGAATATATGTACTAGAGGACTAATAACATAGGTTAGTATGAGCTTGATAAATTTAATCTCAATCCCGTCTTCGCCAATAGCATTTGATTTAATCCTCAAGATACTTCTAATAACATCTGACTCATTTACAGCAGTAAACTGAAATTTTTGCAACAAACTGGAGGAGGAGATATTGATATTTGAGCTAGAGTTCGAGCTGGGAGATTCAGTCGAAGGGCTGGTCACAAAATACGCATTAAGAACAGCTGCATCTATAAGACATTCTCCAGAGTTGTTAGTGGTTCCAATTCCAATTTTTTTCAGGTTATTCCAGAGCTTCTTTATACATAAATATATAATATATATAAATAAAAATAAAATAAATAAAAATATAAAACAACAAGATCTGTCGTCAGTGCTATGAGGATCGAGCCTGGGATGACTTAAGTCATCAAATTAAAATAAAAAAATCCTCGAAAGTAAAAAAAATTGTGATCTAATTCTGTACGTGAATATTGAACATTTCGGTAAATGTCTGGTAAATGGCTTTATGAAAAAAAGAAAGTTCTTAAACTGATACTGGTATAAAGGTAGACTGCTTTTTAACCATTTGCTTGCAATGAAGGAGAGAATGTTAATAAAATAAATAATTAAAATAAATAAATAATTTCTACCGTGCGTAGCGGCTACACACACATATCTTTTTTTTTCTCTGTTCTAAACGCGAACTGATATTTTTAAGATGAATGCGTTAATATCTTTAAAACATCGATTATATGAACTCAATACATTTTTTGCTTAGTCACAAAGTCTTCAAAAGTGATGATAAAAAATTCTGATATTTAATCAGCAGCATAAATATGGCTGAATATAAGTATTGAAGGGCCTCCAGTAGTTTTTCGAAGAAAAAAAGTCAACTTTTTAAAAATTTTTTTTTAATCTGTATTTTATTTGGAAAAAAACTTTTTTTACATTATTTAAGTATAACTATTCAAGATTAATGCCTAACATTTTGGTACAAAAATATTCGTCGATACGGTAAAAATGTGCAATGCCGCGAAAGACCTTAAATTTGCGGTGAGCCAGATATATGGAGACTGGTTCATCTGAAAGAAAAAAATTTCGGTTTAATAAAGAGTTCTTGGTCGGTTAAAAAAGTCTCTTTTTTTTCTGCCGCCCTTAGGCCCTTAAATAGCTCAACATAAAATGCATTATAATATTTATAAGAAACACATCAGTAAATGTTCTAGCATTAACAAGATAATTTATGAGAAATCTTTAGATGAAAAATTTTGATTTATGTATTTTTAAAATTATTTATTTTTAAGCCATTTAATCTTAGCGAATGGCATGTTATCTGAAACCATTGAAACACAAGGCACAATCTGCACAAAGCATTTCCGTAAACATGTTGAGCCAACGCATTTATTGTCATTTCTTTTTTTTTTTTTTTTTTTTTTTTTTGTCTCGCATCCAAACACATTAAGAGATTTTATCTAAGATTTTTCAATATTTTTTCAACAGTGATAGTGTCTTAAGAAAATAAAAACAATGCAAGCGTTGACCTTTTGAGTCAATAAACAGGTGATTGACTTTAATGTTAAATGAAGAAATCTAAAAAATTCTCAGCAGTTCAACAAAAATAATAAGCAGCAACAGAAGTGACAACAATTCTGTACAGTTCATTTATTATTAGTGGAAATAAAATTTTATTATTTCAAACAGTTTTCAGTTGGGACTTATTTAATAGAGACTTTGATGTGTGATGAGGGAAAACATGTGTTGTGTACGCATTAATGCATTGAAGAACAACCTTGCACAGCAGCGGCGTAGCTTGAAGCTTTGTCACCAGGCAGTGATCTGCAGTTCACCTTTAAGAACCCTTATTATAAAAAATTGATTGCAAAAAAATTAAATATATACACAAATATTTTTACTTTAGTTCATGATATTTTTAAATATTATTTAACCTTGTTTTGGTTTGATTGGTTTGATTACATGGCTGAAATCTATTTCATGTCTTTTTGATGCTCTATAGCAGTGGTTCTACAAACCTTTTTGGCGATGGAACCCTTTTAGAAGGCGAAACATTTGACGAAGCCCTAAGATAGTCAAAAACTGCTTTATGTGTATTCTTTGATAATAATAATAATTTATTTTTAAAATCTTTATTAAAATAAAACTTCTTTATTGAATGAATGTTGGCTTCAGAATAATGTAAATGATAAACTTAGTTCTCTTTTAGCTCCGATTAAATATCTTTATAATAAACATGTACCGCTACGTAGCATAACCGTGAAAAGTGTGTCTTGTACCTAGTTTACCCAGAACGTGTCCATTAGTATAAAAAAAAGAAACAAACTTCATAAAATATGGAAAAACAGACCATCATCCGAAAACTGGGAGTCTTTTAGATTGGCTACAAACGAAGCTGTTCTGTTAACAAGACAGGCCAAAAAACACTATTTCTCCGAAAATTTAAATCCATCTCTTAATTCCAAAACATTGTGGAACAATATAAAACGACTTGGGATATGTAATAAAAATAGTACCCTATGTAGTGAAGACCCGGAACTTCTTTATAATTTTTTTGTTGACACCTTTGCTGCGTCTAATGAAGCCTTGCGTTCCTGTGAAGGTATGGCCATACAACAGTCTTTTAAGTTTGATACGGTAAGTGAATATGATGTTGGAAACTGTGTTATGAACATAAAGTCAAATGCAGTTGCTGAAGATGGCATCCCCATAAAATTCTTTAAGCTTTTACTCCCCCACATAATAAGCCCTCTTACGCACATCATAAATCACTGCTTTATAACATCTTTGTTTCCAGATATGTGGAAAACTGCCATCGTTCAACCTATAGCGAAAGAACAAAATCCATCTGGTGCTAATGATTACAGGCCGATCAGTATACTATCGCCCTTATCAAAAATATGTGAGAAACTTATGGCTCAACAGATTAGTAAATATTTGCTTGAAAAAAAAAACTTTTATCCCGGTATCAGTCTGGTTTTAGAGCAGGTCATGGACGTTCTTCAGCCGTAGTTAAGGTGCTTGATGATATTCGACCTGAATATGATGCTGGCTCTATGACCTTACTCTGCTTGCTTGATTTTTCCAAGGCCTTTGATAAAGTCGATTATATTTTTTGGTTTCTGTGACAGTGCGGTTAGTCTAATGTCTAGCTATTTGTGTAATGGAAAGCAAAGTTGGTCAAGTTCATTCGTCTTATAAACTAGTCATAAGTGGGGTTCCACAAGGCTCAATACTGGGTCGTATATTATTTTCCATGTTCATTAACGATATCTTTAGTGTATGCAGGCATTCATGTGTTCATGCTTATGCGGATGATGTGCAACTATACCTGTCTCGGCGAACTGGTCTCACTGATGATCTTTGTTATCGTTTGAGGGCTAAATGTAAATGTTAAGTGGGCTAAATGTAATGGGCTTCAACTAAATTCTGCAAAATCTTATGTCTTACCTATCTGTAAGAGTAAAATTTGTATTGATGATGTCCCTGATCTGTTTATTGGAAGTACCAAACTGACTGTAGTGCGTAAAATAGTAAATCTAGGTTACTTTATTAATTCATCTCTGTCCTGTGTAGACCATGTGAACAGTGTTGTGCAAAAAATGTATTATGTCCTACGTAACTTGTGAATGTCTGCTGGTGTTACTCTAGTTGAAATTAAACGTAGATTGGTTATACACCTGATCTTACCTATAATATCTTATTCAGAGATAGTGTATAGCAAACTTGACTCATCTTCCTAGCTAAAAATTCAACTTGCATTTAATTACGTCACACGCTATGTGTACGGTCTTCGTAAATATGATCATCTCGTTTCCGAAATGCAATACTTGGATGCGACATAGTATCTTATCTCAATGCCAGAAATTGTATGTACCTGCATAAACTGATCCATGAGAAAACACCCTGCTATTTGTATGAAAAACTTCAGTTTTGTGTATCTAGAAGAAGTCAAGTTTTGATAGTTCCGAGGCACAGCTCATTAAACTCTTCCAACCAATTTTTCATCAACGCCATTAGGTTGTAGAATGGTTTGCCGCGACGGCTTAGGGAAATCACTGTGAGAGGTCTTTTAAAGCAATCAGTTTTTTCTTTTTTTCTACTCCATAGTTTCTTTACTCTCTGTCTCTTACTTATTCTATCTATGCTTTTGAGTCGTTTTCAATTTATTCTGTTATCTATTTTTTCAATTAGATTAAGTCAATACTGTCATACAATTAAGGACAATATTTAATGTTCTCGTATTAAATCTGTTGTTATAATTCTTAACTTACCTTACCTTAACTTAACTTAACTTAACTTAACTTAACTTAACTTAACTTAACTTAACTTAACTTAACTTAACTTAACTTAACTTAACTTAACTTAACTTAACTTAACTTAACTTAACTTAACTTAACTTAACTTAACTTAACTTAACTTAACTTAACTTAACTTAACTTAACTTAACTTAACTTAACTTAACTTAACTTAACTTAACTTACCTTAACTTAAATTAAATTAATGTTAGACTAAGTTAATCTTATATTGTACTATAAAATAGCTTGCTCTTACTGTACTTATGATTTTTTAAATAAATAAATAAAATAAAATGAAAAATATTAAAAAACCAAAATTATTTATTACCTTTATTAAATGACATAAGAAATAATCAGAATGGAAATTTGTGAAACTGTTCTTTATTTTTCAATTGTTTGATATAAGACCTTCATATATTAAGAATCCTGTTTCGCACAAATGTGTTGTTGTGGACGGGAGGAGAAAATTCAGGGTCTTTATTTAAAGAAATGAGTTTTCATCATGAATAATGTTTTAAAAAGCATTCAGAAGCATTGTTTTCAACAGTGACTCCATACTGCTGTCTAATGGAATTTCTTAAATTATTCCAAAATCTCGTTTGACATACTTACAGGGTTTTGTAAGTTGTGTACAAAATGATTTTAAATTCATAAATGCATTTTAATGTTTGTAATCTGTTCTTCTGGAAAATACGTCTCAAAGCATGCCTTGAGCATGCATTGCATTGAGATAGATATTGGCCCAATTCTACAAACATATCATATTGAAACATTTCTGAGTCGCTAACGAACTCACTGAGCGATGAAAAGCTTTCTTTTTCTCTCTTGCCAACACGAATAATCCAAAGATCTAATTTTCTTTTCTACGTAGAAGTGAGTCTGATTGGGTTGAGCGCACTAAGGGTCGAGCAGGTTTTTGTACTTGTTTTCTAAGAATCACAAAAAAAGCTGTCCATTGCAGATCACTGGTCCGTATATTAGTATTATTAGTAGGTCCGTATTAGAGTGTTAGTTTTGTCGATCGAGAGAGGGCTCTTTAACTTAGTTGCTTACTGAGCCCGTAGTAGCACCTATTAGCAATTATTGTTCTTCGCCTTATCTCCAGGCTGATTTCGTTGTTGGTATTAATGGTGGTGTCAAGGTATACGAACTCCTTGGCTACTTCAAAGTTATAGCTGCTGAAACGTGGAAGTCTAAACACCGCGCTCCCTTGTTTGTAAACAGCATATACTTTGTTTTACCCTCATTTATCGTCAAACTCACTTTGGCTGATTCCTTTTTGATAGCGGCGAAAGTAGCGGTAACATCTCTCTTGGTTCTGCAATATCATAAATATCAATATCATCAGCGTACGCAAGGAGCTGGACACTTTTGTAGAAAATGGTGCCATTACGATGCACACCGGCCTTTCGTACGATCTCCTCCATTATGATGTTGAAGAGATTGCAACACAGTGGATCTCCTTGTCTGAAACCTCTTTCGGTATTGAAGGTTTTGGAGAGGTCATTTCCTACCTTGACGCAGCTGCGTGTGTTGCTCAACGTCATTCGGCAAAGTTTAATCTTTGCAGAATCTTTGCGTTTAATCTTTTAATCTTTGCAGTTTAATATACAAAAATTTGTGTAGCAAAACTCCACTTATAAAACAATATTAGTTTTAAAGCCAACATACAAATATTTCTGTCAGTTTCTTAAAATCAAAATTAAAATAAGCTGTGAAAAATTAAAAATTGTTTTAAGAAGTTCACTTGTTGAAACTTGATTCACAACTTTTATGGGACATTTCACAAAAACGAGACAACCAAAAAAAAAATTATAGTCTTTAGATTTAGTTTCTTTTTGACTAACTTACGCCTCTCTTGGTTCTTAACTTGTATAGAAGTATTTGGATCTGTGTAAAGCCTACATGCAGAGAAAAAAATATGTTTATATATGTTTGGTTTCAAAAAAAAAATATTCATAGGTAACCACCTAATTATTAAAAACTTTCCTTCAATAGCATTATTTTTCGATATAAGAAGATATATGTAAGTTGTGTCCAACATTAATATAATTGCCTTAGCTAAAAAATTAACGTCTACATTAATATGCTTGCAACAAAATAGAATTGTGTGTTTCTATCCAATAAAAATATATATTTGCATCACTGTTGAACTCAAAAAGAACAGAACTCTGAAAATTTAAAACAAACAGAACTCTATTCTTTTATGTGTTTCGCCTAGACATACATATATCTGTTTCTTTTGCACTTGCACGAAAAATAGCGGAAACCTTGTTGCTTTATGCGCTTGCTTTTAACAGTTGCCAAGTCTTGGCGTCATTTTAAGTTTCAAGCAGCCGCGCCAAACGTGTTCTAAAGTTCAGCTCTTGTGAAAAGTGTTTCTGAAAATGTTTGTTTAAATTAAAAGTGTTTGTGTTTTCAAATTAATAAAGTAAAAAACAAAATAAAAGAAAAATAAGGCAGTTCAGCAGTACAAATAGGTGAGTCTTAAAGAAACTTTGGGTGCTTCGCTGGCAAAGTGGGTGCTCCAACCATATTATGTTTTCTCCAACTAGAAAATGTGTGCTTATAAAAATTATTGTAATGTCGGATAAACATAATTTGGTTGCTTCTCAACATAAATAAATCCGAGAAAAACTTAATTACTGTTTTCTAAGCATATTTTGTTTGCTTCAAACCAACACTGACTTACTTCTAAGCAAATATTTTGTAATCACAGTGAAAAACTTTTGGCATTTCTTATGCTAAAATATGTTTCCAAGTAAATATAGTGTAATCATCGGTAAATATATTATGTTTTTCTCAATTATTGTTTTGAAAATAATTGCTTGACTGCAATTAAATTATATATTCTCCAATTCATATATATTTGTCAGCGAATATGTAATGTTTTTCTTGACTAAATTATATTTCCAAGCAAATAAATAGTAATAGACTAAAAGTGTTCGCAATCCATTTATAATTACAATATATTTATTTGAAAACATATATTAACAAGTGCTAAGGTACAATTAAATAATGTTAAGATGCAAATATATATATAAAGAAAAATTGCATTAATTAATCATATTATATGTGGAACCAATTATGAGTACTTGTTTCCAAGAAACATGCAGAAACATATTATTCTTCCTGCAAATTATGTTTGGGAAGGCCTATTATTGTTCAGCTTGTAGTTAGAATTCTTATAAAAAGCCAAAATATTAATTTTCTTTAAAATGATTTCGATGCCTTAAATTATATTTAAAGGGATATATTTTAAAATATTCTAAATAATATAATATATTTCTATAAATATTCTAATAATTTTATTTTTTAAGCTTCGAAATTTTGTAAATTTTTCGAAATAATAAAAACATAATTTTAAAAATGCCGAAGTGTAAAAGTTGAACCAGTCCATTTTCTTCTAAAATTTTCATATTACTGAAAAAATCATCAATATTCCAATATTTTTTTTTTATAAAATGTTTTTTGAGCAAAGGATTCGTCTCCAACCAAAGTTATATATAAATTTTAGATGATTTTACAAAACCCGTAATTCGAAAACTAGTCTTTAAACAGTAACTCTTTTCGGATATTTAAAAATTTGTTCAGTAGTGGATTTAAATTAAAATTATTTGCAAATTAAAAATTGATATCAAAATTTTTTGAAATTCGAATTCTTATAATTAATCCCGAATTTGTACAAGCCGTAATCGCTAATTTTTCTTATGATAATTTGGCAACATGATTGAGAACTCATCAAGACCTTACTGAATTGGACTGTATGAAATGCTTTAAAATTATTTTTTTTTTTCATTGAGAATATTTTTTCGAAAAATAACATATTTAGATTTTAGTTGATATTCCTTAGCCTGTAATTTGGAAAGGACTTCGTATAAAATAATTCTTCTGTGCCAAGTTGGAGAGTTTAGATGTCGAACATACTAAGAAAGCTATTAAATAGAATGGGTATACTTTTAAATTATTTGCTTCACATGGAATGCCCATAACGTGTAAAATTTAGTGATTCATGTGTTTTTTGCATTCCACAGCTTTTCAAAGTTAAAAAAATTCATTCAAGCTAATGCCTTCTCAAATGTTTTGGGTACAATAAGCTTAGAAATTGCATAAAAAATGTCAGCCTAATTTTTTACAATTTATAAAATTATATTCATTAGGCCTAAATGTCATATATATTTTTTCGGATATCAGGGACTAATGGAAGGAGCATCGAAATCCGTTATTGAAAATGTTTTTTAATATACAAACTTCTTGCAAGTAAATTCAAATATAATGATTCTGACTTTTATAAGCAAAGTTAATATTTCATTTGGCCAAATTTTTATTGAAACTTTTCTAACTTCAAGTAAATTTACATCATTTTTTCAGTTTTTCTAAAAACCAATCATGTTTTGATTTTAGTCGTCTTATCTGTGTTATTTTTTCATACTTTCCGGACACTATGGGAAAGTTTGAACTCCTAAAATTTCCCTTTAGATACTAGCCTCTAATATTGTTCAAGGGAGATACATGGCCTGACGCCTCCAGCTCGTGTGTTTCCTAGGTCCACTACAAGCCCTTCCCTTTACCATTGCCACTTTGCCCAAAAGAACGTCGCATTACCGAGATAATTCGTTCTTCGGTAGCTCAGTAAAATTGTGGAACTATCTCTCTGCGAGCGGGTTTCCCGGCAGTTTCAATCTGTGTAAATTTAAATCAATTCTTCACCGACACTACTTCATCTTTCCACTCTCCAACTAACTATCACCCGTCTTCCGAATCAACGCAATGCTTTCGCATTTAAGGGGGCATCCCCTGCGTGTTGGTTAAGTCTAAAAAAAAAAACAAAAAGCAATCAAGATCCTAGGAATTAGGTAGAAGTTCGGAAAGGAATATGTAGGAGTTCGCACTAGTGTGTATTGTCTCATTTAAGTTTTAATGAATATTACAATGGTTTATTCAAATCGTACGAAACTTTCAAAATTTTATAATATATTGTTTGAAAGCAGAGGGACGCCAAAAGCTTATTAGTGCGCCTGTTTTTACGAAATGTCTCGGCACGCCCCCGCTTACATGTCTCTAAATCGTTGTGGTCAGAAGCAACAAAAGCAAAACTCTGAAGTCTTTCATTAATAGCAATGATAATGAAGATTATCATTTAATACAAATTTTTTGTTATTATTGAGCTATCAAAATAAATCTCTCGATTGCTATCTCTGTTTTGTTGTGTGCCTGTAGCTTAAATGCCACCCTCAAAACAATGACGCCCGGCGTGGACCGTCCCACCTAGCTACGCGGCTGTTGTACAGTCTGAGCTAATTAAGAACAATTCCAAAACGTATTTCGCTTTTGCAGGCTTAAAAGCAACTTCCTATTTTTAAAATCTTATGGAAACGTATTTTTATCTCTTCGAATTAATTTAAATAATTGACGTGATATCAATTTGATTGTCGAGTTCAATGAACACAATTCAAAGGTGCAGTCACTGATCTAGATAAGAGCACGAAAAAAAATAAATTAAAATAGGTTTCTTTGCGTTTGCCAATTTTAAAGAAGCTGCTCTATTAATGAATGCTTATTTTTTTTTTATAAGATATTATATATACTTGCTTCGCTGCTTTGCTTATTAAGTAAAACAACAAAAAACAAACGAAAAATATGCACAACTTCAACCACACTAACCAAGTTGGTAGCAAAAATGAAGTCATCGTCAAGATTCGAACCGTCAATTCTTGTATTTCTACATCGGTCAGATTTATTTAATTATTAAACTTAATTTTGCAACGATTTCTCGTTTTATAAACATAAACTTAATTTTTTTTTTCTTGTCAATTAAATCGTTGGCCGTAAAGTAGTTTATACCAAATAAGCTGTTTCCCACTTTGGAACTAACGATATCACAAAACGAAAACAAAAAATAAACCGCCAAAAACCAAAATAAACGCGTTCACCTATAAATTTCTACAATGATGGCATGAATCATTCAAATTCCCTTTTATCGATAATTGATTCCAGTGTTAATGTTAAGTTTATCATCACCCTACAGAACTCGTTTTTTTGTATATGGAAAACGCTTTTAATGCTCATTGCCAAACTAGGTAAAGGGCAACTTCAACTTTTATTTTAAATCATGTACTGGCTCGTGTTATATTTTGGTTTTGGCACAATATTCAAAGTAAGCCAATTTCAGAACCTGTTTAAACTTTAACAAGTTGAGATACATAAAAGAGTGTCAATGGAAATACTATAATTATAGTTATTTTTAGTTATATATTTTGCACAAAAACATTCTATGATGTCAGTGGCTCTCGAATGTTGTCAGAAACTAAACAAAAATAAATAGTATTATAAAAATTAATCCGTTTTGTACAGTTATACTTAAAAAAAATGTAAATTTTTTTTAGTTTGAGCTGCGAAAATGTCCCCTATAATTGCGAAAGTGAGAAATGAAGAGTGGAAGAAAGTATAATAGTTGTGTCGGTGAATATTTGTTTTGAATTTACACAGTTTGAAACGGTTGAGGAACACCTTGGCTGGAATATTATTCATCAATTTTCAGTGCAACTGAAGAACAAATTGTCTCTGTGATTCGATATTTTAATGGAGCAGCCCGAGTGAATCTAGGAATTACACGAGCTGGTGGCGTCGGAAATTGTATTTCCCTTGAACACTTACTATAGTAGTACGTGTGCAGTAGCCTTAGGAAACCAACATTTCGTCGATATCAAAAAGAGTTGAGAGAAGATGAAAAAGTTGCATCCTTCATAAACTATATCGCAAAACATAAAATTCGGTCCTTAAGCTACAAATAAGATCTTAAAAGTCCCAGCCTAAATATCCGAATTGACTCCATTTTCGGTCTAATATATAGAGTCGTGCGCAAATCAGTTGAAGTGATATGATTCATATTCATATTCGTATACACATTCCCATTCATATTAATATTTATATTTATATTCATATTCATATTCATATTCATATTCATATTCATATTCATATTCATATTCAAATTCATATTCATATTCATATTCATATTCATATTCATATTCATATTCATATTCAAATTCATATTCATATTCATATTCATATTCATATTCATATTCATATTTATATTCATATTCATATTCATATTCATATTCATATTCATATTCATATTCATATTCATATTCATATTCATATTCATATTCATATTCATATTTATATTCATATTCATATTCATATTCATATTCATATTCATATTCATATTCATATTCATATTCATATGCATATTCATATTCATATTCATATTCATATTCATACTCATATTCATATTCATATTCATATTCATATTCATATTCATACTCATATTCATATTCATATTCATATTCATATTCATATTCATATTCATATTCATATTCATATTCATATTCATATTCATATTCATATTCATATTCATATTCATATTCATATTCATATTCATATTCATATTCATATTCATATTCATATTCATATTCATATTCATATTCATATTCATATTCATATTCATATTCATATTCATATTCATATTCATATTCATATTCATATTCATATTCATATTCATATTCATATTCATATTCATATTCATATTCATATTCATATTCATATTCATATTCATATTCATATTCATATTCATATTCATATTCATATTCATATTCATATTCATATTCATATTCATATTCATATTCATATTCATATTCATACTCATATTCATATTCATATTCATATTCATATTCATACTCATATTCATATTCATATTCATATTCATATTCATATTCATATTCATATTCATATTCATATTCATATTCATATTCATATTCATATTCATATTCATATTCATATTCATATTCATATTCATATTCATATTCATATTCATATTCATATTCATATTCATATTCATATTCATATTCATATTCATATTCATATTCATATTCATATTCATATTCATATTCATATTCATATTCATATTCATATTCATATTCATATTCATATTCATATTCATATTCATATTCATATTCATATTCATATTCATATTCATATTCATATTCATATTCATATTCATATTCATATTCATATTCATATTCATATTCATATTCATATTCATATTCATATTCATATTCATATTCATATTCATATTCATATTCATATTCATATTCATATTCATATTCATATTCATATTCATATTCATATTCATATTCATATTCATATTCATATTCATATTCATACTCATATTCATATTCATATTCATATTCATATTCATATTCATACTCATATTCATATTCATATTCATATTCATATTCATATTCATATTCATATTCATATTCATATTCATATTCATATTCATATTCATATTCATATTCATATTCATATTCATATTCATATTCATATTCATATTCATATTCATATTCATATTCATATTCATATTCATATTCATATTCATATTCATATTCATATTCATATTCATATTCATATTCATATTCATATTCATATTCATATTCATATTCATATTCATATTCATATTCATATTCATATTCATATTCATATTCATATTCATATTCATATTCATATTCATATTCATATTCATATTCATATTCATATTCATATTCATATTCATATTCATATTCATAGTCATATTCATATTCATATTCATATTCAGTTTCATATTCATAGTCATATTCATATTCATATTCATATTCAGTTTCATATTCATATTCATATTCATATTCATATTCATATTCATATTCATATTCATATTCATATTCATATTCATATTCATATTCATATTCATATTCATATTCATATCCATATTCATATTCATATTCATATTCATATTCATATTCATATTCATATTCATATTCATATTCATATTCATATTCATATTCATATTCATATTCATATTCATATTCATATTCATATTCATATTCATATTCATATTCATATTCATATTCATATTCATATATAATATACTCACATTCTCTTTCCACTTTTTCAAAATAACCTTATTTTCTTTACTTGATTAACTTTTGCCTGGCTCACGAATTAATTTCAAGTTTATTTAGCGCATTTTTATAGCCGTAATAAATATAAAGTGGAATGATATATTGCAACACGTCTTTTATATTGCCTTTCGCTTCTCAGCTATCGCTACTTTTTGTTTAATTTTTTGTTTTTCTGACACTTTGGCAACTAAGTCAATGATGTTTAATGAATTGCTTCGAGTTACACCAAAAGCTTCTGCTAGGAATGAAGAATTAAATGAAATCGATGATAGACATTACATGAAGAGAAGCAATAAATTTGCATACTAACCAATTTTTGACTTTTGGCATGACTTAAAATTTTTTTTTTTTTTTCTGCTACGTTCTTGCAATTTTTCTTTTTCAGTAATTGAACCTGCGCCTATGAAATGTTTATAATGAGCACCTTTTCACCGCTCACGGCAGCTTGAATGCTTTTAAAAAGCTTTCGTTTGGCTTAGTGGTGACAAATAGGTTGTTATGGTAAGAGTGCCATCAAGAGTAACCAGCTTGCTGTAAAAATAACGTGTTTGGAATACTTAGTAAAGCTATCAACATATATTGGTAGATTTGCTAATTTATGTCGAAGTCGCATGGTTTTCTATGAACTTTTTAACATTCATGAGGATTTTGTTAGAGTTGAAAGGCGACACCAAAGCTTTGGATATCAATTAAGAGGCATTGAAGATATTATCAATTATCCAATTATTCATCCGCAATAACAACGACATGAAAACCGGCTTCTGCTGCTTATAATGTCCCAGACAGATGATTATGTATGTAACTTACACTGTTTTCCGTTTCAAAGCGTTAATGCTGATATCGACATTGACATTGAAATTGCTTAAAAGAAAAGTAAGATTTCTGGGAGAGGCTAATTTAAGGTACTATTTGAGTAACAGACTCACTCGAAGTTTCTTAATTTAATAATTTAATAACTTAATGACAAATTGCATCTTCAAATCTTTTACTAGCCAAAAAGCGGGTTACCATTTAGTAATAAAGACCATTTTTCATTATAACAAAAATTTTGTGAAATCCCTTGTAACACTTAATAAATCGATTCATTTAAATTGTTTCATTTTCAAAATTTTGCAAAGTTTTTCCAGTTCTATCCACTTTCTTAGCTGTATAATTTGCCAATAAACTTATACAAAGTCTTGCTGCTCATTACTAATAATATTGCAAAAATAAATATATTTAAATTATTTTGAGAATAAAAATTCAATCAAATATTCAAATCTTTCTCTAAGCCGTATTATTAATGCTAAAATATTGTTATATGTGTAATATTGTTATATTAATATTGCGTTCCTCTTTTTTTGTTTTGTTTACCTGATGCTTTCGAGTCAACTGATAGCAATTTTTTTTTATCTTATAAACTGTTCTACTACTTGAGAAATTTATGTTAATTAAGCAGATCAAAGCTTTTTGTTTGCACTCGTGATATAAGAATTGCTTTATAGTAAAAAATAAAAAAATAAATTCTGGTTTATTTTATTAACACAGGTGTGCGTTCTAAAAACTCTAAAAAAATCTCAAAAAAAAATCAGTTTATTAACATAAAGTTGTATTCCTTTATTGCATCTTTATCACTCGATTCTGTTTTTTATATTGATATATGTATTTAATAATTTTTCAATTTCTTTCAATGATATTTTGCTACTTGTGTAGTTAACTAAGTATAAGTTATTGATTTTTCGCTGTTCTAGTATTGCAGATATGCGGATTGTTTACGGATTGTTTATAGAATTCATAGGAGGTGAAAGTTTATAGATTTACCTTAATGTAGTAGATAAACGTTTGCCAATTTGAGAACGTTTTATATATATATTCATATACTACAGAAAATTTGAAAAGATATCATCAAAATATCGCCATTATATCGACTATTTTTTACTCTTTACGGATTTTTTTATTTTTTTATAATTTTCTAATGAAATTTATTTATTTATGGTATTGAGTGATTTTTTTAGTTACCAACAATGACAATTAACAACTACCAACAATGACACAACCAGCAGTGCTATAAATAGATTCCGCATAACAGCAACAACAAGATATAAGCTCCAACAGCCATCAAGCATATTTTTGTATGCACCGAACAAATGTTTGCCATAATTCGCATATAGTTCTTTCTAATAATCATTTAAATAGAGACCACAAAGTCAGTCAAAGCAGCATTCCTTTTAGGATTTCTTTTCAGAGATTACTCGCCATCGCCTACCGATTACCGAACCAACTACCGAGCCGATTCCCGAACCAATTACCGAGCCGATTCCCGAACCAATTACCAAGCCGATTACTGATCCGATTACTGAACCGAGTATGGAGCCAATTACCGAATCGATTACTGATCCAATTACTGAACCGATTACCAAGCCGATTACCGACCCGAATACCGATTACCGAATTGATTACTAAATTAAAAGGATTGCAACAGCAGGCGCAAAGACAGTGAAACACAAATACTCACGCTAACGATTTTCTGAAGCTGCATAGTTGGGACCAGGGATGGGAAACGGCTTTTCTGAAATGGAACTTTTTTGATATATTTAATAACTAGCTTAAACCCGCCGCTTCGCCGGGTTTTCAAAAAGTTTTCATTCAAAAATTGATAGTGGGTAGGCTTGATTTTTCGCTACCAAAACGATTTTTTATTGTTTAAGTAATACTACAAATTATTAACCTTAAGATTGTTTTATCATCTGATAGGAAATCGAAAACCTAAATTTTGGATTTAATTTTTTTTACAACAAAAACAACTTTTATCCAATTTTTTGGCTTAAACTAAAAATTTTTGAACATTTTTTAAAAAAATTTTTAAAAATATTAATACTTTGGTTTAGTAAAAATTTCAACTTATGTTTGAAGGATATTTTAACAAACAACATTTTTCAAAAAAAATTATTGAAATCCATTGCAAACTGACTGAAATATTTGCCTTCAAAGCTAAAAGTGTGAATTTCAAGTCGTTTTTCTCTCATTCTCAGCTTATAATTAATACTAAAAAGATCTGGTACTAAAATTTTTCACAGTTTTCAAACTACATACATGATTTTGGTATCAAATTGAAGGAAATTTAAAAGCGTTTATTGATTTTGTTCTCGTTTAACCGAAGTGCAATTTAATCCATTAGGACCGAAAGAAAACCATAAAAAACAGACATTTTTAGACTTGAAGCAACATTTTGGTGAAAACTATGTATGCCATTGAGCAGAAATAAGTTATTATTGCATGCTAATTTTACTTTTTTTAAAAAACTGGCACTAAAACTTTTGAAATACTATGCAGTATTTAATGAAAATTCGAGACGCATATGTTTCCATATTGTAACATTGGTTGTTAATGGGTTAAAATAAAGTATCCTATTGCACTCTCTGCTGACCTATAAATATGTGTACAAAATTTTCAAACGTGATGAGTGAACATAAAAAGTGGCTACAGATTTATTAATAGTATAGATTAACTTCAAATAAATAAAAATTAAAAAAACAGGACAAACAATTCAATATAGTAAAGAAAATGTAGTAGTGTACATTCACTTTTTTAAAATTTAATCAAGAAAATGTGCGACTTCCTCTTCTTCAACAGATATATTTTCAAAATGCATATCATTTTTAATTTTTATATTATAGCAACATTGCACAGTGGCCTTTAACAAATCTTTTGTTTTAATAAAAGAAGAAACTGAATCAGCAGCAGACGATTTCTGCGCCTTGTTTTGATGAAATTTTGTATCGAAAATATTCTTTCAACATTTGTGAAATTGATAAAACCCCCTCTGAAACTCTGTAAATATTGATCAGGGTGGCAGTGCGTTTGAATGTGCTGAAAACATGGTTGCAAAAATGCACAAAAAGGCGTTGAAAACTTTATGAAATTAGAAAAAGGCAAAGAAAGTCGATATGACGAAGATCAAGTGTATGAAAATTTACTAAAAATGTCTTTCTGATACTTACGTACTATTTATAATAAAGATGTACTGAAAAAAGTACAATTGTACGGAAAAATACAACCCTGATTGGGACACTAGGTTAGGTAAGGTTAGGTTAGGTTAAAGTGGTTAAGTCTATAGCCGACTCGACACCTAGGCCAGTGCAGGCCCGTTGTGATACCACTTAATCTCCTTTGAACCCTAGAGATTTCCCTCCTTAAACCAGTTTGTGCGGGTGATTTCAATTTTAGGATATGCCTAATTTCCAGGCATGAGACTTCGGCAAGTCCGTTTAGAAAGGGTTAACCCAGAGTTGCGGTCTTCCTTTTAGCACGAGCCGGACATTCGCAGAGGAGGTGCTGAACACTTTCTACTTCCTCCTCACGTCTGCAGCTTCTGCAAAAATCATTTGCTATAAGTCCCAACCGAAGAGCATGTATTCCGATTAGGCAGTGACCCGTGAGGATTCCTACTATTTTTAACAGGCTTACCCTGCTTAACTCAAGCAGTGATTTGGTGCGTTTTAAGTCGTAGGAAGGCCACGTCAGCTTAGCAGTCCTACATGTATCAGGGTGCTCCCAGGGTTCTTGTGCAAGACTTAAGGATTTGTTCCTGCACTGGAGTTTGTAGGTGGATATGGGTATAACAATAAAGTCCTCATTTAAGAGTGTGTTTGAGGTCGTATCCTTTCTTACCAATTCGTCTGCCTAGTTATTGCCCTCGATATCCCTGTGTCCAGGTACCCAAATGAAGTGGATCCTGAATATCCTTGCCATCTCGTTAAGAGATCTGCGGCATTCAGTGAGAGTTTTAGAGTTATCAGTATGTGAGTTCAGTGCCTTGAGCGCTGCTGGGCTATCTGAGAATGAGAAAATATTTTTTTTTCAAGGTCTTTTTAAGCCAGAATCTTAGCGGTTTCGTGAATTGCAACCATTTCCGCTTTGTAGACACTACAATAATTTGGAAGTCTAAAGGATACTTCGATTTCAAGGTCCTGGTAGTAAATACCTCCCCCTAGTTGTTCTCGAAGTTTTGATCCATCTGTAAAGATTTTTATCCCGTTTGTTTTAAGAGGGGTTTTGTTAGACCAGTCTAGTCGTGAAGGGATGAGAACTTCGTAGTTTTTTTCAAGATTTAAGCAAGGCACACAGTAGTCTGTTTTGTCGGGAACCGAGGAGTTTAGAATAATTGTGTGACCGCATCCATTACCTATCCAATTTCCTGATTCTATTAGTCTGAGAGCTGCTGTGTTGGCACATTCCCTGGCAAAGATATCAAGAGGAGGAAGGTGAAGCATGACATTTAAAGCGTCAGTTGGTGTTGTGGACAGTGCCCCAGTAATACATAGACTTGCACTTCTTTGCAACTTAGCAAATTTCTGAAGTGCAGTTGTTTTATCAAGGGCCCTCCACCACACCAGTGAGCCATAAGTAGGAATGGGACGGACAATTGCTGTATAGATCCAGCGTACTATTTTGGCAGAGAAACCCAATTTTTTACCTATCTATTTTTTACAGGCAAAAAGAGCTATGTTTGCCTTCCTAACACGTTCTTTTATATTATCATTCCAGATAAGCTTCTTATCCAGAATAACTCTTAGGTATTTCGTGCTGTCACTTAAGATCAACCTCGTACCGTTTATACGCGGAGATATTAAGTTGGGTAGTTTATATTTCCTAGTGTAAAGAATGAGATCCGTTTTCTGTGGATTAACACCAGAGAACTATAATGAGTATCCGACCGAAATCGGATACTCAAATCATATCCGAGTTTCTTGCTCTTTTCAACTCTATCTAGACTCAATGAAATATGTAAAATACTTATAAGCATTCGGCTCATTAGCATAGTTTTGGGTATAAGTACATTCTTATATCCGAGCGCGGAGTGATCCGAACCACTTCGAGCCGTTTTCAATGAGTGCGTTGAGTTAGTTTATTACAAAGGCGCTCGATCCGGATGTATTTTGAGTGTACTCTGAGTACTGCTCTCTCTCTCTGCCAACGTCTCTGAGCAATGTCAGCTCTAGGTTTTTTTTTTTGTTTTTTCTTGAAAACTAGTTTGTATTTTATTGACGCACTCTAGGGCAAAGAAAACAACAACAACCAACGCTTGTGACTTTTTTTTTTTTTTTGTTACGCATAAACAAAACGAAAACAAAGGCCAGCGCCAGTGACCGTTTGCTTGTTGTACGTAAAAAAGCAGCAAAGTAGAAGTTAAACTATGCGCATGTGATTTGGCAACTTTACAAATACTTTACAAATTTAATAATAATTGCTGATTGCAGAAAATGAAATGTCATGAAATAAATGAAAAAATTGCTAACTTTAAACTATCAAAGCTGTCAAAAGCCTCAACAACTTTAACTCATGCGCTGCTTTCACAGTGTAAGACAAAAACAAAAAGCAACACAAGAAAAACACGTGTTTTTCTGTTGCTGTCTTAATGCTCAGAAAAAAAACGCACAAAACAATTACAAAAAACTTGCTCAGTTTTTTATTCAGCGCTCTACTGCGCTCTGCTTCATATCTGTGGTAGATGAGCCAAGTGATTCGGCTGCTTGTGTCGATTATAAGTATTTTGGTAAGTAAGATAAGTATCAGCGAGACGACAACAACCATAAATATTTATGAACCGAACAAACCCGATCTCTCCCGATCCGACCCATGATTTAGGATACTCAAATTTATTTCAGCCGCCGCATTGCAGCTTCGTAGAAGAGAGTATGAGCCGAGCTGCGTGCGCTTAGGGTTGAGTCGCTTTTTGTACTTACTTTTTTCGGATATACTCAGAGTCGCAAAAAAGCTATCCGTGGCAGATCACTCGTTAACACTTAAACCACAAGAGGTTGCCCATCTCGAAAGGATTGAGAGTGCTCTCCCCATGAGTTGACATAGAGTCTGAGGAAATTTTCCGTTAAATATCGTCAGCATAAGCAATAACCATGTAGTCTTCTCACGGACCAAAGAAGCGGAGCCAAGACTCCACCCTGCGGAGTACCTCTCCTCTCCTAAGATCCCCCCAGCTCTCAGTTCACCACTCTGCCCAAGAGCATCTGATGTATGAAGCTCACGAGAGAATCTTCCACCCCCAGTTCCGTCAAGGCAGAGGTAATCGCACATGGAAGGACGTTATTGAATGTTCCTGCTATGTCTAGAAAAGCAGCAAGCGCGTATTCTTTGGGACACTAAATTAAGGATAAATTGTTCAATAAAAGAAGCATTTGAATTATTGAGAAACATGCGTACTTTGCTTAAAAATTTCAAATTTCGTTGGTATTTCAAGGGTTTTGATGAATATGCGTGACGTCATGGCGTCTTTTGTTTAATTATACAATTATTACCCTTACACAATGGATTGTTTTAGTATTTTATTGGAATATTTACAGTATATTTGCTATTTGAAATTGAATATTTCAATTGAATGATTAATGTTTTTATTAAAAAATTTGATAAGCATAACTTTTGAATTAATTGCAAACATCAAGCATTTATTTAAAATCCTTTTTTGTTTTCCAGAAATTTAAATCAAACAATCAGTTTTTTGAGTGTTTATTTTGTCAGTTTTGAAAAAGAAAAAAAAACTGGAGCTGCTTAATATATTTATGTACCATATTTATATTTTATCCCATATGTTTAAATGATTGCCAACTTCAGATAGTTTTTGAAATAAAAAATTTAGATTTTGCTATTAGACGTAATTCTAAATTTGTGTGTTTTGACCATGTTAGTAACATCGGAGAAAAAAATATTGTTATTGCGTTGTTTGCAACTATCACATTAATATACTTCTACAGAAATTAAAAACAGCCATGTCTCAAAAGACTAAATTGTCAATTAATAATTCCGCTTGTTAACAAGGTGTGTGTGATTCCCATTCTGCTCATAAAATACAGGCTGTTGTCAATGACGTTTCAAGATGTGTATGTATATTTATCCAGGTTGGTCTCCACATAAGATAAAAATTGTGCAATAAACTGGGTCTAAAATATTCCTTGGCCCATTTTTTATACCCTCTACGAAGCGATTTCGATGTGTCAAGCCTTCGGCTTCACGGATTTTATCGAAAAAGTGGCAAAAAAGCACTACTTGTATGCGTAAGTTTTTTGTTTCTCAGAATCGTAAAAAAAAAACACATATTGGAAACAATAAAACTCTGTAAATGGTTAATATCAGCATAAAAAAATTTATAATTTTTTTTTATTTTTGGAAAAAAAAAAATTTTTTTGTCATTATTTTCATACACTATTTTTAATGATTTTTTTTTATTTTGAATTTCAATTTCAAATTTGAATTTTTAAAAAAAAAACTTTTTTGTCATTATTTTCAAACACTTCGATTCGATTTTGACTTCAATCGCCATAATTACGCCATTTCTACGTCCGATCTCATCGTCGTTTAGCCACCATTGGAAACGTAATAAAATTCCCTACATATATTTGGAGCTAACATTAACATTTCTGTTAAGAACGGACATAAAGATTCTCATCTTGATTTTTTTCTCAAAAAAAAACGCATTTTTCGGAAAAAATCCCATGTTTGACACATCGCGAAATAGTTGCGTGAAGGGTACTAAAATGAACCAAGGAAGGAATATTTAAGACCGAGCCTATCGTGCAATTTTTCCATCGACCAGTTTAATATATATAACACGTAACACTTTGACCACGTCTCGGATTTAAGTAAGGCAGTTTTTACATAAATAATAATTTTATATAAATTTATACAATTCAAGACAGCAATATATATATATATATATATATATATATATATAGTATTTTAAACAGAACCTGTAACTTAATAAAACCTAAATTTTTTAATTTTATTTACAAATATTCATTTAATGGCCTTTAGTTAAAGAGCACAGACCATAAGTTATAAGCTGTGACCACGAAGTATTTCTACCAAATTAACACTACATATTTGGAGCAGCAATTTATTCGCACTAAAAAATTTATTTTATTTATTAACATTTTTTTTCTCCATTATATTGCTTATAGCTCATTAAAATTGTCTGTTTATTATATATTGTTTATGAAAACAATTAACAAATCATCGAAAATTAACATAATTCTAATAAAGAAAAACCTGTTGAAAAACAGCGCAGAGTATCATTAAGACACAGTGAATGAAATGAATATGGTGAATGCTGGGTAAATGCAAACAAGTTTGAAGTTTATACTAACAGAAACCTGTTGTGGGTTGAAGAAGAAAAAAACAAAACTAGCTGGCAATGACAAATTTTAAAACGTCTTCTTATATAATCACAAGCGACGCTTTACTCCGGTATTTACTGTAAAACCGGCCAAGCAACACTACAACACAACAGTCAACAGCCCATAAACACGGATATTCAGCTTCATTTGTGATTCAGTAAACGAGCTCATACGCTGAAAATGTTCCACGCAGAGCCAAGAAGTCTGCGCAGTAAAAAAAAAAAAAAAAAGTGTATACCCACTTATGTATGTGTAGAAGAAACGCCAAGCTTTAAAGTTCATTCAAAGACTGACAGACAGCGTGGCTCCAGAAATTTGTACAAATCTAAAGTGTGTCATGCCTTCTTCCAGCTATTTATTAAAAGTTTTTGTTCTTTTTTTTTTTTTTGTTTTGCATTATTTTTTTTTTTTTTCTTATTTTTATTGAGTTTTTTATATAAAAGTTAGCAAAGAAGTGCCACGATGAAGAGACCCACTAGATGAGTTATATTGCAAAAATTTTTCCAAACGTTTTATCAGCAGCAAACAAGAGAGTTAAGCTAATAACTAAGAAGAAAGAAAATATTCAACAAAATACCAGAGCAGAGAAGAAGCTATAATTTTTTTTTTTATTTTTGCACCCACAACTGGTTTCTGTTACTATAAACTTCAAACTACTTTGCATTTTCAAAAAAAAATTATTTTTAAAAAAGATAATATTTAAATTTTCATATAGCATAATGTTGAAGAACATTTTTTTGATATAAAAATACATATTTTTTCATATTTATGAAAGTAGTCATAATTTTTTTTATAATTGTAGTTTATCTATGCAAAACTTCAATTATTTTCATATTCTTTTTATGGTCATACGTTTTTTTGGTCATAATGTTTTTTCTATTTTTGAAGTTTATTTCATGTTTGTTTATGTTTAAATCGTTTTACGCGCATAATTTTTTCAAAATTTTTTATTCGAATTTTATTCGAATTTGTTTAGAATTCACTAACGATTCCCGATCGAATCTATCGACTTCATTTTCAAATTCATAACGAAACCGACTTTTAAATACACACAGACAAAAATAAGTGCACAATTTTAAAATGTTCGGGTATAATTTGCCTAAGACCTTCGGCCAAAATGGTTTATCTAAGTTTTTGTATAATACAACAAAAGAAATTTAGGCAATCGCATTGTTTTGCCATTAGGCAATTTATGCTAGAACTTGTGTGTTCTGTGGAAGATCTTCTGCTTAAATGAGTACCGTACATTTTATATCGCAAAATTAAAAAAGAAGCTTGGGTAAAGTTTATACTTAGTTAGTTAGTTAAGTGAGGAGGTATCAAGTCACCTAGTTACTGCGGCCTCAAGGGCCTACTGTAACAAACCTCTATAAGTTATAGTTCATCCTTAATCGTTAAGTGCGTTAGGATTCGAGCGATGTCCTTGGGTAAACTATCCGCTATTAGATGCGGTACTAGGTACAATGCACCTAAGTAACGAAGACGGGTCCTGATTAGACCGTTACAGTGACACAAGATGTGCTCTGCTGCTTCTTCATCTTCATTACATAATCTACACAGATCTTCCTGGACTATACCCATGGTTGATAAGTGTTTATTTACCTTACAATGTCCAGTTAGGAAACCTGTGACAAGTCTGATAGATCTTCCACTTAGAGTCAGGAATTGTTTCGTTCTTTGGAGCGAAGTGGTTGGCATGAATGTTTTAGCCTGTCTGTTACCTTCAGTTTCCCTCCAGTAATGAAGTGCCTCTCTGTTTAGCCACATTTTAATATTATGGCGCATAGTGCCCCATGGTATCCCGCAGAATGTTTCTGGGCCTATGAAGAACCTTGCAGCCCCTTTCCTGGCTAATTCGTCCGCGATCTCGTTACCTAAATAGCCGCTATGACCTGGTACCCAAATGAGTTGGACTCTGTTATGGGTAGATACTTTGATAAGCAGCTGTATTCAATCCCATACGAGTTTGGACGTGATTTTATATGCACTAAGTGCAAGTAGAGAGCTGCTTTACTATCAGAGTGAATGTAAATGCTTTTGTTCCTAGTGGGACTGTTTAAATACTCTCTTAGGCAGATCTCAATGGCGTGGACTTCAGCTTGGAAGACTGAATTACCTGTGCCCATGCTGGCATATATAGATTTTCCCTGCCTTAAGCCAAAAACTTAAGCTTCCACCCCTTCATCTGTCACCAGTGAACCGTGGCCTTTCTTTTTCCCATGTGGTTCTGTTTGGGAAGGAGACTTGGAGGATTTTGTAGAAGTTGAATTTTGGAAGGCAGAGATCGCAGGGTCATAACCTTAGATTCTCGTCCTTGGTTATTTCGTCCAACAGCGCTGAGTGAGTATTACTTGATATACTTATACTATACTTATACTAGTAAAGATTTCCTAAGGCCTTTGCTACAAGCGATTGCGTTGTTCTCTTATAATTTGTTTGTTTTTTTTTTTTCATCTTTTCAGTTATGTTTGACACTTTTTTTACTTTTATGTTTTTCTGTTTTTTTTTTTTCTCAATTTTTATTTATTAATGTCAACTCATCAGTAGTCTTGCTGTGATCCACTTAACTGTTTTATGTCCTATTTGTTTCGTCAATGTTACGAGTAAATTACTGCGAAATACATGCACGTTAGTACAAATAAGAGATCTGTAAGCGGTGGCATTTTTTTGACTTACAATTTACTCATAACAAAAGCAATGCAAGTATGTACGCACACCGCTTAATATATTCAAAGCTACCACTTTGACTCATACACAAATTGATGTTGCGTTAGCTGATCACACGAATATCAAACACTCTGCGGTGTTTGAACTATAGCGGATAAGCGGTGGTACTTATAATGCTTTCACGAATATCGAAATCAACACAAGCACCGCAAATACCGCCTCAAATATTCATCACCACCACAAATACCGCCTCAAATATTTACCACCACCTCAAAACACCGCCTCAAATATTCACCTTCACCGCATTGACTCGGAACACAAATTGATGCTGCTGCGTGAGTATGAGTATAAGTAGTACTATGGTCCTCTCTGCCGCTGCGCAACCCCTGTGCTCATATCTTTCTGCTCTGTGTTGTTTAAACTCTGTTCTCTGTGTTTGAAACGTAAAGAAAGCGACAAAATTTGTTTAAAAAAAGAAATTAATTTAATGTTAACAAAAAAAAAAAAAAAAATTTAAATGCCCATAAATATTTCCAAGCTGCACAGTGTCACAGGTGCGGACAAAAGCCGCTTAATTTTAAAAAAACTATGTATGCAGAAATACAGACAAGAGTCTTTTTCTTTCAGGTCTTAAAGGATTTTACTACATCTTATCAGTTGCAAGCATGCCACGCCTCTTAATGTGGCTCTACAATGTCAAAAATGTTAGTAATCCAGATTACTAAACACATCACAAATTTCAGTTTTATGAATATGCAGTATTATTTTAACATATATTTTACATGATATAGCGTCAACTTACATAACAAAGAACAAAAAAGAAGCTGTACTATGAGGAAAACTTTGTATAGCCTAAAAAAACCACAAATATAAGTTTCTTAGAAAGGTAAAAAACAATTTTAACTACAAATTTTTTTTTTTTTTGTATTCTTAAACAATGCTTTTTATTTTGAAGTATTTTTCTTAATATTTGGTTTGTTAAAACTCACTCAGCGCACAGAAGCTATGGGCAATTTCCTAGAGCATGTTTTTGCCAAAATTCTAAAATTAATTTTTATAGGAAAAATGAAATAATTTCCAAAAGTTTTTTTAAAATGCAAAAACAAAACAAAACCTAATTTTATTTTTGAAGCGAAGCTTTTTACGCCTCGTTCTGTGATTTGCTTGTGTGAAATATGAATAACTTTTGACAGATTTTTTTCTTAGAATTTTATAGATACTTCATTGCTTGCATTTGTTACAACAAGAAAAATTTAATACTGTAATATTAAATATTAAAAATATTCTTTGGTCCACTGTGGGGATTTGAACTCGTACCAAATGATTCCGAGTTTTATACGCTATCCACCAGGCCACCAAGCTGCGTTAGAAACAGTTGTTGATTCAATCGTCACAAAATTTGCTTCTACTTGCCACAAGATGTCACCAGCATCGGTGTGTTTTAATTTTTATTTTTTATGTGAATGCGCGAAGGATAACACCGATGCTGGTAACATCTCGTAGCAAGTAGAAGCAAATTTGTGTTAGTATCGTAGGAAAGCCAATACACAATTCTCAATAAATTAATAGATTATTCTGTTATGCAGCAACTTCTGCAGCAACTGCGAAAAAGCTTCGCTTCTCTCGTGTGTTTTTTTTTTTTTATTTTTTTGTAGGTCTTTAATGAAGCTTTCTAACTATTTGTCCAAAAAGTTTGGCTGTTGCAGTCCAATCATAAGGAAGCTTTGAGCAGTTGTCTGGAGCATGTTTTTGTCAAAATGCGTATACCACCTTGTTCAAAAAAAAAGGTTCATTCATACTGTGAACCGGACTTCACTGTACGATTCAAAAATTTTTTTTAGTAGGTTGCCACATGTGTCTATGACAAGGCTGCCAAATATCAGCGTCTCTCGTTGACATTTAGTAAAGTGACAGTGTCTTGTTTACAAGAACTTTTTTTGTGTCTTTGATTTTTACGATGGAGGAAAAAAATTGAGCCTGATTCACTCGCCTGATGCCTGGTTTGCGTGTCATACTCGTATACCCATGTCTCGTCCCCAGTAATGATGGATTCGATGAATGATTCGTCGTTTTCGAAAATTTCCAGCATGTCTTTCGCGATAGCAACTCGGTCTCTTTTTTCTATGAAATTGAGTTCTTTTGGTACCAACTTCGCAGCGACACATCTCAAGCCCAATTCATTCTTCAAAATGTTCTGAACGGATCCAATTGAAATGCCGACGTCCTCTGCTATCTCTCTAATCGTCAATTTGCGATTTTTGACCAACATTTCCTTGATTTTTTCAACGTTTTCTTCGGTAGTCGAACACGATGGCCGCCCGGTACGAAGGTCGTCTTCTACTTCGTCTTGGTCACTCACAAATCGGTTAAGCCACTTGTTTGTCTTCTGATACGATAGAGCAGAGTCACCGTAACATTTCACCAACACTTTACGCGTATCGGCGTGGTTAAAACCAGTGTTCACACAAAATTTGATACAAATTTGGTGACTCACATGTGGCAACTTATTAAAAAAAAAATTTTTCGAATCGGACAGTTAAGTCCGGTTCACAGTGTGAATGAACCTTTCTTTTTGAACAAGGTGGTATACACCAGATTACCAATATCGGTTACAAGGTCACATGGTTGGTTACATAGGTATAACCAACTATTTTCTGTGATAAAAAACTATGTCTGCAAATTTCTATTGTTGTGGGATAATTTTTTGCGGATATATACCATATTACCGATATCGGTTTTATGAGTCTGCCGTTTTAATTAATTTTTACACCAACTATTTTTTGTTATAAAATAATAATGGGTATAAAATTTTATTGATCTGCGATAATTTTTTGGGGAAATATAGTAAATTACCCAATGCTAGGCGAATTACTCGGCCGATTTCGTTTATATTTTCATCAACTATTTCTTGATATGAAGCTATTTTGCGTATCAAATTTTATTGATCTGGGATAGTTTTTTGGGGAAATATATCAGATTACCGATTTCGGTTATATGGAGGTGATCGTGATAGTCAACCAATTTGATTTATTTTCACACCAACTATTTATTGTACCAAAAAAACTATATGTGCAAATTTATATTGTTCTCCGATAATTTTTTTGGGAAATATATCATATTGCCTATTTCGTTTATATGGAAAGTGGTCTCTTCATTAATCCCATTTCAACGAATGGGATTTGTGTGAATAGTTCTTTTGTCGTAAAACTTATTTCCAATAAATCTCATGTTCTTGCGGCAACACCCTATTTTGCCTATTTTTGTCTGTGGCTTATATGGAGCCGCGACACTGTGCGTCGCTGACTGCAGCCCTTTAACGCAACAACAGCCCTTGTCACTTTAACCATGGAGATTTATTAAAAATGTTCAGTAATGAAGTCGAAAAACACATACATGCAAGCTCACTGACATACGACAACAACTCTGTTCAGTCAAAATAACCCGTCAATGGATATGAAAATGAAATATTTTAATGGATATTCATTGAGTTAAGTTCAACCAGTTTCAAGCGCCGCCACTTAGACAACCATTAAAAATCTTGACAAGTATCGCAAACCAACAAAAGAAACCCTATAGGAACAAACTAACTTGTTTTTAAAAACAACTAATTAAAAAACTAATTTAAAATAAACCAGTATATGAACTACTTTGAATTATATTAAGGCGGCAACTACTCTGATTTTGACATGTTTTAATTGTAAATTTTTATTAGATTACAAGTTTATATATATTTAACCATGTTATTTCATCAAATACATATTATTAACTTTAGGCCATCAGTAATAGTTTTCATTTGGTTATTTTAAAGTCATTAAAAAATAATTTAAATATAACTAATTTAACAAGTAGTTGAAAATATATGCAGACGAAAGTCAATTGACTTATTTAGCGGACATCAGCATACAAAATATGTTAGTTCGTTCTATGGAAAAAACGTCAGAATTTCAACTAGTTGTCGTTGACAAAAAACTACTTTATCAACTACTTTTAAATTAGTTGATTTTCCTACAGGGAAGCTACTTCGGGGTGCACATGTGAGACTTGACACACACAAATACACATACACATACATATACACAAAAATGTTGACAAGAATAAGTCGTTAAGAGAAAAAGCATTGACAAAATAAGCTCTTAACACACCCAAAAGATACATAAAGAAATAAAGCAAATATAAACAAAATGTGAATGAGCATGTAATAAATGTCAGGCAGTCATAAAATTAACAGTAATTTTTGACTCCCAGCACTTTAAGCAGCTAATGAGGCGTTAAGAATTTATTGACAGAACAGACAGGACAGATAGAGGAAGCGAAAAAGGGACTAAGTCCCTATAAACAATGAGTAAAAATTAAACTCGCATCCTTGTTGGGATCCTTGCTCAAGGGAAAATGTATTATCGGCACAATGCCCTAGAGGCTAGAGATCCCTCGACTGCAGTCTACTGCAGAAGCTATGGAGATGTCGAGGAGGTAGACAAACATTTATTATGGTGAATGCCATAATAAACGGAGAACTGCAGGAACTAGCTAACCTCTACCTGAACTAGATTTCTGTTCATTGTTCCAATAGGCATACAAGCAAATGGAATCACAATGGACCAATAGGCTTCCGTACACTGCTCTTACCTAAACTAACCTGGGCTGTAGTAGTACTGGTATTTATGTTGAGCTCTTATTAATTTGTAATGAATTTTTTCATAACACAAGAAAAAAAATGTAAATTAAATTTTTTTATTGATCATGCAAACTAACAGACATGAAGAAAGTCTAATTTTGCGTTACCGCCTGGGTGCGGATCATTTGTAAAGCCACAATTTAACACTGATAATCAATTAAATATAAGTTTCTCCCACACAATAGCCATAAAGAAAAAAACAGTTTGATTGCCACTCTAAGCCAAATGCTGGTGATGGCAAAGATGACGGCATTGAGGCGACAACTAAAAGATTGACAGATGTACAGGACAGTTCTGACATTGAAAAAAAAAACAAAAAAAAAAAAACAAACAAACACAAAAGAGAAGCATCAAAATTTAAAAAAAAGAAAAAATACAAAGCAAACAATGGCGATTCATTCTAGCGTCAAACAAAAACAACCACACATTAAAGTTGTGAACAGTTCAATGAACAGCATACCACCACACAGCACGAACACTAGCAGCATCATATTGTTGATGATGACTTCCGATAGTTTTTGTTGTTGATGTTTTATTTTTTGTTTTAATATAATCTTAGAAAAAAATTAAAAAAAATATATATATCATTAAAAAGTTAGTCACATGAATACACGCTGAGCTAAACTATAAAAGAGCAAGCCTGAAAATTACAGCCGAGTTGTCAATGCTGATAGAAAATGAACCATATTGAGAATGCAGAAAGAAATTAAATGCTAAACTTTTAAATTTGACGCAATTTATACTTCCTTTTACTACGTTGTGGAAAGCAAAACCTTTTAACTACTGTTCTCAGCCTACTAAAAACCAGCAGTCCTACCTAACCGGAAATTATTTGCCATTCTTTTTCTAAACGAACTGTCAGGAATTTTGCAAACATGCATCTCTCTCTGATGTTGTGTGAACAAACTTAGCTGCAGCAAAAGTATCAAAGCACAACAGTTCAACGCATACGCTTCACTTGAGCACTAAAGGACAGACAGCCAGTCACCCACATTGGCCGTTATTTCATCAATGCTCCAAGAAAGCCATTTCTTTCGTTAGAACAGCAACCAAGAAAAAAAAAATATTTACAGATAACATATATTTGCTTTTAATTTCACGTTCTGATTGTCACGAACGTTCTTTGCGATAAAAACCATACTTGGCGCCATCAACGACATCATCATGTTGACAATTTTCTTCTTTTTATATCTGCCGAGCCTAATTTTTTCACATCAGATAATATCTGACTTTTCTACGAAAACGATAAAAAGTAGAAAAAAAAGCAAATCAAAACATTATGAATGAATCACTTAACCCCTTGTCTATGACAAATACTTAAAAGTGGCAATTGAATGTATCCTTTTTTTTTTTTGTTTGGAAATCAGTTATTGATTTTTGACCTTCACATTGAGTTACAAAATTTTATGTACAGGGTGGCTGATAAATATTGCTACGATACACAAGGAAACTCAAATAACTTTTTGCCAAAATTATGTAATATGTTGAAGAGTTAGTTGCTTTAGCGAAGTTATTTATATTGCACGGGAGTAAAATAAAAAGTTAACAAGCATCAGTTACACAGCGTCAGAGAGAATCCACTTCGATCCACTTTGATTCATTCTTTTACGTTACCGTTAAAGCTCATTTTGAAGCGTTAGCTTCTTGAGCGAAGTTATTTATACGCTGAGAGTAAAATTAAAAGTTAACAAGCGTCAGATATCCAAAGATCCACCTTTATCCACTTACTTTGCCAGTTAGATGACGGATTAGATGGAGATGCATAAAGAAATTTATAAAGTGATACCAGTGAGTATGTATGTGAAACATACACAGTCGGTTGCTGTTAAAGTGATTTTTGCTATCAATTTAACTAATAAACTTGAAGAAAAAATTTTAATATTTAAAATTAGGTGCTCGTTTATTCTTTCGGTTAATATTATATTTAATTTTACATCTAAAGCTAAAAAGCTTAAACTTCCGTTGTCAGTCCTGACGACTGCACACCAGTTTTTTTTTTTTCTTTATTCATGTGAAAAATAATGAATTTTTTTTATTATTTTTTAATTAAAAAATAAAAAAGTTATTCATTACTACCTGGAAGCTTGCAGCGAAAATTTCCAACAAATATTTTGGTTTTGTTTTGTTAACTTCCTGTTTGCAATAACTCCATAAGAAACTAGTAAAGAATGGAGCTTCGGCAAGGTACCGAAGCTTAAATACCCTCTTCCCCTTCTTACCCCCCCATCCCCCTCCGCTACATTGCAGTATATTCGAAGTCTTTAGGCCCACGACAACACGACAACTGAATGTCAGTTTTATATATTTACGAAAGTTTTCCGTTTTCGATGACGTCACTTTATATGGGAAGTAGGCGTGGTGTGCATCCAATTTTCCAAAGTATCATCGAGATGGTTCATATTATATGAGCTGCTCAGAGCACAAGTGGCGTGAGTCCATTTTTTAAGGAAATTGAGTTAAGTACAGAAAAGTGAAGAGATATATGTAACCTATTTATGACTCCGGGGTTGAAACTCCTAGCTTACGTAATCTCTGAATAAAATGCAATACTTAGTTATTGTTCTGAAAAATTATATAATTTTTTAAGAGGACAAGTAGCGTAAGTCCATTCATTTTATATCTCCCTTAATAGTGAAGATAATCACTAGGTGAAAGTTTTGTTCGACTTCTGGAACTAAATGCTATCATTGCTCATCAAAACATCCTTAAAAATATCTCACATTAGATTTCTACAGCGGAAATAAGAAATCTCAAAAAAAAGTTTAGTATGCAAAATTCTTCATTATTTTTTTGTATTATTAAGTTAATTTTTTACGACATGAGTAGCTCTTTTTTGCTCTTGACATAGCTTATAAGAAAAACTGAGTTCTGTATACATAGAATTTCTAAAAAGAATTTTTCTAAATATTCCATTTTCTCAAAACTACTAAAAGTGGACTTACGCCACTTGTGCTCTGAGCAGCTCATATATCAAAGCTCATGCGCAAAATTTCATTACCTTAATTTTTTTGAATTCTGTGTGATTTTATGTTAAAAAAAAAAGTAAATTTGTATGTGAGGTAGGCGTGGTTTTCATGCGATTTTGTCAATTATCAATTTTCAAAGAGATGGTTTATATTAAATATCAAAGCTTATTTGGAAAAGTTCATGACCTTCTTTAGTTTGAGCAGATTTTTAAAAGATTTTACGATTAATATATAACCACTTTGTATGGGAGGTACTCATAGTCGTGGTTTTCATCCGATTTTTCGAAATTTTATTTGTCTATTTGTTTGTTTTAAATTTGTCAGACTTTATATTGAAGATCAAAGCTTACGAGAAAACTTGAAGGGATTTCTTTAATTTTTGTGGATTTTTAAGAGATTTTACTGTAAAAATAAAAAAGTCACTCTGTATAGGAGGTAGGCGTGGTCTCCATCCGATTTGGCTCATTTTCGAACTTGATATTCATTTTTTAAAAAGAAGCTTATATTTTGAATTTCATTGCCATAGCTTTAAGATTACGGCTGTAATCGTGTCCACAGACAGACACTGTCCTTAAGAAATCGACTTAAGAACCAGACTTAAGAAATCGACTCAGGTGGTGATGCTGATCTAAAATATATATACTTTTCTATACCTGCCACGCCTCCTTATCGGCGTTACAAACGGAATGACAGAGTTAATTTACCCCTTACGCAGTACGCGTTGGGTATAAAAATCTAGCGCAGTAAGGTCAGGAGACCTTTGGCGCCAATGGAATGTGGAGTTTCATGAAATCAGCTTATTGGGGAATTTTCGCTGCAATTCTGTCATAACAGAAAACCACACAGATTTGAAAGGGATTTCCTTTCGGCATAGGTATGGCACGAAAAACTCTTTCAAAATCTTTAGGTAACGGTCTGAAACTGCCTTTAGGTAATGGTCTGAACCTTGTTGAAACTGCACACCACACTGTGATGCGAAGTGGATGTAATTCTGTCTCATCTGTGGGTAAAAATCACTCTATATACGATAATTTAGTTTATTATTATTACCATTTAGATCAAAATGGGCCTCGTCAGACATAAAAATGCAGTTCAAGATGCTTTCGATCTCTTCCGCCATTTAAATGATCTTCTCGCAAAATTCCAAGCGATTTGACAAGTCTGCTGCATTAAGTTTGATTGTTAATGGAATTTTATATGGGAAAAAGTTTAAATCTTTATGCATAATTGTCTGCAGTGACTATCTGCTGATACCCATTTGAGCAGATAAGCACCTTGTTGATACTATAGGATTGCCTTGTATGGCAGCAGCTACAGCATCAATAGTTTCCTGTATCCGAAAGGAAAGATTTCGATGATAAGGCCTTCTTGCAATTTTCCCACGCATTGAAAAATTATTCATGATCCTCATTATATTCCATATGATAGGAGGATTGCAACCAAACGTGCGCCCACATTCTCTTTGGACGGAAACTATGGACTACAATGTGTGCGCAATTCAAATTCTTGACTCATTGTTCCAATTCTCCATTTTCGTTAAATTTAAAGATTAATCTATAAAATAAACTAGTAAGGAATGAAGCTAAAATACCTCCCCCGTGACCGTATTGGAGTATATTCGAAGTCTTTAGAAGTCTATAGAATGCTTATGTATAATCTGCAAAAATATTTATGTCTTACGCTGAATTTAATTCTACCCTAGGTGCCACATAGACTAATTTCAAGACTGCTCATTATGTTAAAGAATATATGTGCAATATTTGGTTGGTATGTGCAAATTCATATGTGAATTTGTGTGGAAAAAAATATGTGTGGAAAATTTGTCGATTAAAATTTAATCACTGCTCATTATTCCAAAGAATATCTATGCAAAATTTTGTGACAGTCAAAAAAACCATGTAGAAAGAGTTTAACTAAAATTTAAGTTAAATTAAATTAAATTAAACTATGGACTGCTTCTTATGGTAATGCATATATTTACAAAATTTAATTAAAATCGGACAAATGGAATAGAATGAGTTCGATTAAAATTAAATTGACACGCCCTTGTCCAATTCCAACCACTTTTGTAGGCTTAAAACTTCTCATTATAGTAAAGAATATATGTGCAAAATTTGATTTAAATCGGAGAAAAGATGTAGATGGAAATAGATTAAAAATAAAAGTCCACGCCCCCTGTCTAGTACCGCCCACTTTTATAAACTAACGACCGATCCTTGTCAAATAATATAGCCATATAATATGTTTGCAAAATGTAGAGGAAGTTCGATTAGAATTAAATTGACGCGCCCCTTGTCCAATCCTTTTGTAGGCTAAAAACTGCTCATTATACCAAAGAATATATGGACGAAATTTAATTGAAATCGGACAAACGGTGTTGATGGAACTAGTTTAAAAATATAGTGCCACGCCCCCCCCGTCTAGTACCGCCCAAATTAATATACTTAAGTCTGTTGAAATTACCAAGGATTATGTGTGCCAAATTTGGTTGAAGTTAGACACACGGTGTAACAGAAGTTCGATTAAAAGTAGAATGCCACACCCACTTTTCTAATGTAAAGACTACATATTATACCGAAGAATATATGTTTGGGTTGAATAAATGATGTGAGTGGAATTTGGGTACATACAGACCCGATGCCATTCAGTTTTATATATTAACGAAAATTTTTCTATTTTGATGACGCCATTTTGAATGGGAGGTAGGCGTGGTTTTCATCCGATTTTGCCAAATATCATAGAGATGTTTCATATTATATATCAAAGGTTATGTGCGAAATTTCCAGATATTTTTTTTAATTTTTTTCAGATTATAAAGCAATGTAACGTTTTAAATAGAGCCAATTTGTATGGGAGGTAGGCGTGGTTTTCATACGATTTGGCTCATTCTCGAACTTGATCTTCATTTGGCAGAAAGAAGCTTATATTCTGAATTTCATTGTGATAACTTTAAAATTACGGCTGTAATCGTGATCACAGACGGACAGAGAAGCAGTCGGACAAACGGAAATCGACTCAGGTGGTGATGCTGCTCAAAAATATATATACTTCTCTATACCTGCCACGCCTCCTTATTGGAGTGACAAACGGAACTGGCAGTACGCGTTGAGTTATAAAAATAAATGAAACAGATCAAGATGTATTAAAGAAGGTGGAATAACTAGGTGACGTCTATAAAATCAACACCGGTGCGCTGTCAAATATTCGTCGTAGTGGTGTCACTTTATTTTTCTTTTTCCTTTGTGTGGGACAAACACTTTGAGAGGGAGTTTTGCAGTCGGGAAAGAAGATTAGCTAAAAAGCATCACAAACAGCCAAATATAGTTTTTATTTAAGAAAATCACACAAGAATCACTAAAATCACAATTGAAGCAAAGTCACTCTAGACGCGTCTTGTTTACTTGAATCAATAAGAACAAGTAACAAAACATTGGATTATTTTTCATTGGATTATTGCTCAAAATATGGCAATGCTTCATTTTGTTTGATTTTGACAGCGCACCGGTGTTGATTTTATAGACGTCACCTAGTTCTTCCACCTTCTGTAATACATCTTGGAACAGATTATTTATTAATTACACAGACAAATCATCAGGCACCTTGTATTTGAATAAAGTTGAGCTAGGAATACGAGATGTAACATAAAAGTAATCAAGAATATATATAATGGATTTTTCTATGGAATAAACATTTCGTTATAGTTGCAAATTTTTTTATTTTTTAACCGGCCTATATCGCCTTTGGCCTTACCAAAATCTTTTATTCTGCAGCATTAATTTTTTAACAAACAATAAAAAAAAATTATAAAAAGGCACATTTTATATTTTTATGTGCGATTGAAATGCTTCTGTTCTGAAGAGATCAAAACATTATCCAGATTTGCGCTATTATTGCTGCTTACCGAAAATGTACTTAGCTATTTATTTCTTATTTTAACCCCCTCGAAGTTGCTTAAAAATGCGCAAGCCGAGAAATGGCGTCAATATTTTTTTAACTTTTAATGTATCTTAAATAACTAAAGAAGAAATTAAAAGCTCATCGACAGGCTTTGACATAAATTAGATTGAAATTGAAATAATTTATATATTTCTTTTCAATCTAAAGGCCGCTTTCTAGCTTTAAAGTAAAACATAATTTTTATATATAAAAAAATGAAAAGTAATCACAAAGAAATTTTGTACTTTTAAAATTACCTGAAAGTGTATCCAAATAGTTGGAAAAATCTTGGTTACATGAATTTTTAATAATATCTTTTAGTTCTATCAGTGTTTTTTTATATGCAAAAAACTATTTTTGTGTATATATATAATATAACGGAACTATACAAAATATGAGTTTCTTAGAAAGAAAGAAAGAGTTTCTTTTGTTACTGAATTTAATTTTTTTGTATTCTTAAACAATGCTTTTTAAGTACCTTCTTAAAATTTGGTTTGTGAAAACTTACAAACACAGAGCAATTTCCTAAAACATGTTTTTGCCAAAATTCTAAAATTTGCAAAAAATTTCCAAAAATTTAAAACGCAAAAACAAAAAAAAAATTGTTTTTAATTTCTGTTACCTTTCGTATGTCTTTAAAAAATGCTTCCCTACTATTTACCAAAAAAATTTAGCTGCGGCAGCCTAATAGTGAGGAAGTTATGAGCAGTTTTCCAGAGCATGTTTTTGTCAAAATGTCTAAAACTGTATGGGAAAATTTCAAAATTTTCCAAAAGTTTAAAACACAAAGAATAAAAAAAAAACTAATTTTTATTTAATATTTCAATATAATTTTCTTGAAAGCATTCTTAAGAGCGTTTCAAAACGTTTGGCTGCGGCAACTCAAAAATAAAGAAATAATGGGCAATTTTCTAGAACATCGCTTTGACTGAAATGCAATACGGATTCATACTGGAAAATATCTGATTTCGTCAAAACCTGTCAAACAGATGTTGATGTATTTTTTTCGTAGCGTTTGAAATATTATTGAAAAATTTTTATAAATTTTATTTTTATAATTTTTAATTATGATTAAAATACTATTTTAATATTACTGAAATGTTATTCTTGTGTTATTAGATGTATTCAACGTTGAGTGTTGCTGGATTGTTATTGGAATGCTATATGTATGTTTTAGAAAATTATTAAAATGTTATTGGAGTGTAATTGGAGTATTTTCCCAATTGTTTTTTGAATACCATTAAACTTTTTTGATATAATTTCATTTCTCTGTAAATCTTCGGTTGATCTTAAATAAATAAAAATTTCTTCAGTATTAAATAAATTATTTCAAAAAATAACTTTAAAGTGTAACGTTTTGTTAAAAATAATTAATTTTTTTTTTTAAATTGAAGTTATAGTCAACTTTCTGGAGCATGTTTTGGCTAAAATACAAAACAAATTCATAGTGGAAAATATTTGTTTTTTCAAATCCGTCAAACTGATAGTCACGTATTTTTTCGAGTATGAAACTATATGAAACCAAGAAATGGATCTTGAGATCATTATTTTTTCCAAAAACCTGAAGACAATAGGATAAAAATGCTTCTTTTTTGAAGTGAAATCTTCTTTAGACGCGTTGAGCACTTTTTGGTAGAGAGAAAAATTATAGATTCACAAAATCATCACGCTGTTAGCGAGATCATCACGCTTTCAGCTGTTCATTTCTGTTAGAAGGAATTGCATTGATTAATTCGTGGTTATGCTAGGCAAATATGTTTCGTGAGCTTTTTTTTACTACCAAAGCGATTACCAACCGATTACCGAACCAATTACCAACCAATTACCGATCCAATTACCGATTACTGAAGCAATTGCCAACCGATTACAGAACCAATAACCGATTACCGAAAGGACTACCAACCAATGACCGATTATCGAAGCAATTACCAACCGATTACCGAAACAAATACAAACCGATTACCAATTACCGAAGCGATTACCAACCGATTACCGAATACTGAAGCGATTACTAACCGATTATCGAAGCAATAACTAGTCGATTACCAATTGCCAAAGCGATTACCGAGCCAATAACCGATTTTCCAACCAAAGTTATTGTGTTACAAATTGTATATTATATAAAAACATTAAAAAATAGCAGCTTATACATATAGTAACGAATAAATTAATTATTTATTAATTAAATAATTATTAATTATTAATTAATAAATTAAAAATAAAAAAAAAATTTAAAAAAAAAATTGAACGTGGCTGATTTGCAAACTGTAAGCAATTACCGATGAGCAAACCTATTACCAACCGATTACCGAACCAATTTACGATTACCGAAGCGATTACCAACCGATTACCGAAGGAAATACCAACCGATTACCAATTACCGAAGCGATTAACAACCGGTTACCAATTACCGAAGCGATTATTAACCGATTATCGAATACTGAAGCGATTACCAACCGATTATCAAAGCGATTACTAGCCGATTACCAATTATCAACCGATTATCGAGCCAATAACAGATTACCCGATTTAATGCTTTTATTATATATATAATTAAAAAATATTATTTAAAAACATTAAAAAATAGCAGTTTATACATATAATAATAACGCATAAATTGATAAATAGGGTTTAATAAAAATAGAACGCGTCTGATTTGCCGACTGTAGCTACTTCAGAAATTCATAGCAACTATGTTATTTCATATGTTGGCGGCCGTGACGTAGTGGGTAGAGTGTTCGAGTCCCCCATCTAACACAGAAAGTTTTATCAATTGATTTTTTCTGTTCGGCCGTCACCACTTCTGCAGACAATGGCAAACATCAGAGAGTAAAAAACTGCCATGAAAAGCTTCTTGAGAACATAAGCCGTTTGGAGTCGGCATAAAGCTGTTAAGTTCAGTTCTCGATCATTTGTGTTCAAACATTTCACAATACACACAACACAATTGTTCATAAGAAGCTCGGTCAAAACCCTTTCAAGGGCTGAAATGGCTATTTCGTTTTTTTTAATGTTATTTCATAGTTGTAAGTTTTCACATCGGCTTGTAGTCCCCCCACTGCCGACTTTTTTTTTCTTTATCTCAATTTATCTCAAAGATAAACATATATACACACATTTTTTTTTTTTCTCCTTTAAATGCGTTTTTCTCAAAATGGAACTTTACCGCGTTAACTTTAAAATTTTCTTTTACTTTAAAAGAGGGTAAATGAACGTTTTTCCTAAAAATTTTTTTTGTACTGATCTTGATAACTTGGTTTTAGAATACAGACAGTACTTATAGGTGTACTGTAAGATGCCGTTTAATTTTATTTTTTTTTTTAAGTGAAGTTTTTTACGCCTCGTTCTATAATTTGCTTGAGTGAAATCTGAAAAACCTTCGACAGATTTTTTCTTGGAAGCTTAATGGTTTCTTTGTTGCTAGCGCTTATTAGAACAAGAAAATTTTATACTTTAATAAAAAATATTAAAAATATTTTTAGCCCGCCGTGGGGGATTGAACCCGTGCACACTGATTAAGAGTGCAACACACTTTCCACCAGATCACAAAGCCTTGTTGGAAAGAGTTTTTAGTTCAATGTTAAGTATAACATACTTGGCTGCAGTAGAACGTCACCATCTATAAATAGATAGAGGATAGTGTATTTGCTATACTACAACAAACAATTTGCTTCTACTTGCCACAAGATGTCACCAGCATCGGTGTGTTGGCGTTGTGAATGCGTTTGTGGTGCTGTTGGTACAAGGAAATGTTAGCAATGCCCACAAATGCGTTGACAAGTACGTTTTTGAAGTGTCAAAAAATAGATAATATCAATTAAGGGGTTACATGACATTGGCAGTTTTTTGAAATTGAAATTTTTTTAATAATTTTGTATTTTAGTAAATATTCTTAAAATTCTAAGAAAAAAATTTCATGGAAAAATTCTTACGGGTTCAAAAGTTACAGCTGGATTAGTGAGAGCGCATTTTTAATTTTTGCGCTACCTACGTACGGCAGCTGGTATATACTTGTTTTACTTGCTACCTGACTTTTGGTGGTTGTTATTTCGTACCTACTTGAAGGGTGAAGCCCGAATTGCTAAACGATTGCAAAAAACTATAAGAAACAGCAAAACACAAGATAACGAAGGCATACAGTACGAAGCAGGCGTGGCAGATTGAAGGTAACCTTTTTTTTCTTTGTTCACAAACTTTGAACGCGTTTATCTCGAAACCATGATTTTCGTACTGGTTGCGGCACTAGCGGGTTCATTTTTTGACGAAATTTTTTTTTTTTTTGTATTTTTTTTAACTTGATTCGCTATCGTATGACACGCGCTTTTTTCGATTTTTTATGAATTTTTAAAGTCAATATTTTTTTCGAAAAAACACACTTTCAAATTTGGAATATCACCAAAAATTGAAAAAAAATTTTAAAAAAAAGCTCGTGTCATACGATAACCAATTTTGTTAAAATTAAAAAAAGTCCTTTTTTTCCAGATCGGACAATTTTTGCAACTCCCAGCGCTGCAACCACGAGGCCCCGTTTTTTTCTCTGCCGCCAGTTTGGAGCTCTATAAAACCATGTTGAAGTGAAAAATATATTTTTTTGAATTTTGTTTCTTGTAACTTGTTCAATTCTCTACATTAATAAAAAAAATTTTGGAAAAATGTTTGTTTTTGACTGAGTTATGAATTTTTAAAAAACGGTCTGTTTTCTGTGCCGCGAATGTCTTGTCCCACCTTAATATGAAATTAACTAACGCATGCATGACATCGGCAAGTTATCAAAAATGTTTGCTAAATTTTGTTTCGTGTGCGTTCTATAATATATAATTTTATTTATTTCATGTTATTTTAAGTTTATGAATTTAAGTTATCAAATCTATAAAACTGTGAAAAAGCTTCGCTTCTCTCGAGTGTCTAACGACGCACCTGTGTTTTTTTTTTTTTGTTTTTTTTTTTTTTTTGTTTCATCAATACTAGTGCAAAGATATTCTGTGCACAGCATTACTCACTGTTTTTCAGGAAACTATTTGAAACTATTTTATAAAATTATTTGAAGAAAAAAAATGTTTTGTATGGCTCTCAATATCCTTTTTTTTTTTAATTCACGAATTTTCATATCTCTAAATAAATATATTTTTATAAAAAAACTTATGAAAATCGTCAAATTTTTAACCAAAATTTTGAAAATTATGGCTTATTACGATAAAAATACATATTTTCAAAAACTATTTTATTATAGGAGTGAAATTAGTATGGTTGTGATAATAATGATGGAATTACATATATTCACTGCGTGTTAGCTTTCTCCAAAAAACAAAATAAAATGCATTGTAAGGGTTTAGAATTCATTAGCATTCAAAAATAAATCATTGTTCTTTCAATCTTTCGTTAACAGAATCACTGTCAGCAATTACATTGTTGACTAAATTTTTACTGTCAACAACTTCGCGAATAATATTATTATAATGAAAATTATTGCTTACCAAAATTGTGGGTGACTAAATGTTTGTTGTGGTTTTTTTTTTTTGTTTTTTTTTTTTTTTGTGTTGTAAGTATTGTTATGACTGAGTTCAAGCTCAAGGTAGGCTGAAAACAAAAAAGGAAAAAAACAAACAATAAAAATAACAGATCCTAATTAATGCCAAAGCATATTGAGTGAGTTGTCAGTTGTCAGTTTTGGTAGCTTAACAAACAGAATAACATAACATGTAGAGAGACAAACATGTTGTTACAAATTTGATTGTTGTGTTGATAACTTGGAATTTGGAACGCCAACTCTTTTAAATTCATAGCTGCGTTACCAACAACAACAAGAATAACAAGGAATATATTAACTTTATGTCGCTTATAATTAAACAGCTTTATTTTGTAGCAATTTGGATTAGGCTACAATACGCAAAAAAAAATTAACTCGCAAGCGAGAAAATGTCACTGTCAGATAAGACAGATTTTAAGGTTAAGCTGGGGGTGGCGAGTGCAAAAATAATAATAAAAACAACAAAGCCAGCGCCTTGTCTTTGTTTTATTTTGGCTTTAAAATGTATTAAGCTCAAATAAATAAAGCAAATAAAATATTTATTGAGTGTACGTTATACATTTTTTTTTTTTTTTTTTTTTTTTTGCCTTGGTTCAAGTTCAGTTATATTTAGGAGATCTATTTTTAATGTTAACAAATATTCGCTGATTCAGCATTATTGTTGGCTGCGGGCGGTTGTTGTTTTAACAACTCTTGTTATGGTTTCTACTGATTTATGTAGCTTTGATTACATTTTGGAGTTTTTCTTTTTTCCGCTTCATATTCTTTTTGAATTCTGTAAAACAATTAGTCGTTTGTGGTTGTGTAAACATAAATTTTTGTTTTTTATTTCAATTTTGCTTTTGTTCATTTACTGTAGCATTTGTTTATTTTACTGAAAGTAGCTGTTGTAAATTTTTTTTGTTTTTTGTTATTTGTTTTGCTTTTTTTTTTTTTTGTGGGTTTTTGTTGGTTTTGGCATTAGCTGCATGGTTTACATTATAAATTTTTAAGATGCTTTCTTATATTTATAATCAATTTGTTTTGTCTTTACAAATTCTTAATGCAATTTTACATTTGGTTGCACATTATTAATTTGTGGCTACACAAAAGTTCATTAATTAACTTGTTCAAGTATTGGAATTTTTCATGTCTAAGCAACAAAGTCAGTTTATAAAGCTAAGTAAATAAATTGTTTTATGGAAAATGTTGAGTAAATAAATAAATTTATTCTCATTAAATGCTCATTAAAGGAATTTGAATTCATAATTTCAGGCTAAATGTTTATTTTAAATTGAGAACACAAATAAACTTTTCGAAAATTTGGTGTATTGAAGGTGAAGTTTTAAAATGTTCATGGTACACCTTGATATGTTTGTTCAACTGTGAGTCCATGAAAAATAAAACAAAAAAATAAGATTTTTGGGTAAAATGATAATTATTTCAATGGTGATTCATTGAGATATCATTAGGTCATTACAAAAAGCTGCTTGAAGAAAATTAATATTTTTATAATTTCTGACTGTATTTAAGCACACAAGAAGAACTAAAAACTGATTCTTACTTTGTTAGTATTCATTTTATTTGCTTTGAGTTCCTTAGAAATGCATTATAATGCAAATTAATCAACTCTATGCCACAATATTAGTCTCATGCACAATCATCATCATTATCATCATCATCATCATTATCACAATTATCATTACAAACATCATTATCATCACCGTCAACAACATCTCTATCAACATTATTATCATAGTTGTCATAATTATTATAGTTAGTTTTATTTTCTCAGTAATAAGATGAAAATTAATGGAAAAATATATTTATAAGATAAATGAAATCAGCGTTCGTTAGCAAAAGTCACGACAAAAATATACCATGTCATGAACGTATTTCAATCATACCGACTTATTAAGGAGAACAGTATTCATGTGGTAGTAGGATGTTATTGAATTCGACTTAATGGCTTATATAATCGAAGTAGTTGCTAACGTAGAAACAAAAAATCTTAGTTTTATTAAAATTTATTATTTTTAATTCCTTTTTTTTATTAGTAATATATATTCATTTATATTCGCCCGGAAATTCCTATTTTCTTTTGGTTTATTGCTAATTATTGCCCTGTTAACATTCATATAGCTAAAGGCAGGCCCGTAGCCAGAGAGTGTTCGGAGTTCAAACCCACACCCCTTCACAGACTCCAAAAAATAAATAATGCTTAAGAGACTCATTTTCTTCTTTTAAAAAAAAAAAAAACAAAAAATTAAAAAAAAAAGGTATCTTTAAAACGAAATCCAAGTGTTTCAAAATAAAATTTCAAAAATTATAATAACAAGCCATATATAATAATTTTTACAATAGAATTGGATAAAGACAAGCTTTTATCTCAAAATAAGCTTAGATAGAAAAGGCCAACTTAACCTTTAAATAAAGAGTCGCCATTGTTATATTATACTAGCTTTTACCCGGCGCGCTTCGCTGCACTCCGCGCTAGTCCCCTGAAAAGTGATCGTATAGGGAGGCCACGCCCTTATCCAATTATTTCCATCACTGTTGTGTGTCTGTTTGTTTGATGGTCCATATTTGTACTTACAATGACTACCGCTTGGATGAATAGACCCCCTACATACCAAGCGTGGTATTTTACTATCAAAGCATGTACAATTTTAATGATTTTTTTAAAAGTTTGTGCGACTATAGTCCGACCATTCCCATTTTTTGTGAACTTTCCATGTCAACAACATTTTGAGAAATTTGAGTTGAGTGAGAAACTAAATTCGGATTTTCAATGTTCTGTGATTTTTACTTCCAAAGCTATTCGATATCAAAAATTTGGCTTAGAGGGACAGAACCACACTCTCTTGTCCAATGTCTGTAAAAGTTATCTATTAGAAAGACATAACTAAGTAGTAATTCAATTCTGAGTTTTAATGTTCTGTGACTTTAACGTCCATAACTATTTTATTTTTAATCATTTTTATTAATATTATTATTTATTTATTTAAATTAGTGACATTTTATGTATAAGAAAAATAGTATGACTATTCGATATCAACAATTTGACTGGTATGGGTGGAACCGCACCCCCTTGTCCAATGCGCGTTCAAGTCTTCTATTAGAAAGACATCACCAAGTGGTAACTCCATTCTGAGTTTCAATGTTCTGTGACTTTTACTTCCATAGCTATTCGATATCAAAAATTTGACTTATATGGGCAGAGCCACACCGCCCCATCTGTCCAATGCCTTTCCAGGTTTTATATTAAAAAGACATTACCAAGTGATGACTCCATTCTGAGTTTTGATGTTCTGACTTTTACTTCTATAGCTATTCAATATGAAAAATTTGGCTGGTATGAGCGGAGCCTTACCCCCTTGTCCAATGCCCATCCAAGTCTTTTATTAGAAAGACATCACCAAGTGGTAACTTCATTCTGAGTTTCAGTGTTCTGTGATTTTTACTTCCATAGCTATTCGATATCAAAAATTTGGCTGGTAAGGGTGGAGGCAAACCACCTTGTCAAACCCCCGTGAGAGTTTTTAGTTAGAAAGATATCACCAAGTCGTAACTCCATTCTGAGTTTCAATGTTCTGTAACTTTTACTTCCAAAGTTATTCAATATAAAAAATTTGGCTTGTATGGGCGCAGCCACACCCCCTTGTCCAATGCCCGCCAAAGTCTTCCATTAAAAGGCCATCACCAAATGGTACCTCCATTCTGAATTTCAATGTTCTGTGACTTTTACTGCCACAGTTATTCTGTACCGAAAATGTGACTTGTATGGTCAAAGCCACGACCGTTTAGTATAGGCGAATGAAAAGTACTTTACAACCTATTCTCATACCTATCAAACATACAAAATAAATTTCATTGAAATCGGTCTAGCCGTTTCGGAGGAGTTTGGCCACAAACATTGTGACACGATATTTTTATATATTAGATTAATAATAAATTAAATTCAATTATATTCATTAGTTGTTAATAAATAAATAATAAAGTTACTTGAGCATATATTTGATATGAGAGTTGACACTGAGATAGTAAAAATGTTTAACTACTACGCTTGACGCATAAACACTAATAATAGCAGAAAATTGTAGAGGAAGTGAGAGAAGGCTTCTTGTTCGAGAGAAATAGGAGACCATCTTCGTTGTCATCCCTACTCCGTGCTGTTTACTGGGTGAGAAGTGACACCGATAGATACATGGAGGGGATAACTTACCAAGTGATAAAAATTGATGTTATCGAGCGGGATAAAAAATGATAAAATTATTAAAATGACTATTAAAAAGCAGGGGTTGGTGATAGAAATTTAGGGTTGTATGTATTTTTTAAAGCCACATAATAAAAAAATTTAAAAAAAAAATTTATCAAAAAAATGAAAAACAAAATTTTTGGGTAGACACCCCTTATCACTTAGATGTTTGAAAAATAGATAGTAGCCGATTCTCAGACTTACTGAATATGCATAAAAAATTTCATAAGAATCGGTCAAGCCGTTTCGGAGGAGTATGGGAACGAACATTGTGACATGAGAATTTTATACAGGGTGTCCCAGACTTAGAGTACTATAATGTGGGGGCTGATTCCTCGTGATGAGACGAGCAAAAAATCGTATAGGTGGGGGTGGTCACAAATGCCCCCCTAGGGGGCTAGGAGGGAAAAACAAAAAAATAGGTGTCGTAACGTTTTAATCCATAGCTAACATATCTCTGCAACGATTAAAAAAAACCATACTTTTTTGAAAAGAAAATTAAATTTGCTTTAAATTATTTTTGCAAAATTTTTCCATAAAGTCATAAACAAAAAATGTATAAGCACCTGAAGTCAAAAAATAGGTTTTTTTCTTTAAATATTCAACTTTCAAGGCAATTTTCTCAGAAAAAAACCAAATGTTTTATTATTTTTTATGACGCAGTTTTTTTCCTTGGTCAATTCTCTAAAAATTTTCTAAAACCGTAACAAAAAATTATGTCTGCGTACTCTGAGTTGGAAAACATTATAACTCTACGATCGGTGAAAGAATGTGTCGATTCAGGTATGTGATGCACTTAATAATGAGAAATTGCTTTTTTTTCTTAATTCCGTTAAATCTAACTGTTTTACTAGTTATTGTAAGCAACAAAAAAACAAAGTCGCCTAGAATCGGAAAATCGATATTATACGAAAAATATTATCTCTGAGGTATATACAATGTATGATGGATTCTTAGAGAATTGGCCAAGGAAAAAACTGCGTCATAAAAAATAATAAAACATTTTTTTTTTTCTGAGAAAATCACCTTGAAAGTTGAATTTTTAAAGAAAAAAACCTATTTTTTGACTTCAGGTGCTTATACATTTTTTTGTTTATGACTTTATGGAAAAATTTTGCAAAAGTAATTTAAAGCAAATTTAATTTTCTTTTCAAAGAAGAATGGTTTTTTTTAATCGTTGCAGAGATATGTTAGCTATGGATTAAAACGTAACGACACCTAATTTTTTGTTTTTCCCTCCTAGCCCCCTAGGGGGGCATTTGCGACCACCCCACCCATACAATTTTTTGCTCGTCTCATCACGAGGAATCAGCCCCCACATTATAGTACTCTAAGTCTGGGACACCCTGTATACAACACCCAACAGCGATACGGCCGCAGTGCCTACAACAGCAGCGAGACTAAACACCTACCCATCATCATTATCGGAGATCGTTGCGGCTATTAAACAATTAAAAAGCAACGAGGCACCAGTCTTTGATGATATCCCTCCAGAGGTCATAAAAGCCGATGCGACGGTGTCTGCTAAATTGTTTCTACCGTTGTTTAATGCGATTTGGAGCGATGTAAAGCTTCCGTATGCTTGGCTGCAGGGAGTCTTAATTAAACTTCCAAAGAAAGGTGACCTCTCACTATGTAACAACTACAGAGGAATTAATGCTCTCGTCGATTCCATCCAAAATATTTACAAGAATATTGCTGAATTGCATCTTCGAACACCTGGATGGAACAATAAGGAAGCAGCAAGCTGGTGTTCGTGCTCACCGCTCCTGCATAGACCAGATCAACACCCTAAGGATCATCATCGACCAGGTCAACTAATGGCAAACGTCACTTTACCTCGCATATATTGACTACACCACAGCCCTCGACAGCGTCTCGCGACATTCTATCTGGCGAGGACTCGTGAAGAGAGGCGTACCAAGTGAACTGATAGCTCTTATAAAATCCCAGTATAACGGCTTCAGATGCAGAGTGCTACATAATTTCATGTTGTCAGAACCTTTCGGCACAATCTCCGGCGTACGACAAGGCTGCCTGCTTTCTCCACTTTTGCTTCTAATTGTCATCGATCAGATCCTTACGATAGTGTCCACGAAAAGAACAGGGGTATTTTCTGGAACTTTGCAGAACCTCTGGAGGATCTTGACTATGCCGATGACATATGTCTTCTCTCCGTGAAAAACTCAGACATGCGAAAAAATTCCTAGTCTACACATCAACATCAACAAGACAAAAGCGATGTGCGTCAACCCCACAAACATTAACTCAGGCCTTAACATCGGCACGGAAGCAATTGAGTACGTAGAAGACTTCCAATATCTCGGCAGCATTCTATCCCCTAACAACAGCTTGTTAAAAGACATACAAGCAAGGATAGGAAAAGCTAAAGGTGCTTTCGCCCAACTGGGAAGTATTTCGAACTCGTCTCTACTCTCTATCCATACCAAGCTACGTATGTTTAAGTCCAACGTGCTGTCAGTTCTTTTATATATTTGCGAGACTTGGCTCACGACCGAGGCGCTAAACAGCAATATACAGAACAACGTCAACCGTTGTCTTCGCCGTATTTTAAAAATTTGGTTGCCCAACACTATAAGCAATGACAGCTTGCTTAGAAAATGTGACATGCTTCCAATAAGGCAAACGATCAAACTGAGGTAATGGAGGCCACACTTTGCGTAAACCACCCATCGAAGTATGCCGCCAAGCTCTCGACTGGAACCCGCAAGGAAACCGAAGAAGGGGACGCCCTAAGCTGACATGGAGGCGATGCCTGGAAAAAGAGGTTACCGAGTCGGGATATTCCTGGGGCCAACTCAAACAGCTGGCTCAAAACAGAACGAGATGGAAAGGGGTTGTTGAGGCCCTATGCTCCGCCTAGGAGCTCGGGGAAACGATGGTGATAAATTATATATACCTATATATATAGTTCGTGTTTAACATTCACGTTTAGTTCGAGTTCGTGTTTTTAAAAACGAACATCACGGAGTTCGAACTTTTGTGTACACGTATAATTCAGAACACGTAAGAAAATTTCAGCTCTAGTATTACCCTAAATCAGCGGTTCCCGATTTTTTTCCGCCAGACACAAAATTTATTAATAAAGATTTTTTTTTTTAATACTCAATGAATACCACTAGCTTACACGAAAAAAAGATCTTTGGTGAATTCGGCTAAGGTGATAGTTGACAGTCGCCGTTTTGATTGTCGTTTTTGAAAACGACACCTAAATACCTATCGCATGAAATCAATAGGAAAAAAAGTGATTGTCAATTTGATAATCACCTTACACGGAGCAAAAGCGACGATTTTGATTGTAATTATCAATTATCACTTTAGCCGATACCACCCCTGGTTTCTCATAGACTTTTTTATGTACTATTACTCTTTTACGAATATTTTAAGCATAAGTTAGTTGAAAATATAAAACGCTTCATTACCAATTGTAGAAAATTGTGGGAAGCAACACATTCGTAAACGATTCCGCTGTAAGGGCAATAAATTTGATCACAAGATTCAATGACATAGTTATCACCAGAGAAAGCGACAAGCAGATTGTTCTGCAAGTCATAGACGCACATCAAAAACTTTTTCCTTATAGAGCAACGAAAAAGGACTTCATTGCAAATTTGCAGAAACCACAATAAAAAAAAAAAAAAACAAATATTTGACTTCACAGAAAAACTTAGTTCTTGTCCAAATATATTTCACTTCTAATTTTTTATAAATTTTTTAATATTTTTTTTAAGGTGCATTTTTTTGTGCGTGGGAAACGAATATATTTAAAAAATTATGGCAAAAATTGGGAATTATGGGAAGTTTTGTTGAATTCAATTTCATATTTATATTAAATCTGATTTCAAAAATTAACTCAGCTCTCAAGTTTGCATAAGCGTTAGTTACTGGTTTCTGTTTTCAAGTCAGGTTGATTTAACATAAGCATAATAAACTGGCATTAGTTTTCATGTAGCTTAAATGTTTTTAAAGAATTCGATTTAAAATGATTGAAAAAATACCCTCCAAAATCGCATTTTTACGAGCAGATTTGCAGATGCAAATTGTTAGACTAGCCCTCTAATGCATAAGAAGGCACTTTTTCATAATTGCATTTGTGTTTTCTTTGTCTTTTTGCGGGGATGTTGTGGATCCTCATCTGACGGGATCGAGTTGCCCAGATGACTGTCGTGGGCTGGCCCTTCGGGGAGTCTCGTACTGGTTGTGGTTGTGTGAATGCTACACAGGTCTAGATTGACCGGCGGGGTCGCGCAATGGTACGACCGGGCTGGCATATCTGTCTTAATATGCAAGAGATTGGGTAGGTCTCGTCTTCACCAGTAGATGGATGGTAAGTACGTCACTACTGAAGTCTAAACTGGTACTGCTATTACGGGCAGTATGTAATTTATTACATAATGCTCCTAATCAGCAGGGCACTGGGTGATGCTTTGTGTTTGTGAAACAGCTTCCATGTTCGTGTTGCCACACCGGATGCCCCGTGCGTTTTACTTGTTAAAACGTAAACGGGTCCGTGTTGTGGTTCAACACAAAGTTCATGGTTGTCTGTTTCATGAACAATTACCCTAGGTTTTGGATAACCCAACTTACTTAAGCCTCACGGCAGGTGTAAGTTGTAAATGCCGAAATCGTCTGTACAGAGTACAAACTCCGCCAGGTTAGCAACTTAGTTGCGCCTGCCTGACCAAAGCGAGGATAAAGGAGGATGGTTGTTTGTAGGATACGTCCTGCAAACGTAAAAACTGATAGGGCCAACCAAGAGCTAGGGGTGGCTACCATCTTGGTAGCAGGTCATATTCGGTATATCGATATGAAACAAGCCTGCGAAGGTATAGCAATTGACCTTAAAACTTGTTAGTACGGGGACAAGCCTGCGAAGGTATAGCAATTGACCTTAAAACTTGTTAGTACGGGGACAGTCTTACCCGTCAAATGGGGTAGACCCTATCTATCCACCGCACTGAGACTTTAAATGGCCGATAACAATTTGGATGTTGAGTATTTTGGCATGCGTGCTTTACATTTCGACGCTCGGGCTTTCCTTAGGGGCTTGCTCGTCGACGTTTGACTTAGTCGCTCAAGCTGGCACGGCGGCCACTAAGGTGAGTGATGAAATGGTGTGCAGACATGGGTTCTCAAACTGAGCACGGGAGAGAAGTCCCTGAGAACAAGGCCAATACTCTATCTGGATGTTGAGATCTTTACATCATCCGGACTGCCAGAATAAGAATGGCAAAATTAGGTCCTCCTATGTAGGTACCAGACATGCGTAATTGTTCGCAACTGAGCCGGCAGCTGTAAGCTGTAAGAATGACTCTTTCAGTTCTCATTGAGCACGGTCACGTATAAAAATGCAGTCTTTCATAATTGCATGAGTGCATTTTTGGTCTCTTTGCGGGAATGTTGTGGATCCTCATTGACGGGATCGAGTTGCCCAGATGACTGTCGTGGACTGACACTTTGGGGAGACTCGTACTGGTTGTGGTTGTGTGAATGCTACACAGGTCTAGATTGACTGGCGGGGTCGCGCAATGGTACGACCGGTCTGGCATATCCGTCTTAATATGCAAGAGATTGAATAGGTCTCGTATTAAGTACGTCCCTACTGAAATCTAAGCTGGTACTGCTATTACGTGCAGTATGTAATTTATTGCATAATGCTCCTAATCAGCAGGGTACTGGGTGATGCTTTGTGTTTGTGAAACGGCTTCCATGTTCGTGTTGCTACACAGTTAAAACATAAACGGGTCCGTGTTGTAGTAAAACACATAAGTTCTGGTTGTCTGTTTCATGAACTTTTACCCTTTTTGAAGACCCAAGTACTGAAGCCTTGCGGCAGGTGTACTTGTCAAACCAGATTCTCTCTGTACAGAGTACAGCTTTGACTAAAAAAGTTTTTAGTATTTTGGAAAGTATTAATTCTAATAAGAAATGGTTTAAAAAATACATTATTCCAACAATTGGTTTAAAAATTACTCCAAAATTTTTAACCCTGCACAGAAGTATAATCAGATTAAGTTCCGGGGACTGCGAAGGCCATTCTAATAAATTATTGCTATTGTCCCGAAACCAATTTTTTTTTTTTTTTTTTTTTTTTTTTAGTTGCGAGAAGTGTTTTGAAATTGCTATCGTGCATAAACTTCCATTTTAAGGGCATTTCTTTATGGGGGAAATTGAATCATTATGCTATTTAATACATTTACATAGTCCGTGAGCAATATTTTACCTTTAATAAAGAATATTGGACCTACACAACCGAGGGTAAAAAACAACCCCATAACATTATGCCGCCACCACCATGCTTAATGGGTTTTGGTTAGATTATGTATACTATTTTAACAGAGTCTTACATTAGGCTTTCATTGGATCCGAACAAATTTAGCTTTGTTTCGTCTGACCACAACACGTTTATCCAATATTTTCGCATCAGAAGCTTCTCTGTTGGGAATGTTTTTTTTTTTTTTTATACTCAAGTATAACACTTTTATTGCGGAATATCATTTTTTATTAATCTATTCCATAGTGTGCGACTAGTTAATGCTGCATTTAATTCTATTTTGAGTTCTTCCGAATGGATTTTTCTTAGATTGTCAAACCAACAATACTTCAAACTTTGCAGAACTGGTTCGTTTTCTGCCTCTTTTTTTTTTTTTTTTTTGTCTTTGCTTCAAAACTAATAGCAAAATACTCTTTTATCTTTGTACACTTCAATAACTCTGCAATTTCACGCATTGTTTTAGCTTCATTTCTTAATATTCGTATGAATTGGCGTTTAAACTCTATGCAATGCACTCCGCGTCATATTCTGAATAAAAAAAAAAGGTGCGAAAGCAAGAATATCAAACGGATTTTAAATTTTTTTCAATACTTGCTAACACTTCTTAAAAGGTATCCCAACAAACAAAATGATTCACTAATGTTGTCGTTTACGAAACGCATTCTCGTACATTTCATTCATTCTCGTACATTTCAATTATTAGAAGCGATTCATTTATAATATCGCGAGCGGGAGAAATTCCTCCTTCGTTAATGAATCGTCAAAGCCGAAAAAAGCAATTCGTTAACGAGTCGCCAAAACTATAAAAAACAATTCTTTAACGAGTTTCCAAGACTAAAAAAAAGCAATTCGATAACGAATCATTTAAATCATATAAAAATAAATAAAAAAAGAAAAAATCAAAACTAATTTCAAGCTTACCACGTCAAGAATTGAAACCACGTCATCTAAATGCTAGTCCGGTCTCTTACCCACTCGGCTATTTCAGATGCTGAATAAATCTTGCTTAATTTGCTAGATAATAACAGTCAGGATTCGCATACATGGGTTCGAACATAAACTTGGTAAAAAAAAAAAATTTTTTTGTTATTTTTTTTTTTGTTATTTAGGTATTTTTTTAAGATTTGGCTTTTCAAAAGTTCGAAATTATTTTTTTAATTTGTTAAATTCTGCGGGCTCAAGGTACAAAATATTAAAAATGAAAAGCTTTTGTGGTTTTTATTTTTAATTTTAATTTCCGATATTTCGATCGCCGTCGGAAATCATCTTCAGGGAAAACTGGAAAAACCTTTTACAATATTTTTAACAATACTTTTCCCTTGAACAATTTCACTTACAATTTAAACAATTAAAACATTTTAAGATTAACATTTATATCACAGATTTTTAATGAAAAAAAAAGAACAAATTTACAAAAAACATCCACTTCTTCTTTTTAGTTTTTAGCAATTCTTAAAAAAATTCATTTTTAAGAATTACACTTAGAGCTTTATGCCAAGTAATTTTCTTGAAGCAACAGGTTGCCACAACAACAATGTTCTTTACAGAACAACCACCAGCAGACTAGACAGTTGTTTCGTTGGTCGCTACACCAACTCATCAATAATCTTCTGTGGCTCATGCAGTCCATTAACTTTGAAAATCTTATAAGCACACCTTCTGCTAAAACCAAAGCGGAATTGCAGTTGTGTGCTTTCCAATTTAAAAAGCAATGTTTTTCTACTTCTTAGCACAAAGCAAAGGTTCAAAAAATTTACTACATTAATTCTGCAAAGACTTGTTGTTGCGCTCTTTGTTTACTTCTTTTCACGATTCCATTCTTTTGCACCAACAATTCGTTGGTATTAAACCATAGAAGGCGAGAGAAGTTTTTTTTGAAAAAAGATGACTCATCTTATTTTCTGAGGTCGGGCTGGTACCAGTTTAGACATGAAAAATAAACTGTGGCATTTTTTAATTTATATTTGGTTTTAAGTAATTCTAAAAAAAAATTAATTTTTAAGAATTACACTTAGAGCTTTGTGCCAAGTACGTATAATTTCATGAAATAACAGGTTGCCACTTCTTCTGTTGTCAAGTTTTTAATTATTATCTTTAACATACTTTCTGTATATGTGTGCGCACCTGTCTGTGTCTGTTTTGAAGTTCAATCCCTTCTCTTCCAGTAAGCTTATGATGTGGAGCATTTCTAATTTATATCGTCTAAAGTAGTTATTCTCTTTTTGTAAAATCTCCACAATGTCAAAATCAGGTGTGAAGTGAAAAGTATTGTTTAAAATATTGTAAAAGGTTTTTCCAGTTTTCCCTGAAAATTATTGCCGACGGCGATCGAAATATCGGAAATAAAAATTAAAAATTAAAACCACAAAAGTTTTTCATTTTTAATATTTTGGACCTTAAGCCCGCAGAATTCAACAAATAAATTTTAAAAAGGTCGAAAAACAAATAAAGATTATTTTTTTTTAATCATTTTTTGACCAACTTTTTCCATTTGAAAAATTAAAGCAATTTTTTAACGAGAACTTATTCATATGAAAATCTTGAACAAATTAAAAGAGGAAATTATTTATATTTAAAGAATAAGCACGAAATAACATAACAGAAGAAAAAATATTTCACAAAATTTTTTTCATATAAAAATGTATGGAAATTTATATTTAAGTCTTTTTTTTCATTTAAGATTAAAAAAAAAAACATAAAATTTAAAAAACAAATATTTGCTTAAATGACGTATTAACAATATAAAGTTAATAAAAAATAGTTTTCTTAAAAAAATTTGTAAAATTTTTATATTGAGAAGTCGGATCGGAAAAAAATTGTTTTTTTGTTTCAAAACATCTTAAATGGAGTTTAGAAAAGTCATGATTTCAATCGGTGTTTTCTTTAAGCATCAAGCCAACTTCTAATGAAGTCGGTATGAAACTATTCGAAAACTTTAAAGAAAACGATTCACAAGCGATTCGTTAACGATTCACCCTCGCCACAATGTTAATTGGGATTTGAATATAATTTTTTTATGCTCGAATATTTAATATTCACAAAAGTAAAATGTCTTTCTATTTCTCCCCCTCCCCCCCTTACGAAATCGAGTTCACTGCATTAAAGTTTTTGAGCAACTCAAATTTTTACCGAATTATGCACAAAAGCGTAAACAAAATAAAGAACCGTTATCTAACTTTCGTGTACAGTGGGTAACATGCATTTAAATTGCTGTAAAACTTAAAAGCATATTTCCACATGTTAAAGTGCTTGCCGTTTCTATTATTTTTTCTATCACTGTAGGTGAATACGTATTTGATATCAGCAAATAAAGTTTATTTGATAGAACGGAAGAAATCTTGTCCCAGCATTAAAATACAAAGTACGGAACGTCTCGTTGAATACCAGGCAACATTAACTAAATGATAAAAATTGTTTATATAAAATCGCAATTAACACCAGGCTGAACAGCTTGTATATATAACTAGCTTATACCCGGCGCGCTTCGCTGCGCTCAGCGCTTATCCCCAAAAAGAGGGTGTAGCTTTAGTGAAGCCATACTTTTATAGTAAGTTCGTACCGAGTTTTATTGATGTGTGACTTATTTCGAAAACTATACCGAATATTTGGGGTGCTGAAAAAGGACCACGCCCCTCGACCAACGCCCATAAAATGTTACCAGTGGAACGGCATGTGTAAATTGAGGTCGAATACTGAATTCCGAGACTGTGCGACCTACAAAAAAAAACCAAAACTGTTCGATATCGAAAATTTTAGGTGTATTTAAGGAGCCTTTTACGGTCGGCACCAGACTTCATAGGAACCCTCTCAAGGCTTTGGTATAAAAAATGGCTTAGCGGTTTCGGAGTCCTTAAGTGATATACACATATACCCACATACGTATATACATTAAGTCGCCTCACGCTCCTTAGAAAAAAAAGTTGCTTAGTCCGGTTCTTCAAAATAATCCATGGCTTATGTTACGATGATCCTAAAAAATTTCGACTAAAAATATTGCCTGGTATGGTAGTTAAAAAAAAACAAACGGTCAGAAATAAGAGTAATGAAAAAGTTCTTTTGCATCAAAAATCTTCAATTTTTACCGTTGGACCAAAGATAATGCGGATTTTTATGGATTGTTTTAACTTTTTTCATATTATTTTCACTATAATTCAAATTAATTTTTTCCCATACTACTTTTAGTCAAATAAATTGTAAAATGTAAAAAATGTGTACATTTTTTTGTAATGTCATTCAATTTAATTCTTCACTTTACACTATATTTGATCATGAATAGATAATTTATTTGACCAAAAGTAACATGGCAAGACAAAATAACTATTAAGTCTGACCGTTTGTTATTAAGAACATAAGAAGATCGGTCAATGTCCTTTCAAGGGCTGAAATGGCCATTTCGTTTTTGTTTTTTTTTTATTTCAAACTATTCCAGCTACTGTCGAAATATTTGGGGGATCATCATAACAAAAAGCGTTATTTTGAGCAACCGACCCAAACACCTTTTTTTTGTGAGGAGCCCTAGTATACAAACAAACATTTAGGCATGGCAACATTTATATGTATAGTGACCGCCACTTGGTCTGATTGCACCTACATATCAAGTTTCACTATCAAAACATGTACAGCTCAGAAATTACAATGATTTCTGAAAAGTCGGCGTAGATAAAGTGCGACTTTTACTGTAAATTTTAATTTATATACTTTCACGGATTTGTGGGCGTGACAAAATTTATATAAAAAGTGACCGCCACTTGGACTTATAGCATCTGCATACCAAGTTTGACTATCAAAACGTTCACATCTCAGGAATTTAAATTATTTCGATAGCCCTGACCGATAGCCCTGGCAGCTAGTGCTTACTTAGTTATAATTGTTAAATTGTAATTAACTATAATACATAAATAAATAAATTAAATAAAATTATTGCTGAAGAGTGGGCACAGATATAGTGCTACCATGCACATTTTTTGCAAAGCTGTCGAGAGTAAGCGTATGAACTTAACTACCAAATTTTAGTATTTAACGATGAGAATTGTCTGATATAGAAGTTCTATTGATTTGTGGGTAAAAAAAGTGGCGGCCGTGGCGTAGTGGGTAGAGTGTGTGGTCCATATGGGATAGAACCCTGGTTCGAATTCCACCTGGCACAGAAAGTTTTTTCAATTGAATTAATTTTTCAGTTCGACCGTCACTTCTCTGCTGACAATGGCAAACTTCAGAGAGTAAAAACTGCCATGAAAAGCTTCTTGAGAACATAAGCCGTTCGAGCCGTTCCAGTTCTCGATCATTTGTGTTCAAACATTCCACAACACGCACAACACAATTCATCATAAGAAGCTCGGTCAAAGTCCTTTCAAGGGCTGAAATTGGCCATTTCGCGTTGTTTTTTTTTTATTTGCGGGTGGTACAAGTTGGCGTGGCAAATTTTATATATATATATTGACCGCCACTTAGAGCACCTGCGTATGAAGTGTTACTATCAAAACGCGTAGAACGCAGTAATAAGCATGATTTCGAAAAAGTGGGCGTAGATATGGTGCAACCACGCCCATTTTTAACATTTGCCGATAGTGACCTTATGTACAAAATTACCAATTGTTAGTCTTCTACGGTAAAAGCCGTCTAATATAAAGCATTTTTACTGATTTGTAGGCGGTTAAAGTGGACGTAACAACATTTTTATATACATAGTGACTGTCACTTGGATCCATAGCACCTGCATACTAAGATTTCCTTTCAATCCGTGTACAACTCAGGAATAAGCATGATTTCGAGAAAGTGGGTGTAGATATAGTGCGGCCATGCCCATTTTTTGTGCATTGGCCGACAGTAATCAAATAAACTAAATTACCAAATCCTAGTCTTCTACTTTTTTACTGATTTGTGGGCGTTGAAAGTGGACGTGACAACATTTATATATACATAGTGACTGCCACTGGGATCCATAGGACCTGCACACTTAGATTCACTATCAAAACGTGTACAGCCCAGGAATAAGCATTATTTCGATAAAGTGGGCGTAGATATAGGGCGGACATGTCCATTTCTTGTACACTTGGCTGACAGTAATGATTAAAACTAAATTACCAAATCTTAGTCTTCCACGGCAAAAGTCGTCTGATATAAAGCATTTTTACTGATTTGTGGGCAGTAAAAGTGGGCGTGACAACGTTTATATTTACATAGTGACTGCCACTTGGACCCATAGCATCTGCATACCAAGATTGACTATCAAAACGTGTTCAACTCAGGAATAAGCAAGATTTCGATAAAGTGGGCGTAGATATAGTGCGGCCATGCCCATTTTTTGTACATTGGCCGACAGTGACCATACGAACTAAATTGCCAAACCTTAGTCTTCTACGGCAAAAGCCGTCTGATATAAAGCAATTTTACTAATTTGTGGGCAGTAAAAGTGGGCGTGACAACATTAATATTTACATTGTGACTGCCACTTGGACCCATAGCACCTGCATACCAAGATTGACTATGAAACCGTATACAACTCAGGAATAAGCATAATTTAGAAAAAGTGGGCGTAGATATGGTGCGACCACGCCTATTTTTTAACAATTGCATTCAGTGCCCATATGAACTAAATTACCAAATCTTAGTCTTCTATGGTAAAAGCCTTCCGATATAAAGCATTTTTACTGATTTGTGGGCGGTAAAAGTGGGCGTGACAACATTTATATTAACATAGTGACTGCCACTTTGACCTATAGAGCCTGAATACCAAGATTCACTATCAAAACGTTTACATCTCAGGAATAAGCATGATTTCAAGAAAATGGGCGTAGATATAGTGCGGCCATGCCCATTTTTTGTACATTGGCCGAGAGTAATCATATAAACTAAACTATCAAATCTTAGTCTTCTACGGCAAAAGCCGTCTGATATAAAGCATTTTTACTTATTTGTGAGCGGTAAAAGTAGGCGTGACAACGTTTATATTTACATAGTGACTACCACGTGTATGCATAGCACCTGCATATCAAGATTCACTATCAAAACTTGAACATCTCAGGAATTAAAATTATTGCTGAAAAGTGGGCGTATATATAGTGTGACCACGCCCATTTCTTGTACAGTCACCGAAAGTAACCATCTGAACAAAATTACCAAATTTAAGTTTTATATGACTAAAACCGTCTGATATATAGCAATTTTTTGTTTTGTGGGCGATAGAGCCAATTTGGGTTGTATGGTAGGTACCACGCCCCCTTGTCCAATCAACACCAAACTTCACAGGAACACTTCCCGAATGTTGCTTCAGTATCCCTAAAAATTTCATAAAGTTTGGTTCGGTGGTTTTGGAGTCTATACGTGATATACACACATATCCACATACTCACATACCCACATACCCACATACATACATTCATTTTTATATATATAGATTGTAAGAACAATAATTTTTAGAATAAAGTGTCCTAAACGATCTACTATGTTATTACTTATTCAATTATTTACTACTCCTGAGCTTCAACAAATTGGCTTTACGTGAATTTTAACAGTTACTTGCAGTTACTCAAAATTAATAACAACTCATAACTTTTAAATGCTTACACGAAATAATTGCGTGACCGTTTTAAAAATTTTCACAGCTTGTAGCCAATTGTCGTGTATCACGTGTTAAAGCGTGTTAAAGCGCAATAGAGCGGTTTTCCCCCGAAATATTAGCTCATTACATTTAGTATTATTATTTTAATTATCAATTGGGTGTTGGCAATTTTTAAGTGAGTTCCGCTTACACAGCAAAGAACAGCAAAAACTAATCCTAGCCTCTAACTGATGCTAATGCCTGCACAACTGAGACAGGCACGTTGCAGAGCTTTATAGCTCAGAGAACTCTCAAAGGGTAGCTTAAGCATACGCATGTAAATTTGAGTGAATGAACTTTTGCTGCTGTTTCTAAAAAGCGATGGCTGCATTTCTTGTGGTTTCGGTATTTATGGTAAAAAGTGAGCAAATTAAAGGCATTTTACTGTGTTTATTTTTATTGTTTTTGTGTTTTTTTTTTTATAATTGTATCGCCACTCATTATTGCTGACTTTGCAGTGCAGATTGATTGAACTGAGATGAAAACATTGAGTGTTTTTCCATAATTGACGTGTTAATAGAAATCTATCGAGAGGGAAGAACTCAAGCCAGTATACCAGAAAGTACTTAGGTCATTTGATGTTACTTTTTGTTTGTTTACGTGCTATTTTGTGCTTCTAGCTAAAAGAGCTTAATATTTATAATATTCATTTTGCTAATATTCCGATTATATAAACAAATATTACTGACCCTTATTGAACATTTATGAATGACAGAATGATTTCGTAAAATTTTAATAAGCACATATTAACTATTTTTTTGACATCATACTTTAATTTCATTAGGCTAATTACCTAACTACGTCACTCAACTGCATTTCTCAACTATTTGTTAAAAACTATGTACATATATAATACTGTTTCTCATCTAACTACTTCGTCAGCATTGTCTGAATCATACTCTGAAATCACTATTAATTTCCCTTAAAATTACGTTCAAGATACACTCTGACCATCAATGTTTTGCATGCTTAGAACGCGTGCTCAAATTTTCAATTTAAACTGACACCTCGAAATGTTGTCTTCATTCATTGCTGCTTTCGTTGTCGTCATCATCTACAGGTTATGACTTGGCTGTGTTACTAATGGTGCCGCATGCAATTTAGTCAATATTTATATGCACTCTGTTATTATCTGCACAAAAAAAAAAGTATTTTTGTATACATTACAGAATGAATTGCATAAAAATTTGCAGATACTCGTTGCATGAAATCATCTAATTTGTGCATGACTCTTAACAACAATTATGAGTGTAAGCAAAAACAACAACTTATTAAGCAACATCATCCAAAATCTGCTCGAAATAGTATCTAACTGTGGCTACTTGGCGGCACTTTTGAAATAAATTGTCTAATATTAAAATCAAAAGAAAATACCGCACATCCGCTGTATCAGGTGGGAATGAGATGCGTTTTATTTATTTGACTTTGCCAGTTCATGATCAAGTTGAAATAAAAATATAAAAACAGGGCAACAAAAATAAATTTATTGCTGCATAAATCAACAAAATTCTGTGTTTCCAGTCTTTTGTGCTTATTCATTAATTTGCAATGTTAAATAAATATTAGCTCAGAAAGAAAACAAAATTTAACTGTTTCTGTTTGCGAAGATTTTGGTCTACTTAGCAAAAAACACCCCTTTGTTTTTTATCCTTAAAATTTTTGAGCAATACGCATTTTTTCAAAAACAAAAATTTCTACAAAATAATAAATACCAAAATGGCTGAAGTCTCCCCCCCCCCTCTCCCCCTACCTGGTGAACTCCCCCTATCACAATGATCGCTAAACAATTTGGCTTGGAAGGAATAATAATAAACATAAACAATAAGAGAGGCTACTTAGCATTAAGTTCGTAGAATTATATTATTCGCATTTAGTTCATAAGAAAAATATGTCGTTATGTATGTGACAAATTAATAAAATAACCAAAAGTCGACTTGGATTGAAACAAATTATTTTACGATTATTTGATTAATTTTCTTGTTGACCAAAAACCGCAAACATTAAAATTGGGCGCAAAAAACTGCTGACAAACTGGTTTTTCGGATTTCTAGCATATGCGTTAAATAATTAATCGTAGAAAATACTATTCAAACTTCACAAAATAACAAAAATCTAAGTGAAAATTACTGTTGTTACGGTAACAAGTTCAGTACACCAAATATTGTTTTTAAAATCAATGAATGCTATTCATTAAACCATATGTCTTGATTTCAATGAACAATTCATTGACTCGAGGAACATATTCATTAAAACAATTCTTTTGTTTTAATGTTTGTAAGAATTTGTTCTTACTTTCAAAAAACTCATTCTATAATGAATTAGTTCCATGAATTAATGCAGAAAACATTTGATTCAAAGTACAATACATTCATTTCAATGTGCAATACATTCATTTCAATGTGCAATACATTAATTTCAATGTACAATAATTTCAATGTAAAATACATTGATTTCAATGTATAATACATTAATTACAATTCACAATACATTAACTACAATGTGCAATACATTGATTGCAATATACAATATACTGATTTCATTAAGCAGTACATTGATTTCAATCTACAATAAAATTATTTCAATGAACAATTCTTATTGATTATGAGCTTGGTCTTACATCCATAAAATGCCTTCATTAAATCAAAAAAAAATTCATCGTTTCTATGCTGTGTTCATTTATTTTATGCTATATTCCAATTTTTTGATCCCATCCAAAAAATAAGTTTTCGAAAGGTCCTCAAAATATGCCCCTGTTTCGTTGATAACCTCCTCTCTGATGGTGAATCTCTTTCCGCTGAGCCATTTCTTCAGGTTTGGAAACAGAAAGCAGTCGCTTGGAGCCAAATCTGAAGAATATACTGGATGAGGAAGCAATTCGTTATTCAATTCATGAAATTTTGCCATCTAAGCTAGACATGTGTAAGCGCGCATAGTCTTAATGGAAGAGCACTTTTTTTCCTCGGCAAATGGGGAAGTTTCTCTTTCAAAACGAATTTGAAACGATCCAATTCGGTAGGTCTCGGTGGAAGGTCATCGATGTAATTATACCACGTTCATTCCAAAATATTGTCGCCATAACCTTTCCAGTCGATACCACCATCCTCGCCTTCTTCGGAGCACGTTCGGTCGGTGAAGTTCACTGTTTCGACTGTTCCTTTGTCTCTGGTGTATAGTGATGGATCCATGTTTCGTCCGCGATTACTAATCGATGGAGAAAATCTTTCTTATCTTTGTACAATATCGCCAAACACGCCTTTGAGTCAGTTACACGATCGCGCTTATGGCCGAGAGTGAGCAAACGCATCACCCATCTTGCGAATAATTTTTTCATATCCAAATGATTTGGCAAAATGTTCCATATCCGTTCGTCTGAGATGCCTACGGCCTCAACAATCTCTCGCATTTTAGCTATGGTATTGGCGAACACGATATCGTAAATTTTAGTGACCATTTCTGTTGTGGTGACCTCATCTGGGCGTCCAGAACGTTCAGCTTCACTTGTGCTTGCACGACCGCATCGGAATTCAGTAAAGCACTTGTTAATCATTACAATCGATGGTGCAGAGTCCCCATAGTAATTATCAAGTCTTTCCTTGGTTCGGCTGATGGTTTTTTTGCGCAAAAAATAGTGCTTGATGAGAACACGAAATTCACTTATTTTCCATTTTCGCTTAAAATCAACAAGATCGTCTGCTGTCAATCGCTGCCAAACACAAACTGTCGTTGACTCATAACCCAATTCATTCGTTTGCGGACGACAGCAGCATTTGTCATTCATATTTTTTCAAAAAACGCCCGAGTTCTTTGGAGATTGAGAGTAAAAGGCAAAATTTGAATGACACACTTCTTAATGACTTGAAAAAAATCTCCGAGTGGGGCCTTGCTAATAGAGTAGAGTTTAATGCAAACAATACCCAGTGTTGCCCGTTAACCCACAAGCGGATGAACTGTCCCTTAGCTCCCTTGAAAATGGATGGTGTGGATCTTTTGGAGTCAGATGCTCTTGACGTTCTGGGCATGTCGATACAATCAGACCTTCGTTGGAATGATCACATTTTCCATGTGTCGAAAGAAGCGGCCAAGTGCCTAGGTTTCTTAAAACGGTGCAAGCGATACTTCACCCCATCTGATCTTCGAATGATCTATACCTCATATATAAGGCCTAAAATGGAGTACAATTCGCACATTTCGGCACGAGCTTCGAGATCTTATTTGGAGCTTCTGGATCGAATTCAAAGACGTGCGATATATATGATAGGATATGAAAACATTTTATCTCCTCTCAGTTCTCTTGGGCATCGGCATAATGTTGGTTGCCTAAGCCTTTTGTATAGGTTCTACCATGGGAAGTGTTCAAGGAAGTGTTCAAGTGTTCAAGAGACATAGCCTGACGCCACCAGTTCGTGTATTTCCTAGGTCTATTCGGGCAGCTTTTCAAGCCCATCCCTTTACCATTGCATCGGTGCCCAATAGAACCACGCATTACCGAGATAATTAGCTTTTTAGTCGCACGGTAAGATTGTGTAATAATCTCCCTGAGAGCGTGTTCCCCGGCAGTTTTGATATGTGTAAGTTTAAAGCAAATTTTCACCGTCACTACTCCATCTTCCACCCTCCAACTAAATATTACCCGTCTTCCGAATTAACGCAATGGGGCATCCCCTGAGCGTTGGTTTAGTTAAAAAACAAAAAAAAAAAACTAGCCGTCGCAGCGAGCGGAAATTTTGACAATAGTCTACTAACAGATGGTAGTTGACAGCAACAGTGTTCTATTTAAAATTACTACGCGGAAAATTTCATTTTCCACTGAATTATCAAACGGCACTCGTAGTGAAATTTGGTAAATTTTGTATGGAAAGTATACTCAAAAAATTATCAAAGTTAAAAGGCGAAAAAGGTCGGTAGCTTCGTTTTTTCTAATTTTTTTTTTTTTTTTTATTTTTATTCGATTTTTATTTGACTTTTTGTTCTAAAAATTTTATTTGCATTTTTTTATAAAAACAAAAATAATTTCTACTAAGAAGTAAAAAAGCATTGCTTATTAAATTGAAATGCACACCACTGCTATGCCGCTTTGGTTTTAACAGAAGGTGTGTTTATAAGATTTGCAAAGTTAATGGACTGCATTACCCACAGAAGATTACTGATGAGTTGGTGTAGCGACCAACGAAACAGCTGTCTAGTCTGCTGGTGGTTGTTCTGTAAAGAACATTGTTGTTGTGGCGACCTGTTGCTTCATGAATTACTTGGCATAAAGCTCACATATGTAATTCTTACAAATTTATATTTTCAAGAATTGCTTAAAACTAGAAAGTAAATTTATGTTAACCATTATCACACCTAGCAAAATGAGCTTTCTCGCAAATTTATTCGTATTTTCTTATCAGTTGGTGCCTAAAAAGATGAAACAAACTGAAAATATGTATGCAAATAATTTACGTTTATTTATAACGTTTAACTAAAACGAACGAACGAAAATGGCCATTTTCAGCCCTTGAAAGGACTTCGACCGAGCTTCTTATGATCAATAGTGTTGTGTGTGAAATGATCGAGAACTGGACCTACATGCTTTATGCCGACTCCGAAAAAAACTGCTTATATTCTCAAGAAGCTTGTCTTTACTCTCTGAGGTTAGCCATTGTCTGCAGGGAGGAGACGGACGAACAGAGAAATTAATTCGATTGAATATCAAACTCAACTAAATTCAGTTTTGCTGACATATCTCTGCACGTTGAAAAATAATTGGCCTTCCCAAGCATAATTTGCAGGAAGTATAATATATTTCTGCATGTTTCTTGGAAACAAGTAATCAGAGGTGGTTCCACATATAATATGATTAATTAATGCAGTTTTTCTTTATATCTATATTTGCATCCTAACATTATTTAATTGTACCTTAGCACTTGTTGTTTGAATTTAAAAACAATATAATTTGTTTTAAAGAAAATATGTTTTCATATAAATATATTGTAATTATAAATGGACTGAGAACACTTTTAGTCTATTACTACAATATTTGTTTGCTTGGAAATATAATTCAGTCAAGAATAACATTTAATATTCACGGACAAATATATATTAATTGGAGAATACATAATTTAATTGCAGTTAAGCAATTATTTTCAAAACGATAATTAAGAACAGCATAATATATATACCGATGATTACACTATATTTACTTGGAAACATATTTTAGCAAAAGAAATGCCAAAAGTTTTCCACTCTGATTACAAAATATTTGCTTAGAAGTAATTGTTGGTTTGAAGCAAACAAAATATGTTTAGAAAACAGTAAATAAGCTTTTCTCGGATTTAATTATGTTGAGAAGTAACCATATTATGCTTATCCGACATTACAATCATTTTTATAAGCACACATTTTCTAGTTGGAGAAAACATAATATAGTTGGAGCACCCGCTTTATCAGCAAAGTTCTGACTCACCTTTTTTACTGTTGAACTGCCTTATTTTTCTTTTATTTTGTTTTTTATTTTATTAATTTGAAAACACAAACACTTTTAATTTAAACAAAAATTTTCAGAAACACTTTTTACAAGAGCTAAGCTTCTCAATACGTTTAGCGCGGCTGCTTGAAACTTACAATAAAATGACGCCAAGACTTGGCATTTGTTAAAAGCAAGCGCATAAAGCAACAAGGTTTCCGCTATTTTTCGTGCAAGTGCAAAAGAAGAACAGAATTTGCCGAGTTCTGTTCTTTTTGAGTTTGCACTGTTCACTTTTGAGTGAGCAGTGATGCAAATATATTTTTATTGGGTAGAAACACACAATTCTATTTTGTCACAAGCATATTAATGTAGACGCTAGTTTTTTAGCTAAGGCAATTATATTAATGTTGGACACAATTTATATCTTCTTATATCGAAAAATAATGCTATTGAAGGAAAGTTATTAATCATTAAGTGGTTCCGTCTGAATGTTTTGTTTTTGAAACCAAACATATATAAACATATTTTTTCTCTGCGTGTGTGTGAACAGCTTAAATTGAACTCAAACTTAACTCTTTTTGTAGACATGCTATAAGACTCAATTCAATCATAAAAGAGAGAAAAGAATTTTGAATTAAGAATTTTTGATTTTAGACGAGTATGAGCTGCCCAAATTAATATATTTTCGTGTCAGCCGACTATGAATCCAAGCGTAGTGTGTTCAATCCTCGGTGGAAGCAAAAATATAAAAAAATTTTAAACAGCAATTTTTTCGTTTTCATACAACCAGTGCGGTGAAAAGCTGTGTTGTTGTTTACAACCAATTTCGTTACATTCGTTTTACTCCCAGCATCATGTAAGAAAAAATTAAACAAAAATGTTCAGGGCTAATTAATGTAAAAATACTATCAATTAGCATACATTTGGTGTCATCTAATGAGCAATAGGAAAACTAAAAAACAAGAGGAAAATGCTGATTCAACCTAGTGCTCAAAGGAAACATCGTTTGATCTGTGTGAGGAAATGTTATTTCTGAAAAAGAATATAGCCAGTCAACTTCAAGATGGCTTGTAAGTCAAGGAATCTAGTTCAAAATATATACCATCAAGAGCTTTATGGAGTATTTAAAAATTTTAGCATTGAAACTAAGCTAAATCGGATGAAAACCAAGCCGTTCAAAAAGCCGGTTATCAAAGCGGTCATATTATGTTCAAATCCTATAAAAATTATTTCGTATTGATCTCAAATTTAACAAATCAAATGAATACCTACCTTACATTCAAAGTAACGTCATCAAAATAATGAACATTATAAATTCCACAAAAATTATTGTATTGACACTAGAGCACACTGTGAGCACGTTTGTTCTGAAAGTGTAAGCGTTCATTTTTTAGTTGACTGTGAAACATAGAAATTAAATATTAAATAATACTCACAAACTTATTTTCCTAACGTGTGTTAATTGAAAGTTTAAATATTTGGTTGGATTTTTGGATGGACAATCAGACATAACCAAATCAACTCAGCGCAGAGAAAGCATATACAAAGGTTTGACCGATGGTAAAAAGCTATAACAAAATATATCCATTAGTTACTGCACTAAAAAAAATTAATTTTGTTTTAAAAATTTCTTCAAGTTTCTCTGAATTTTAATCAATTTCGCAAAACAGAAAATATCAAATTCGTAATTTTCGAAATATTAAAACCTTTTCTCAAAAAAGTTTTAGAAAAAGTTCTGAGTATTTTTTGTGACATGGAAGCGAGCGCTTCATTAGCGCATCTGAAGCACTCCAAAAAAACAGTAGAGCGCTTCATTCTCCTTGTGTATAGCGCATTTTTTAACACAGTCATGTCATCAGATGTATGCGCTCCGCTCCCGCTGTAGAAAATATGAAATCGTAGCGAGAGCCTAGCGCTTTGTTCTCCTTGTATTTGATATAAAAACGTTGCAAGAACCGGGTGCTAAACGTAAATATTAAAAAATTTTTAAAACAAAACAAAACAAAAAACAATCACCCACCCAGCCACGGGTTTGAACACGGGCATCTCGCTTACAAAGCAAGCACCCCAACCAGTATGCCATGGCCGCCATAATTAAGATGAAAAATTTGGTTTATAATAACAGAATAACTTATAAGCTTTTGTAAAAAAAACAAAAACGAAAAATAATCACCGCCAGCCAGGTTTGAACCGGGGCATTTCGATTACAAGGCAAACCACATTCAATTGCCACAAATATCTGCCACAGCTCAATTGAAAAAATTGTTTCTTAATAACAAATAACAGCAAGTTTTATAAAATCAAATCAAAGAATCAAATCAAATATAAAATCGTGAAACGATTAGATGAATTTTTAAAATTTTTGAAATTAATTTTTTTTTTTTGACATTAATATCTAATACTTTCTTTTCAAGTACAACATTATCGTTACGGAAAGTGCTGCAAATATAGCGCAATACAAACAGCACTACTTGCAAGGAGAATGAAGCGCTCTTTATGTGCATACAAGTAATGCGCATAGAAATTTTTTGCTGGGTTTTTTTAAGATTATTTTATGCCATAAAATTGTAATTTAGATTTCAATTTTCGAGCAAAAATATAAATTTCACTCAATAGAAATTTTATTTTCATTTTGTTCAAAATATATTTTACAAAAATATTAAAAACTAAAACCAAATAACAATTGATAAGGCCTTTCAGGGCCTAAGGCTTGAAACTCAGAACATTCATACCATAAGTTTGTAAGCAAATTTTGGTTTGAAAAGGATGTTTATTATAAAAACTCTAATATTGCATAGCGGAAAGCATTTCTGGCATTATCTGAAACTTTTTTCCTATGTAAGATTAAAAAATACAGCTGCATTGAAATGCAATATTAAATCACGCAGAAAACTCTTCTTAAACTTCAAAAATTCTGTTCATATCGGGACAATGTAAATGCACTCCATTTTTACATTTTTACATTTTTTACTCATTGTCATGCACAATGTACGAGTGACATAATGACATGTTCTATGCTGCACGTGACTCAAACGTCAAGTGTTCTCTGCTATGAGATGTGTTTATTTTGTTGCCAATGTCAATATTAATACCGAATGCCAAGAGATGACGATGCAGAGCACCACAATACAATACAATACAATGCAATGCAATGCAATGCAATGCAATGCAATGGAATGCAATACAATTCAATTTTGATTTATTGCGTGAAAGTTGTCGCTGGTATGTTACTAGCTCCATAATGACTCTATTTCATTCATTTATTCTCATATTCCTAGAATAAGAAGTTCATTCATTGTCAATCATAAATGCAGCACTCGATTTTCATTGAAAGCTAGTAACACGCTGACTAAATTCAAGATAACAATAAAAAAATAATTAAAGAAATACTTTCTTCAGTTGTCACTGAAATGATATTGTGACTCAATGTCAATTAGTTTTTACGTTTACATTTTCTGCAATTACAACCTTGATTAATGTCAACACGAAGCTAAGATTAGATTTAGAGTGCGCACAATAAAGTTGAAGGTATACAATGCCGTTGGAATTATTTAATGGGCATCATAAATGTTGTAATCAAGCTAATAGAAATTCTTTAAATAAAAAATGTGGTTATTCCAAATCCAACATGCTGCATTAATTGCTGTTGTTCTATAGCGTTATTTTAGACTTTAGCGTGATTTTGTATAGAAATTCTATTAAATGTCACTCATACGCCGTGTGCATATTTTTAAAAATTTCTAAAGTAACAATATTTAATAGCGTGCTAATAATTAACTAAGCTAAATTTGTATGAAATAAAAACTAACTTTCGAGAATATACAAATTTTTTTTGTTTATAATAAATTTTTCTTGCAAGACTCTGACGTTTTCATGCCACCAAGAGGATCAATATTTTGTTCTAATTGTTTTAAAGCCACAAAAGTTAAAGATTCAAGCAGATTTTGAGCAATAAGAAACTAGCTTTAATCATAGTTTTTTTTTTTTTTGTTTTCCCCAAACTTGAGTATCTTAAAATTCTCATTAGCTTTTGTATTTTCTTAAGTTGTCAGTTTTACCACACTACACATTTTTTGTCAAAACTTTTATGCAATGCAATTAAAATGCAATCAATTCAGTCTTAAATAAAGTCAAAGTTTTTTAATTAAGTTATATACATTCTAATAAAGTTGATTAGTTTTACAGAAATTAAAAAAAAAAAAAAGAAAAATCTAAACTGTATTTGATATCTTACAGGTCAACAAGGACAGTTCAAGAGAGAGCAGTACACAGGCAGGTTAACAGGGAGCTCTTGCAAGTGTTGCTTGCACAACAACAGCAATATTGCTGAAAGTCAAAGTGTTGAGTTCAAGTTTGTTTTGTTTTTCTTTAGGTTTATTTATTTTTAAAAGTTTGATTGCTATTTTCACTTGCGCAAAAATTCCAAGAAATTGAATTGAAAGTTGAATTAATGTGGCTAGAGCATGAAACGCTTGTTTATTTATTTGCGTTTAATTAAGCTTTTATGTCTTTTCTTTATTTCAGTTTAATTGTTTTAGCAGGCAAGTTGCGTCAACGATTTGTATGGTAACAATACCTATATTTCGAAATGACCTCAATCTCTGCTTACTTAAGAAAAGTTTATGCTTTCTATTTTATATTTTATGTTGTTTATCTTTTATAACAATATATCAAAATATAGAACTTAAATTTTAATCTGAAATTAAATCAAATATTTTCCGATGCTAAAATGCTGCATGTTTGTTTGTTTGAACGTGTGAATTTTACTTGACCAACATATGTTAGATAGCTGTTAGATATAACAATAATAAAATACACTTGCAGTAACTACAATGGCCACAACATGTGCTTGGATGCCACAACATGTCCTTATAGAGTGTATTCATATTGTTTTTTTTTTTTAATCGATCGTATGAACACATAGCTTAAATAAACTTGAGCAAAAAGATTATAACTAAGATTACACCAACAACTTTGCATCGATTTATGGTTTGCTTAAATTTTAAAGTTTTATCTAGAATGATTTTACTGCAAAATATTTCTACCTTCTAAAAATTTTCCTCGAAACATGGAAATATGTCAAAATCACATTGAAGTGGTTTTGTTTGTTCTCTTGTCACAGTTATATTTCTGTCAAAATAAATGGAGCAGGCATTCAAATAAAGAAGCTGTAGTTCGAGTCTTTAAAGTCGATTTGATTGACACGAGTGTTGTTCGATGTTTTTTTTTTACCTAGAATTTCTTACATCTTGTAATTCGTGAAAAATTAGTTTTGAGAAAATTTCTTTGCTTTTAATTGCTATTTACATATTGAAATTTTTCACACAACAAAAAAATACAGCTTAATTTAAGGACTAAATAAAATTAAACTCAAAACAACAATAACTTTTAGTTATTGTAACAAGAAGAAAGCTTTAATGTACTTTTATGTACTTTGTGTAAGTAATGTTTGGAAAAATTATAAATTTAGAAAAAAAAAAATTTATATATATACAGTCTAGGAAATAAGTGTACATACAACCCTTGATTTAGGGGTTTTATAGACTTTGTGAAGAAAATAAAAAAAATGTTTATGTCAATATTTAAGGCATTAATATATTAGTTTATTTATAAAATAAAAAAGCAATTCATTACCATAATTAAAAAAATAATAACAAAAACAGCAAAAATTCATAGGAAAAAAGTCTACATACAGCCACAAGAAATAAATACTATATCAAAATTTTATACAAAAAAACGAAAAAAATGTAAACTTTTAGTATTTGGTCGGTCCACCTTGGGCATCAATAACTGCTTGAAGACGGCGGGGCACTGATGTCACCAAATTCTCCGTAATATGCGGTGTTATATCGGCCCATGCACGAATAAGAGCGGTTTTTAATGTTTCACGGCTACTAATGTCATATTTTCGCACCAATTTTTCCAAAACGTCCCATATGTGCTCTATTGGGTTTAAGTCTGGTGACTGGGGTGGAGAATTCAGCTGTCTTGGGGCATAGTACAGGAGCCAGTCTCGAACAACGTGCGCAGTATGCTTGGGGTCGTTATCCTGTTGGAAATCCATTGATTTCCCAGGCCCAAGCTATCAACAGATGCCTTCAGATTATGTTCCAATATGTTTTTGTATTGATAGCGGTCCATATTACCCTCGACAAAAACCAAACGACAAACTCCAGATGACGCAATGGCACCCCAAACCATAACGTTGCCACCACCATGTTTGACCGTAGGAATAATATTCTTTGGATCAAGTGCAGTGTTTGGTTTTCTCCAAACTTTGGATCGGCCATCACTTCCGAAAATATTATATTTACTTTCGTCGGTAAATAAAACACGCTTCCAAAAATCCATACCCTTGTCTAGATGTGCTTTAGCAAACTCAAGGCGAAGTTTACGATTCTTCGTTGAAATTAGTGGCTTTTTGCGTGCTACTCTGCTATTAAATCCAGCGTCATGTAAAGCGTTTATTATTGTTCGTGGAGTAACAATTATATTGGAACATTTTTCGACGTGTTCCGCCAATTTTGGGGCACTTATTTTCGGATCCTGGTTGACCACTTTAATAATACTGCGAACATCGCGTATCGAAAGCTTCTTCGGCCTGCCAGATCGTGGTTTATTTTCGGTACTATTGTTATTATTATAATTTTTAATGATCGTCTGTACAGTAGAACGACTTAATTTAACTGTCTTAGCAATTTCTCCATACGATTTATTTTCCTTTCGAAGATTTACTACAATATTTCGAACTGAAATATGTATTTCTTTCCGATTTTCCATTTTTAAGGATATAAATATAAATAATACCTTCTTTAGTTATCACTTTTTCCACTTAAACAATGGTAATGCTTGTAGTTTTATTCAAAGCAACAAAGCTAACTGTTATTTCCCTTTCTTTCTTTTTCATTTTCTTTTTGATATATGGAGTTGCCACACTGTATGTAGACTTTATTCCCGCTAATTTTTATGTTTTTCCCCAATTTTTTCTATGTTATATTTTTTTCATAAATATTTTTTCTTCAAATAGTCTTTATTATAAATGCCTTAAACATTGCTATAAATTTTTTTTCTATTATCGCTATTAATTCTCTAATACCCCTAAATCAAAGGTTGTATGTAGAGTTATTTCCTTGACTGTATATATATATATACACTGGCGATCAAAACTTAGTGGATGTTTTGTAATTCAGTATTAATCAGCCTGCCAATTCTTTAATATTAAACAAAGCTTAATAAAAATTTAACCATTTATTCTTTAAAATGTTAACTACAAATGTCTTTTTCAAGAACAATTCATGTAAAACAAATTCAAAAATTACAACAACAAAACTTAAAAATGCGGCATTCACACAATTCTGCACTTTTCGACCAGCTTCAAAAGAACACAAGTATGCAGACTAATATCAGTACTTTGTCCAAAGCCCTTTATTTTTTATGACTCCTTCAATGCACCTTGGCATATTTTCGATCAAATTTACAATGAGCTCTCTAGGGATATTGCTTCATTCGACCTGAACCCGACCTAATAACTCCGTCATATATTCGCGAGCTCTTCTGTACTTATGCCGACTCCAAACGGCTTATGTTCCCAAGAAGCTTTTCATGGCAGTTTTTACTCTCTGAGATTTGCCATTGTCTGCAGAGAGGTAATGACCAAACAGAAAAATTAATTCAATTGAAAAAACTTTCTGTGTCAGGTGGGAATTGAACCAGGGTTCTCTGGCATATCGGCCACGGCCACCACTTTTATTAATTACTCTGCATATAATACTGTAGAAGACTACAGATACACCAAGTGTCAAGTTATCGTTGTTTGGAATTTATAGTTGTATAGAGCATATTACAATAAGTTGTGCAGTTTCACGCAGTAGTTGACTTTTTTGTAAATTTTTTATGACTTCAGATTCCGTAGTACATTTATTATGTTTATCTCTTAGGATTTGGTCAGCGTAAGTTATGTTATTGTGCTTAAAGTATCTAACTATACACGAATTGATTACAAAACATCGAAATTCATAAAATATTTTTCAATCAAATTCGAATTCATTATAGACTAAAACCTATCGAAAGAAACAGAATGGTAAAAACCTCATCAAAATCCTGTACGTAGTTTAGAAGTAATAAACTAACAAACATATACAAAAAGCGATTTTATTTTCTTATACATAATTAAAGATTTTTGCTTGACACTAAATAATTGCTGATAATTTTTCTGATACTTGATACCAGTCACAAACATTTGATTAACTTATGTGCTATGTGTAGGCGTGAGTTTTTTGACTAAATTATCAGAACTTTTTTTGCCAAGAGTAAGACAGTCAATGATTATTATATCACAAAATGTATTTACTGTTGGTATAAGACGATCAAAATATTATGTTATTTTTTTCTGATAACTTCAGCCTATCTAGGCTGTCATTGAACTTGCCTGTACTTCCGCTTATAAAAAGAAATCATTACAATCTATAAAATTAACTGACAGTTTAAACGAAATTGATACAGCAACGAGATGCTTTGATTTATTACCACTAACCTACACGTGATCAAATCTCAATGATCGCATTCGAATGATTTGTGGCATAAATTAATTGATTTGCTTGAACGTGAGAACTAAAAATACAACAACGACAATAACAACAACTACAACAAAAATAACAGTAACTCGCTGAGCTATTAAATATTGAATGAATCAATGAATGAGCTAATAAATGAATGAACTTTATGGTTTACATGGCGCATTGATAACAAGCAAAAAAAAAAAAGAAACATAAAAACAGCAACAATAACAAAATTTATAATAATAACAAAAACAAAATGAAATAAACTATAATGCTTAATACAGCAAACCGCAAAAAAAAACAGCAACAACAAACATGAGCGCAGCCAGGATGTTAGCCGGGGGGTTCAATATACTCTAGGCCGGATCGATTTGTGGGGAGGCAAAAAAATCGCCCATTGCTCTGTGAAAATCGTATTCTAGGGATCAAAATAAGAAACTTTGCCGAAGGAACCATACCTCTAAAACGAATTCTGATGTCCCCCAATTTGGGTCGAACTTTTGGGTAGGGGCAAATTTTGAAAAATCCCACTTTGACCCATTTAGAGTGCTCCAATCGAGTCCAAATGTATGACCGACCCCCACTAACTTTGGAGGCCCGACCCACCCATGCTAGTGGCACACCCCCTGAAACCCCCCTGGGGGTTCCCCATACGAACATTTCACAAAATAGCCAGTTTTGGCACTTTACATGAAAAAATCAGCGAAATGCCTATGTTTTTTTTCTTTTTGGAGTTTTTTTTCTCTTTAGAAATTTATTCAACCCTTTTAAAAAATGAAGGTATCACTGTGACACAATTGCAAATCGGAAAATTGCTTGTGTGCGTTTTTTAAGGCATCACAAGACACAGCTGCATGTCGTAAACTTACTTGTGTAGTTTTTTTATAGCACCTACTTAAGAAATGAAGGTTGTTTTTACAACCCTTTTTGTGGGTATTTTATGGCACCTTCTTAAGAAATGCGCGTTTTATGCAACCATTTTAACAATTAAGGTATCACTGGAATGCACCGCAACCCTTTTAAAAAATTAAGGTATCACTGTGACACAATTGCAGATCCTAAAATTGCTTGTGTGCGTTTTTAAGCCACCACAAGAAACAGCAGGTAGAATTGAAATTACCATTTCATTCTTATTACCTCGTCTCGTAGACCATATATAACGCAACAGTTTTTATGAATGCATTAAGTCGTTGTGAAGAACTCAAAGTGTGAAGTGCTAATTTCAGATAAAAAAATATTTAAAAAAAAAAATAATAAGTGAAGTTGACCATTCCAAATCAAAAAGTTTACAATGAATCCACCATCCTCTACACAGCAAGATGAAGCAACAACAACTATCGAAAACCCAATGAGTCATATACCCAAGCACGATGTTACTGTTTTTGGTGTGTCTACTGATTTGACTGATCTTAATTTACCAACCCATCTGGATATCTTGCGATATTATTTTCACTTAAGCGAACGTGCTAAAACAGAACAACCGCTGAATACAAAACAACTAAATTAAATGATTTTTTCAACGATAAAAATATATCACTGGATGCATTAATTGGAATATGCACTGACGGTGAGCCAACAAACACTGGCCCACACGGTGGAATTATACGACGATTCGAATTGCTGTTAAAAAGACCATTGCATTGGTTCGTTTGCCTTCTACACTTCAACGAACTTCCGTTTCGGCATTTGTTTGAAGCTTTGGATAAATCAACCAGCACTGGACCAAGATCGGCAACCGGAAAACTGAGCCGTCAAATCGAAACTTGTGAAACTCTTCCGGTAAGTTATTGCTATCACTCATTTATTATAATTGTCAACCATTTTTAATTATTTTATTATTTTATATTTTCAGGTGGTGGACGGCTTCCAGAAAATTGAGTTGCAAAATATGCCCCCGCTCCAGAAAAAAATTGAATTTTCCACCGATTCGAGCCGTGCGAAATTGCCCAGACTTGAAAGTAAAAAAAGACTTCAAACAATAATTTTTTTAGTTTCTTTTCTATAACTAACTTAAATTAATTTTTTCATTTACATATGTTCTGACTAAATAAATTTCAAAAGAGAAAAAATAGATATTATTATAAATAAATAATAAATATTATTATAAATAAATAAATAAAAATTAAGAAAAAACATAGCCATTTCGCTGATTTTTTCATGTAAAGTGCCAAAACTGGTGATTTTTTGAAATGTTTGTATGGGGAACCCCACAGGGGGGCTCCAGGAGGTGTGCCACTGGCATGGGTGGGTCAAGCCTCCAAAGTTAGTGGGGGTCGGTCATACATTTGGACTCGATTGGAGCACTCTAAATGGGTCAAAGTGGGATTTTTCAAAATTTGCCCCTACCCAAAAGTTCGACCCAAATTGGGGGACATCAGAATTCGTCTTAGAGGTATGGTTCCTTCGGCAAAGTTTCTTATTTTGATCCCTAGAATACGATTTTCACAGAGCATTGAGCTAATGGAATTGCAATGCAATTAAACTAATGGAAAAACTTAAATTTTTATTGCAATGTTTTATTTATTTTGACAAATTTTTAATTTTTCTTGAAACAAGTAAAGTTCTAAACATATTAATGACCATTGTTTTTTTTTTTGCCGTACAAATATGTTGTAATAAAAACGCAGCATATTATGAATTTTATACAATATTATTTTATTGTCTTAATTTTTCTGATGTCCATGGGGGTCATATGCCCCTTTTTCCCTCGCTACGCCTATAACAACAACAGCAACAATGTAATGCTTAATTTGACGGTTACGGTTACGGTTTTGGTTTCAATTTCAATAAAATTCATTTTTAATTTGTACTTGAATGTAACTTAAATTGTTTTGCAAATGATATGCATTGCCATATTAAATTATTTAATTTAAGTGCAATTAAATTCATGTTTAATTTTCTACCATTAAAATTAAAATTTAATACACAAGATACACAACACATGATAAGATATTATCATGTTGAAAATCAGAGCTTCCTGAATTTTGACCAAAGTTTTACATTGAAAAATTTTAAAAATATCTCCACTTTGTCAGTAACACAAAACTTATGACAATTGTCATTATTTTTTGTCTTGCTCACTCTACATACTGGCATTCTTGCATTCGTGCTCGGTGTAGTTAAATGTGCAATTTTCATTGCCTTTCATATGCTAGTTAATGACATGAAAACTGCTACTGCCCGCATTTCACTGATATTATATCAAAAATAAATTTTATATAAGCAAATTTTTGAAAGCCTCAAAAGTTTTTAAGTAATTCCATAGACCGATAAATAACAGCCGATTATTGCTTTGTTGTCATTTTGTTTTGGTATAAATTATTAAAACCATTGTTAGTTGTTTTTCATTGATGCTTTTGGCAGTTAGCTACAGGCGATAAAGACGATAAAAAAAGTTTTTTATAAATCACAAAAGGCTCTCAATTAAATACGTTGGTCTATTCCCAGTGATAAATACACCGAGAAAAAAAGCAATAGGTAAATCACCTAAGTCGGCTTGGGTAAAGAGAATTGTATGGGAATTATAAACTTATGCTTATTCACCTAAGGAATTTATTGTTTAATACACTGCTTTGAAAGCACATATCTTCAATATCTTTCCAAAAACAAAAAATATTTGTTTTTGACCTATTTTGGCTTAGGTGAAGCCTAAAATACAAAAAAAAAAAAAAAACAGCTGTGTCATTAGACATACGAGAGAAGGATAGATTTGATAATTTAATCGTTTTTTTTTTTAATGAAACCACTTTTAAATTCAAAAATAACATAAAGTAAATTAAAAAACACACGTTCATTTTCACACCAGTAAATCTCATTACATTTCCTCAACAAAAAAAGAAAAAAAATTTCTTTGCCCGCCGTGCGGAATCGAACCTGGAACTTTTGGTGGCAGTCCATCGCTCTACCCACTGATCCAAGCAGTCTTCCCACTACTTGCTGACATAAATGCAGCTATGTTCACAGATGCTGTTTTAACAGATGCAGTATGTCGCAGTATTCTGTTGATAGCCATACAATAAAAATCTTTTAATAGATTATTGTGTTATGCTGCAGCATAAGTTGGAATTAATATTGAATCAATCACTCTGCGCAATGAAGGAGCTTGGCTCGATGCGTAGTGTAGTGACTTCTTAATCGGTGGTGTCGGTGGGTGTGATTTCAAATCTCCACGGCAGGCGAAGTTGAAATTTTTATATTTGAAGTTTAATTTAATTAAATGGTATTGTTACAATAAACGCAAGCAGCGAAGAGAAGCCATGAATTTCTAAGAAAAACGATGTTGATAAAAGAAAAATTTGTGTAGTTGCCGATTTCAGTCAAGCAAAGCAAATTACAGAACGAGAGGCGGCTTCAAAAAAAGGAAAAGAAAAAAAACCAAAACCCGGAAAAAAGTTATATATTTGAAATCAATTTTTTTTTTTTAAATAATGTATAAATTACCAAGTACATGGTTAATTTATCACTCAAATAAAAATTGGCCAGTTAACATGTAAAATTTAGGCGTTTTGATGCAGTACTTGGGAGGCTGAAAACTGCCAAAGCCATCTTAAAAATTATACTAGGTTTTTTCAATTTAACATAAGCTTTTTTCTCGGTGTACTAGAGCACTCGGTTTTTTTTCCGAGCTTTGTCCGAATGCTTAACGAAAGCTAAAAAAAAAAACCGACTACAAAATCAATACAAATAGTAAAAAATAATTTTAAAATTTTCTATTTAATTTCTTAGTTATTTTTGACAATTTATTTAAACATATTATTATATTGGAAAACTTATTATTTTAATTTTTATCTACTTTCATTTATTATCATAAATATATTCATTTCTTTATGAATACAAAAGCTTTGAAGTTGGCGCTTCTGATTGAAAGTCTGATTATATTAGCGCCGACCTTAAAAGCTTTACATTCATAAAGAAATTACTATATTTATGATAATAAAACAAATTAGAAAAAAATTAAAATTATAAGTTTTCCAATGCAATAATATGTTTAAATAAATTAACAAATATGACCAAGAAATTAAAAGGAAAAGTTATTTAAAATTAGTTTTTAAAATTGTGTTTTACTTTGTAGTGATTTTGTAGTCGGTTTTTTAAAAAAAAAAAGTTTTTTTTTAAAACTATTTTTTACTTTGTAGTGATTTTGTAGTCGGTTTTTTTTAAAAAAAAGTTTTAGTTTCTTCCTTTTTAGAGAATATGATAAATTTTCGGAAAAAGTGTATAAACTACATAAATACAATTGATCTTAAAAAATTTGTTCTAATGAATTCTGAAAGTTTGTTGGTTATTTCAAATATCTGTCTTTTTTGAATAAACGCCTACTTTCTTGACCGTTATTTGTAATAATTGTGCTTACCCCTGTACTTCATTTTGAGTACCCCAGCGTCAATATTAACTGAGATAGTGTTTTTCTAGTATTGTCACACCCATTTGTCGAATAACGCCTACTTTATTGACCGTAATTTTTAATACTTCTGCCTACCCCTGTACTACAAAAAATTTCAGTGCCCTAGTGTCAATATTATTCGCGATACACTGTTTTTCTTACACTGCCACGCCCAATTGTCGAATACCGCCCACTTTCTTGACAGTAATTTGTTATAAGAATGCCTACCCCTATACTAAATTTGGTACTGCAATTGTATCAATATTATTCGAGATACGCCCTTTTTTAATATTGCCACGCCCATTTGTCGAATAATGCCCATTTTCTTGACCGTAATTTGTTATAACTGTGTCTACTCCTACAGTAAATTGCAGTACTCTAGTCTCAAAATTATTCAAGATACACTGTTTTTCTAATATTGCCACGCCTATTTGTTGAATAACGCACATTTTCTGGACGATAATGTGTAATAATTGTGTCTACCCCTACACTAAATTGCAGTACCCTAGTGTCCGTATTATTCGAGATACAGTGCTTTTCTAGTATTGTCACGCCCCGTTATCGAATACCGCCCACTTTTTTAGATGTTCACCTTCATGCTTATGATATCTATCTGTTTAGGAGCTTTTGGAGGCTTAGGAGTTATCGATGGGCATACATTTAAAAAATAAAAATAAAAAAGAACAGAGAAACCGACGAACTTGAGAAATTTCTCCTTTTTGAAGTCGGTTAAAAAATCAAATAATACTCTTGACTGGGATGAGTATAAATTTAGCTTCAAAACTTTTAAGAACTACTTTCTACTTTAAAAAAAAAACTTTACAGACTTTTCTGCGCAATATAGAGGAATCTCTCAAAGAGTCTAGGTGCCATAAATTCCTCGCTTCAAAGTCTGGCTCTCCGAGCTGTTTAAAGTAATCGGATGAAACTTGGGCATTCCAAGAAAGCAGAGATTTTGGGTCAAAATAAAATATTTGAGTTTTTGACTTACTTCAGTTGATTTACTTCAGCTAAAAATTTCCTATCAATAACACACTTCAGATAATTTCAAAATTATTAAAATCTGTATATAAATAGGTATGGTCAGTAGTAACCATTTTCTTCCGTGTTTCTCAGTCAATTTCGATAATTTATTTCTTTTTATGACTTAGAGTAGGAAGAGTAGAGTAGGACTCCCAATGAAGGACATAGACTCTTTTCCCCTTTTCAGCTAACCGCTCACATTGTACTCTCTTCTGAGCAAGAGAACTGGTGGCGAATTCATTAGGAAGGAAAATAAATGCCAAATTTTTATGAAAAAACGTATGTTTTTGACATAAGTTTTATATCGAATTCGATGTCAATGCAATTAAAATTTCATATTTGATTTGAATTAATATTTCAAACTTGATTTTAATAAAATGCATTAGAAAATTTATTGTTGCCAATCCAGAAGACTATGAAGCCTAAGCATTAACAACACCTTGACATGCATGCATGCCGATTCATTTTTGCAATATAATTTTTAAGAAACTAACCAAACTAGTCCTTGATTCACTTCAATAACAATTAATTTTTTTTTTTTTTGCTATTGTATTAGCCAAAAGTATTTCTCAATTTAATTTTTTTTTTTTTTAATTTTAATAAACGCTTTTCAATAAAAACAAAAGCAAGAAAATAAAATAAAAATCGATTTTTATACAATTGAATTTCGACCACAGCAGATACTATTTTGAATGAAAACATGTTTTAAATATCAGATTTGAGTCTTTATTGGATTTAGCTTTTAATAAACAAATTTAAACTTTTTCCGCTTTACTCAAATGTGTTTTGATGACAGCGTGACACTAAAGTCAAAGTACAAATTATAACATAAAAACTTTTTTAAGCACAATTCTTGCAAATTGCGAGCATTTCTAATAGATACTAGAATTTTAAAAAATTTCTTTTGCATTCGGCTAAATTGCTTGTAAAAATCAGCAAGTAAATCCTTTTGAATCCTTTTAATTGCACGCAGCAATAAGTCAAACTGCAAGAATGTTGTCAGCTTTGGAATTTTAATGCAACTTTTTATTTTACAAATAAGTTTAGCTGACGTTTTTTTTTTTTATTGCAAAACTTTGTCATCAAATTTAGTGTGAAAAAATTTTACTTACAACTTTTATTATAAATTTAAAAGATTCTTCTTTGTCGCTTGATGCTAAACATGTTTTCGCGGAAGCAAATACTTAGTTGAAGGGGCAAAAACAAAAAAAAAGCAAAAAAAAAACAAAAAAGAGACTCAAAAAGTTTGCTGCGTTATTTTGCGTTTTTCTTTCTATTGCATTTATTGGTAGCATTGGCTGGTTGATGAAAAAAAAAAAATAAAAGAAAATTCAATGTTTTGGTGCCAAGAGCAACACGCTGGCGACTGCATCTTTTCAGTGCATTGACAAGATACAAAATAAAAGCAGCTGAACTTTTTCAAGATGCATGCAGCTAAGCTTCTTGTTGTTGTTGTTGTATTTATAAGTGCGAGCCTTTTTTTTCGTTTTTCCAACTACTGCGAAGCGTTCGTTTTTAAATGTCGCACACGTGAATTTAATTGCATTCACAATGAATTGCAATTAGATGATTAATATAAATAATGAATAGATTTTACACTGTATAGCGACAAGAGTTTTGGCTAATTTACAAAAAAAACTTTTAAAATTGTAGAGGGGTTGGAGGTTGGAGAGAAATGGAAATAATTGAACTTAGACAAAATTGTGCAAATTTAAAATTAATTTTCTTTTTTTTTAATTAATTTTCACCACAAAATACTGGCTTTAAAAAAATTTTAAAAAACTTTCTTTATGCCCCTCAGAAAACACATCAAAACATTACTATTCATTCTTGCTGTTAGCTTAAAACAAAAAATAATTCTCTCAATAGCTTTAAGCAGTTTATTTTTAGACATGGGTAATTTAGCGCTGCGTTATTGAGTTATTGAGTTGAAACACTTAACTGCGTTATTGCGCTGATACACATATTATATTAAAAGTAACACACTAGCATAGTAATACAAAAAGTTTCTTACTTATTCTTTTCTTTTAGTTTATTAAAACATATTTATTTATTATTACGTGTTTGATTTCAAAATTGCCAGCAAGCTTGCATCAAACTATCAACTTGTTTTGTAGACCTCCTTTGAAGATTACTGAATGAAGTACACTGGTACAAGCATTCTTAAAGTTTAGGTTATGGTATAAGAACCTAGGTAGATTTATTAAAATGACAGCATAAATTGATACCCATATGCTGTCACAATACAATACTTCCATAGCTTTGAAATTCGTTCGTAAAAATCCGTCTTTTCAGGTGAAAATATATTTAACTATTATTGATAAAAATACTTAAACTCTAAGTATTCAAGTAAATAATTCAAATTAAAAGAAAACGGCATAATTATGAATTTCAATTTAAATTTAAACAAAAACTACGTTAGTTTTATACATTATTTAATTTTTCATCACTTTTGTCCGATAAAAAAGTACCAAAAAAATTTGTTTTCCCACAAAGCCATACAACTCCAAAGGCAGTAAAATTGGCATTGAAGTCTCTCGGAACTCAACTCAAATAAGTCTAACTGGATTCTTATACCTTGGTTTAGGTTTGCAGACCATTGTACTGAAATACTTCGTATTTGTTTCTAATTGATTAAACTCTCTTTAATGAATTTATGACTAATAATCCTTTATTAAAATAACATTCTTTATATGAAACATATTCCTAAAGGAGGCTACACTGCGCTTACTTTACAACATAAATAATTGCGCTACCTAACTCACCACACTCTAAAGCTTATAACTTTATAACTCTACGCGCTATCCAACTCAAAATCTCACTTTAAGCCTCAACTCAAACCTTGCTAAATAAAGTAATTTTGTAACAGGATTGAATGCATTTCCAACTACGCCATGACACAACTGCGTTAACGCATTTCACTGATGCAATAAACTACAATTGAGTTAGTGTATCAGTGCAAAAAATTTTTAGCTGCATTACTCATGTCTAGTTTATTTGAACTTGTTATGCTTATACACATCAATATAGAATAATTTATGTCTTTTGCCTCAAGGCTGAATTTTTATTTATTTCTATCTAATCAACTAAAAGCTAAAAATAAACAGCAAACGACAAGCGAACTAGTAGCATTGTCAGCAACAACAAAAAAAACCGTTAAAAGTATTTGTGTTATTTTATTGCAAGCTAACATGCAAACTTATGCTATTCTTGTTGTTGTTGCAAAGATCCGTCATCTTGGAAATGACAAATAATTAAGCAATGACTATCATAAAATATAAAATAACCACTTTATTCACACGACTTCAGCGAGCGTCAGTCAATTATTATGGAATTTAAATAACAAGTCAATAAAATGCAGCATTTAATCCTATTATGGCGGGGAAAAGAACCATATTTATACCCGGCAACACTTTCTTCACTTCCATATAAGAAAGCATGACTTTCCTTCATCAAGCATTGTAGCAATAGAAGTAGCAATAAATGCGTTTGAGTTTGAAATTCTGAAGAAAGCAGTTGAAAAGCAAGCTAGTAGCAAGAAAGATTATTTGAAAAACTTTGCTGCAACAATAACAAAAACAGTGCAAAGAAATATAACTGCAATGGGCAATACATATATAATGCAAGCTGAGTACTTTTAAATGATGTAATGCATGGCCACACATGCACACATAAAGACACAGATTCAAGAAAAGTAATTTAAAAAATTTATTGCATATTAAAGAAGAAAGAGTTTGGCAACTCTTAGAATTTTGCCATTATGTTATACTCCAAGCAAATACAGGTAGTAGGTAGTATGTAGGTAGTAAGATAAGAACAAAACAGGCGGGTCAATTTCAACATTCTCTGAAAATATTTGAAACCATAGAATTCTTAAATTAAACCAATTCAATTAATTTATATGTATTAAGTTAATTTTACGCTATAAGTACTTATATACTTCAACCCATAAAACACTTTTTTAAGAATTTATGGTTTAAGGGGGAAGATACCTCTATAATTTCGGAAAAATGCAAAACTTTTTTCATATATCGAATGTATGATAGAAGTACAAAAAAAAAAAATACAAAAAAAAATGTTTGAAAAGTGCACCACATATTTTAAATATAACCTTGAGAAAACTCTTTTTTTACCCCTGGAAAAACCGCCAAAATGGTCTTTTTTCCATAACTTAAAAAGTAACAGATTGTTTACGATAGTTGAAAATCTAGCAATAGAAATAGGTGACAGCATTATCGATATCAGCGTGAGCACACTTGCAAAAAATATTTTGGAAGTCAATTCTATCAATAAATGCTTCTAGGTTTTTAAAATCAGCCTTTCGAATGTTACGACTGTACATGTGCTCCGAGTGTGTGTTTCTATGAGTATTTTTTTAGGATAAGGTAAGTGATAGAGATGGATGATAGTGATCCAATGTCGATAGCAAATGGATGTCAATGTCAAGAAAATTACCTATTTTTGAAGCGGCTCAAAGCACTTCGAAAGCCAATGTTCATCAAGAAAAGTTTAATTCACTCGTGCGATCCAGATTAGAATATGCAGCAATAATATGGAATCCATTTTATGAGTCTCACAAAATTCGACTGGAACGAATTCAGAAATCGTTCACAAGGTTTGCCTTGCGCTCTTTTTATACTTCTGGCTTACCTCCCTCATATAATACCCGATGTCTTTTGATAGGATTGAAAACTTTGGAGAGTAGAAGAAGTGTTTTGTCCTTGATGTTTGTCTTTGATATTATCAATGGTTTGGTGGATTGCCCTGCACTTTTGGGAAAGATTGATTTCTGCTTATGCACCAATCAATCGAGCATTAGTATTGTTTAATTCCATAAATTCTATTCATGATTTAGATTTTTCTGTCTCAAAAAATTATATGAGATCAATTTTAAATTCAGTTGTTTAAACTTAAAATTACTATATGTAAGGCTTTTTATATCTTTTAGTCTGTAAGTAATATTGTTGCATAGACTAATTAGTTTAAATAAATAAATAAATAAATAAAAAAAGGTTAAGCTATCTGTTTGGTGAGATTTCAAATGAATCGTCTATTTTGAGCTTCTACCGAGCAACACAACGATTAATTTTGAAGTGTACTGTCATCAATTGGACAAATTGAATAATCCACTTAAAGAAAAAAGGCCAGACAGAATTGGTCAATAGGAAAGGTATAGTGCTCCAACAGGATAATGCGAAACAACATACAAGTTTAACCACTCAGCAAAAACTTTAAGAGCTTGGATGGGATATACTGCCACAACCCATCATACTTTTCGATTATCATTTGTTCCGGTCTCTACAAAAGTTTTTAGACGGTAGAACTTTTAATTCAAGTCAGAAATCACTTGGATCAGTTTTTTGCCTGTAAAGAACAAAAATCTTATAAGTATGGAATCATGCTACTACCAGAAAGATGGCAAAGGCTATTGAATCAGACTGGACACTATTTAATTGAATAAGATATTAATGCACTATTAGAAAAGCTTCTTTAATTTTTATAAAAAAAAACGAAATTACTTTTCGAACAACCCAATAGTTACTTAACTTAACTGACAGAGTCCAGTGTCAGATAGACAAAGCAAGTAACAGATACTGGAAATTTCGTAAATCTCTAGGTATTTTCAAAGGTATTATCGAAGCAAAAATGCCAAAACCAAAAAACCCAAAAATCTCTAAAAATATTCTTAAAAAATTTAGATGTGCTAGGGCCGTTTTATTCACGAGGTGCTAAAGTTAGAGTCACCTAAGAGCAAGGATACTTTCAGTAACAACAACAATCCATTTCATTCACCTAGACCTCACACTTGCGTAGAGTCAGCTCTGACTTAGGTGGTCGATTTCGACTAAGTCATTTAGAGCCGGGACTTTCTGGTTTCGATGGTTGTTCTGGCGTTTTAATTTTATTCACTTGTGTTTATGTTGCTGGAAAAAGTGGTCGCATTGTTATTTGTTGCATGTGTATATTTTTTGTGATAGATAAAATGAAAGATCACGAGCATGTGTGGGATGATTGGAACGATTGGGCTGACGAGGAGCACATTTATTTGGGGAAAAACGACGCCAATATTCAATGTCTTGGAATGATGTCTTGGATTTTATTCCGCGTTTCCGTTTGAGTAAAAACAGCGTCAGGGAGGTGGTTTCATTGATCCAGGAGAAGTTGCTATTTCCTGGCGAGCAAAGGGACTATACTTTTTTAATATTTATGCATTATATTGCATGCATAATATTTATGCATTCGATTTTATGCACAGCGTCCGTGAGCATCATCATTAAACGTGTGTCTTTGGTGATTGCAGAGCATTAATGGCAATTATTAAAATGCCAGAAACATTCGAAGAAATGCTGAACGAATGCTGGAAATTCTATTTTCAAAAGGTCTATTTTTCACTCAATTGCCATACCGTTTTCTCTGCAGATCTGCGCATTTGCAATTTGGATTGTCGACCAAACTATTTTACGCAATATTTCATACGTTTGAAGGTGGACATTACGGCAATTTCCTTTTAGTGGACGACTCCATTTACAAAAACACCAAATACATGGCCACTCCATATACTGAAGCACAAACACCAGCTGAATAACCTCTATAAGAAGAGTCAGATATGGACGCGAGTAGTTGTTACGCGATCGTATGGCGTGTTGAAAAGGCGATTTCCGTATTTAGCAATGGGTTTGCTTGTGAGAGTGGACACAGTGCACGATATTATTACGGCATGCTGTATTCTACATAACATTGCAATTGGTCATGGCAATATTTGTCCACCTGTGTTCATTGAAGGATTTGACGGTATGCTGATGAAAACGCAAATTTCGACTGAGGGAACCACAGCTAGCCGTCGTGGTCGTGCAGATGCCAACACAGGGCGAGCATATTTAACAATCACATATTTTCAAAGAAAATCGAATTTAATTGAGCACCAATTTTAATTTTTTTTCACGCATTAAAATAAAAACAAAAAACATCGAAGTGTATTAAGGAAAAAAAAATAAATTTTATTGTTCCTTGTCTTGCTGATTGCTGGATATGGCGGTGGTAAACTAATTTTCATAGCATGGTTTCGGCCGTGTTTCGCCAGTTGACCAGTTCTTCTTGTCACGTGGTGGCGTTGGAGAATACGACAATGAAATGCGCCGTGTATTGGTCAACTGCAATTAAATAAATAAGGATGAGTCAAGGATAACAATAGAGTTCAGCTACAACAGCTTTTTCGCACTTCCTCAGCATTAACCCATTTAAAGCCACGACCCAGAAATCATTGAAAAATATCAATGTTATGGATGCTAGTGACCCCAAACAAGTTAATGTGGGAAAAATTTACCCACCAATGAATGGGTTGGGCTCAGGGACAACACAAGACATAACAACTACGATAACCATGCATATATAAATCAAATTACACAATTGTTTTTAATCTACTTTTGAGTTGACCTTTTGACAAGTTAACATCAAAAACGCTACAATAGTTAAGAAAGGTGCTCATTAGAGCGGGTCAAATGCTACTTTGGATGGTGTCCTTCGGGCCGCCCCTTCAATTCAACGATGGGTCTAAAAGAAGGAATTATTATTATTATTATTATTATTATTATTATTTATTATTATTTGATATACCAGTAAGGTATAACACCATATAAGGTGAAAACCTTATGATTAATGCACTGGCATCATTGATTTGTTTTTTTTTTTTTTTAATATGACAATAAATTTGATGGTTACAATAAAAATTCATTACTAAGAGTAATACAAATTTGAATGCAATTATATATAATTAATATTAAATAGTGAATATAATATAAAAAAAAAGGAAAAATAAAATAAAAATAAAAAATAAAAATAATTCCTCTTCCAGCGAGGTAATGACAAAACAGGAAATTTAATTTAATTTTAATTTGTAACATTTTTAAAACTTTTATGTTTATTAATTTTTTAGAAGAAAGAGAAGATGAATTTAGCGAAAGAAAAAAAAAAAATAAAAACTGATTAAAAAGATTATTGCAACGATGAAAGATGATTAAATAAAATTTTTTTGAATTGCACGGCGTTTTGTATTGGTCTAATAAAAGTAGGTAAGGAGTTCCAAAGACGAATTGCGTATATATAAAATTGCCTTTCAGATGTTAGATAGAAGTGACGCAATTGTATTAACGTATAGGACCGATTGGAACGTGAAGCAGTGATACGATTGTGCAAGTAAGCTGGTTCACCAGAGTATAGCACTTTATGCAGCAGGAGTAACGTTCGGAATTTAAGAATGTTCTCAAGGGTCATGTTGCAGATTTTTATTACGTAATGGGATACATGATCTGTACGTTTTAATCCAAAAACATATCTAGCTATGTTGTTAAATACAACATTTAGTTTTTGCTTACTAACTGAGTCACAATTGGCAAAAATTTCGCAAGCATAAAGAAGCGTAGGGAGGATGTATGCTTTAGCGATAAGAAGTCTTATTTTGGGTGGTGTAAAATGTTGTGAAACCCTCAGTACCCTTAGCATTCCGTAGACCTTGCCTATTGTAGTGCCAATGTGTGTATTACAAGTCAATATCCTATTAAAGATTACTCCAAGGTTTTTAGTTGACTCAACGAAGTTAATTGAGGCGTTGTCCAAAATGATTTTAGAAAATTCCGACACATCGACTGGTTTTCTAGAGATAACTATACATTTCGACTTTTTTGGGTTAAGACACAAGCCATTTTGACCTGCCCAAGTTTTTATGCGTGCTAGATCGTTGTTGATGGTAGATATACAATCAGAAATACAGTCCGGCTTACAGCTTAAATACAATTGGACGTCATCAGCGTACATATGGACTTTGCAATTTTTAAGAACCGTGGGTAAGTCGTTAGCATAGATGGAAAACAGGACAGGCCCAAGAACTGAGCCCTGAGGTACTCCCCTGTTGACCGTTAAGAATTCTGATGTTTTGTTCTTGACAGATACAGCTTGGGATCGATTAGAGAGATATGACCTGAACAGGTTTACTGCTGTATGAGAAAAGTTAAACATGTTACTTAATTTGGTACAAAGGATGCCATGATCGACTGTATCGAAGGCCTTAGAGTGATCAAGAAGAATTAAAAAGCTAATTTTTTTATCATCTAAGCCTGCTCTAATCTCTTCAGATACATCTATTAGCTCTGTAACGCAACTCCTCTTTGCCCTAAATCCAGACTGCCTTTCGCTTAGTAACTTTTTATCGGAGATAAATTCGCTAACTTGCCGATTTAAAATCACTTCAATTGCCTTAGCCAAGAAAGGCAATATGGCAACGGGTCGATATTCATTGCATGTTTTAGGTATTGGAATGATTTTAGCTTGTTTCCAACATTTCGGAAAGATAGAAGTAGTGAGAATAGTATTAAAGGCGTAAGTTATGTATGGTAACAAGATTGGTAATAGAATTTTCAGAAAGAGTGGGTGAACTTCATCGAAACCAACGGCGTTTGATTTTATTGACAGAAGACTAGACAGTACTTCACTCTGGTCAACACAACGAAACGAAAAAGCAGTATCTGAACCTAAGACAACGGACGAAGAATCATTTCTACTAGCGTAAGCATTCTCATCAACTGTAGGCATGGGCAAGTTTACAAAATTTTTATTTAGGTCATCCACATCGATATTCACATCGACAGCAGACTGATTTTTACCTACTCCAATGTCACGGATTTCTTTCCAAATTTTTTTTGATGCAACTGCATTTTTATATTTTTCACTATAAAATCTTTTCTTTGATGCTGCTATGTCATTATTTACCTTTTTCCTAATTTTTTTAAATTCAGTGTATAACTCAGGTATTTTGAATTGCTTCCAACGATTGTAAGCCGCGTTTCGTTTTGCTATTAGCTTTTTAATATCGCTATTAAACCACGGCTTTTGTTGAGCTTTAACGCTTTTAGTCTTAATTGGTACGAATTGATTAAATAGCTGAATAATGTTTCGCTGCAAATAGCTAATCTGATCTTCAATTGATGGCATGGCATCCTTCTGGCTTCTTGATCGAGCTGGTAATGTTCAATATGCTTAAAATCGCGAAAACTGAAAGAACATGGCTTTTTTACCATTTGGAAGTCAAAAGCTAGGAAGATAAGGTCATGTTTCGAGAAATTTGGAACTGATAGCTGATCATAGAGAAGTATTTTTGATAGATCACTTACAAAGACTAGGTCCAGTAGAGTATTAATAGAATTTGAGAAATGAGTTGGTATTAGAGCCCATAAAATTTAAAGAATTGTGAAATTCGGGCCGGTTCTGGCCAAAAAACCATATTTCAAAAATTATTTTTAATGATATTTTAATACATAAGCATATAAATAAAACAAATTCAAAGGACCTATTTCTATGTAAAATTATCTGAAGTTTTCGATTCTGTACTTAGATTTGGCGTACCATGGCTTCAAATCTCAATAAACTAATTTAAAGTTAAAAATTTGATTTTTTTTTTTGTATATTTTTTTTTTATCTTCCCCCTTTGTACCGATTTAGGATTTTTTTTTAAACGTTATTAGTTTTTTATTAAAGCCTATTTCAAAAATAAAAGCTTTGACCCATTTTTGAATCAGATTCGCAATTTTTTGTAAAACCATATTTATTCAAATAAAGTGTTCTCAGTATTACCTGCTAGGAAGGAAAATGTTGTATGATCGGTATTACTATGCTACATGAATCACATTAAGTCAAGTGATTTTATCATTAAGTTTGATTTGTCGCAAGCATGATTTAATAAAATAAAGGTTAAGTAACTTCAGAACCCTGCGCTTTGCATGAAAAATACAACAACAAAATGTGGGGTTGCGAAAGGTAAGTAAAAAACTTTCCCAGTAAACCAAGCTATTGTTTCTATCGTAACGATATCATATCGAGTATTTTATCGATAGAAATAATGGTTTGGTTTGCTGGGTTGTTGTTTTCAAAAAAAAAGCAAAAATCATGGGCTGCTAAATTTCAGAATATCAAGTAAAGAAAACTTCGGTTGACATTTGCAAGGACAACGACGAAACAGCTGTTTTTTTTTTTGACGTTCTCTGAAGTTACTTAACCTTTATTTCATTAAACCATGGTCGCAAGGTGTCACACATTAAAAAAAGTGAAGTGAAAGTGAAAAGTAAAAAACCAAGAGATGCAGTATTTAATCGAGACGCGCCAGAGATATTTTTTTAAAAAAAGCTTGCCTAATTGCAAGCACGTTCTAGGCCGATTAGTTTACTTACATTTTGAAAATAAGAAAACGTTTGGCGATAGATAATTTTGTAACAGCCAATACAGAAATGTTTTTTAAGTCATTGTTTGTAAATGATTTGAGTACTGAAGGTAACTTTAGTTTTTTAAAAATTGATCCTAGTCTTTGGACTAAAAACGAGAATTACTTACGCGCAGAAGAAGTGGTCGGAAATATTTCTGTGATTAATTATGCAGCAGAAAGAGCGATTAATTTGATGTCCCGATATAACGATAAAGTCACGTCGTCAGAGGATGAAAAACAGGCACTTCTTCACGTGGTAGAAGAAAATTGCAAACAGTTTCCGCGTGGTTCAACAAAGGCTAACTTTTGTCAACTTTTGCAAGAAAAAAAATGTCCTACTATACTGATTTAAATAAGCTCCTTAGAAATGCTTTTACAAAAAATTGCGTATCTGATTTAAAAAAGGGTCAAATCTTTTATTTTTTTTTTTTAATATTATTGCAATGAATGCTTTAATAAAAAACTAATAACGTTTAAAAAAAAAAAAACCTAAATCGGTACGAAGGGGAAAAATAAAGAAAAAAATATACAAAAAAAAATTAAAATTTTTTACTTTAACTTAGTTTATTGAGACTTTACGCCATGGTACGCCAAATCTAAGTACAGATTTCTAAGTACATTTTCTAAGATTCTAAGTACAGATTTCTAAGCCAAATCTAAGTACAACTTCAGACAATTTTACATAAAAATAGGTTCTTTGGATTTGTTTTATTCATATGCTTATGTATTAGAAAAAATTTGTAAAATATCATTAAAAAAATTTTTCGAAATATGGATTTTTGGCCAGAACCGGCCCGAATTTTACAATTCATGAAATTTTATGGGCTCTAATTCCTTCTTTTAGACCCATTATTGATTTGAGGGGGCGGCACGAAGGATCCCAAATACTTTAACAAATTCCATACAAATGTGACTCGCTCTAGTGCTCATGCAGCTTAAAGGAGCACTATTCATATAATTTAATCTACTGAATGGTAAATAAATTAAATTGTTAGCGTTCCTACTGCTTCCACGGTTAGTGTTAAAATTTGTATGAGAAAGAAGTTCTGGAGAATCGAATACACCTACTTTGAGTTGGTGTAAATAGACGATATCTGCAGATTTCCTTCGGTCACTTAAGGACTGCATTTTTAACGGTTTCAAACGATCCTCATAAGGAGGAAGGTCTAATATGTCCGTTCTACTTAAGCCCCGTAGAGCAAACCGAACAAAACGTTTTTGGATTCTTTCTATTCGATCAACATGCACATTGTTACTTGGGGACCAAACTTGACTTGCATACTCTAAGTGAGGACGCACGATTGCATAATACAAGGTTGTAGTTGTAATCATGCTATTAAATTCTTTGGCGCAGCGTTTTATACATCCAAGCAACAAATATAATCAATATGAATGTTAAACCATAGCTTAGAATCCATGCATATACCTAGGTCTTTGACGATATCTACACGACTCAAGGCAGTATCTTTGATCTTATAAAAAAAAAAAAATGATTCCTTTCTCGCGAAAAGGTCATAGTTTGTCATTTATCTAGATTTAGAAACCTATTATTTTTAGAACACCAAACTTCAAAGGATTTCAAAGGATGAGTTACATCATTGATTGCTAAAATAAACAGAAGAGGCCCAACGGGAACACCTGATTAAGCAATATATTCAGAAGACAATACGCCTCGGAAACGTATTTAATAAGATCGCTCCACCAAATACGATTTATTCCAGTTCACAAAATATTGCGGAAATCCCATTAACTTGAGCTCAAATAAAATTAGATTGTGTGGTTACTTATCAAAAGCTTAACTAAAGTCAGTGTAAACGCATTCGACTTGGTTACCAGAGTCAATGGAATTTAAGCAGAATGTTGTAAAATCGAGAAGATTAGACACAGTGGATCTGCCACTAACAAAACCATGCTGACGAATTGTTATGACTTCACCACAATGAATTTTTACCCGATCGTACACGATCCGCTCAAAAATTTTAGGAATCAATGAGAGCTTAGCGATAGGCCTATAGTTACTATATAGCGATAGTTACTGACATCATTACTGCAACCTTTTTTATAAATAGGACTTATAAATGACTTTTTCCAAAAAATTGGAAAAAAACTTTCGTTAATTGATTTGTTCACAAAAAAATTGTTCACAAAATTTAAATTGTTCACAAATTTGTTCACAAAACGTGTACTCAAATTTGTACTCAAAACAGAAGAGCATTGTATTAACACTGTGGCAGGAATTCCATCAGGCCCAACACCAAAATCTTCATCGATCGATCCAATATACTTTAAAATATCCTCAGAAGTGAAGGATATTGATTCCAAAGAAACTCTGGATACGAAATTCATATATTCAAAGTACTCTCTGTCAGGATTAAAAGCATCTGAACAGAATGAGTCTTTGAAAAGCTTGGCAAATAGGCCAAAAATTATGACGGCATCATCAGTAAATTCACCAAGAGTTCTGAATGAAGAAGGAAATCCATCGGATTTCTTCTTTGTCTGTATGAATCTCCAAAATTTTCTTGGATCAGACAATATTCTCAGCTTAACATGATTTAAATGCTCGTGATATAACAAAGGATGTTAATAAAGCAAAAAATATAGCACAGACAAAACACATACCTGTCATGAGCTGATATGTGACTCTATCAGCTCATACCTGCATTTCACCTTAGAAGCCAAAAAACGAAAATAATAATGAATTGGCTCTAACTTAATTTTCAAATCGCTGTGAGATTATTGTCAAAGAATTAATTTCCTTGGAATATATTTAGATCGGCTCCAGAAGTTAGAGCTTCGACTTTAGAGCGTAGATAGACTCTAAATGGCAGCAATAAATTGAAAGTTTAGAACGCGCTCTAAATGTGCGCTCTAAGCTATAGTAAGTTGCAACTCTAAGCTGGTTTAGAGCCTCTCTAAGTAATTTTAGCACTTGGTGAATAAAACAGGCCTTAATTTCCCTCAATTCAAAACCTATGCTCTAAGAATACATAGTCGGAAATAAAAATATTTATGTGGAAACTTCAAGTGTTTCTTGTAAATTGTATTCTAAAATAATGTCTATATTGGGTTTGGTAAACTTTGAGGAGAATTGTATAGTATTGCCGGACAATAAATGAACGTTATTGAAACGCCATTGAGTAAAATATCGACTTTTAAATATTTACACTATGCCAAGATTATGATTCTTAAGCATATTATATTAACACCCAATAATAATTCCGTTATACCTATACTCGCTGTAATTTTATTATTCTTTGCTTCTCATCTTAAACTTCAATAACAATTAACGCTCCAGACAAAATCACATTTCATTACTACCGCGTTGAAAGCTGCTGCTTACCGATTAAATTAGTTTGGCATTCAGAGATGGGTGCTTTGACCCCAACTGTGGGTTACACGGTAGCACTAACAACACCGACAACAACAACAACAACAACTCACAATAATTGAATAAGTTTCGGTTGCAGTGCGTGTGAAATTGCAATTGCAAAGTGTAATAAAAACGTGCAGTTGAACTTTCAAGGAAAGTGAAACAGCCAAAAGATGTCGCTTTATCAGTATTTTTGTTATCGCCCATTAAGATCAAGCATATCAAGTAAAGTTAAATAAAATCAGTGAGAATAAAAAAAAAACTCAAAATAAATAAGCAAACAAATAAATGCAAGACATAATTAATTAATTGTTAATTTATTGAATGAAATAAAATTACAAAACGACGTAATAAGTAAGAAGTATGCAATAATTGACAATTTAAATAATGAAGTGTGACAAATAATTGTTGACAGCAAACAGCTGTAAATTTCGTACTTGTTATGGGTTTGTTGTTGTTGTTATTGTTGCTGTTGTTGTTGTCATTAATGTTGCTGTGATCTCAGTGTAAATATCAACAGCGTTCGTATGTTTTATCTTCTTCAATACTTTATTAATGGCACACTTTTTTTGTATTTTTTTAATGCAATTATTTATATTTTCTAATTTATATATTGCGATTTGATTAAGCTTGTGACATGTTTGTCTCTGACGTAATTGAAAATGCTATCGAACTCTTAAAACGTTTTAGTAACACGCATGGGCGTCCTCAGGATTTTGCCTAAGGGGATGCAACTTAATTTTTATTTATTTTTTGCTTAAATTCCAATAGATAATTTTAATATAAATTTGGTTTATAAAGCTACTTATAATAATGAATATTAATATTTATATATATGCCTTTGCATGATCAACACGTTTAGCACAAAAACTGCTTACTTGAGGCTCAGAAATAATTTAAAAATACACAAAAAGCAGTTATTCGATGCTGTATTTTAGAGAAATAAAGTAAATTTTTTGCAATTTTTTTTTATTTTGTCCAACTAGATTGATAAGAATATTCAATATATTTTGGATAATGGGCTCAAAGGAAAAATCCATTCCAGTTTTCTTGTATCAGTTCAGAAATATTTTTTAACAACATTGGAAATTTTTGCCATGTAATACTTTTTTTTTTTATTTTTGGCAAAAGCAAATATCACTATTTTAGCTGTTTTGGTTAAGTGTTTTCCTATTCTTGAAAATCTAAAATTGTAAACCAGTATTTTTCATATTTCTATATGTTTGTTGTAATGCAGCACATACACGCTGCGACCTAAACAAAGCTGGAAATATAATAAAAAAAAAAGCCTGCGGCCAATATATTAAATGATTTTAATATTGGCATAACCTGAGTTGCAACCATCAATGAGTTGCGTAACTTTGACACACACGCTGCGACTTCATTTTGATAAACTTCAAAAACTTTCAGGTTACACTTCCAGCTTTACTTTGGTTAACCCCTTCTTTAAGCCATTTTAAAGGAGTGCTTATAGCAGGCCTCTTTAAAGCAGGGAGTGCGGAAGTACTAACAAATTTTCTCGTTTCATACAAACAATACAAGGGAGCTTACAAGGATTGTGTAAGGCCTATCGAATGCAAATACAGGCCTTTTAAACGGCCTTCGGACTGCTGCATTTGCCCACTGGGCAGTTTTAAAGTTGACTCGTTTATGTGGGTGAACGTTAATAATGTGGAGCATTTCCAGAGTGTATCGACGTGTGTATTTGTTCTCTTGCTGTAAAATCTCAACGTTAGTAAAGTCAGGTGTGTGTTTGTGCTTGGCACAGTGGGCCGCTAGTGCTGTTTTTTGTTCTATGGGTTTGTCTTTTAGTTTCAAGTCAGATTTATGTGAAGAAAGTCTAGTTCGTAATTTATTTTTCGTTGTCCCCACATATGTCTGGTCACATACGTGGGACCCGTCACCATTACATTTTATTTTGTAAACCACATTCGTTTGATCTAATTTGTCAATTTTTGTTTTTGTATTACTGTAAATTTGTTGTAATGCGTTAGCTGACTTAAACGCGATTTTATATTTATCCTTGTCATATATGTTAGAATTTGAGAGTCTTTCAGATAGGCCCGGTATATACATATGTCATCGATTTGTAGATTTTATCTGGTTTTTTAGTTGTCGTTCTTTCTGTCTCTCTAAAATATTTGCGAATAAGTTCATTGATTGTTTTCTTTGGAAACTCATTGTTATGTAATATTGTCCTTATTTTTTGTAGATTTTCCTTGTGATATTCTTTGTTGCTGATGTCGAGCACTCTCCGTATGAAATTGTTCGCTGTATTTAAAATTATTCTTTTAGGATGTTTGGAGTAAAAGTTGATTAGGCGTCCAGATGCCAAAGGTTTTTGATACCAGTTTGTAGTCAGTTTGTTGTTTTTTATTATTATTACAGTGTCCAAATATGGTAAAAATCCGTCGACTGCTTCCTCCTTCGTAAATTTTATGTTTCCATGAAAATTGTTCAATGTTCTCAGTGTTTCTTCAATTTGGTCCGTTTTAACTATAGCGGAAAGGTCGTCAACATATTTTGTAACTATAGTCTTATTTTGTTGTTAAGTGTTTCCAATGACTTGTCTAGTAGCTCTTCCATCACTATGTCTGCAATGACTGGAGACGCTGGTGATCCCATCGGCATTCCTCTGATTTGTGTGTATATTTTGTCTTCATACTTAAAATATCTATTGTCTTTAATGCACAATTTTAATATGTCCATGAATTTGTCTTTGTTTAGTTTGGTATATGTTTTGATTCTGTTCCATTTCGTTTCAATAATTTTTAGTGCATAGTCAACCGGTATACTAGGAAAAAGGGATATCACGTCAAATGAAACTATGGATTCGTCGTCATAAATGTATGTGTTATTTATTCGTTTTTTGAAATCTATTGCATTGTTGATATTGTATTTGGAGTCTATGGTCAAGTTTTTAAGAATGTTGATGGCGTATCTACATAGTCCGTATGATGGTGATCCTATTGATGAACAAATTGGTCTTAAAGGTGTTTTAATTTTATAACACTAATAAGAGTTTTTGCAATTGGACCTTAAGCCCGAATACAACAATAAACGAAAAATTAAATTTATTTATTAAAAACTGATTGTCATTGCCAAAATTTGCTAAAAATCAAAAGTTAAAGTGCATCTTCATCTAATTATAATGAATTGTGTTAAAAAATATAAAAAATTAAAGAATAACTTGATTTCCTTTCACAAGTGAGTTTTGCCATACGTATGTGTTTTTAAATTGAAAACAAACGTTATCCAAAAAAGTGGATTCTAATTAGAAATTATCATTTTTACAATTAGAAATATGTAAAAAAGTGAAAATAAAAGCCTGGTGTTTTGCCGACATTTGATGAAAATCGAACTGCGCATCAATTTTTCTTTTAAGGGGATAAAACTTGGGGGAAGAAGTCCCCTGAGTATATTATATAATATAAGATACTAGCTTATACCCGGCGCGCTTCGCTGCGCTCAGCGCTTATCACCTAAAAGAGGGTTTAGTTTTAGTGAAGCCATACTTTTATAGTAAGTTCATACCGAGTTTTATTGATGTGTGACTTATTTCGAAAACTATACCGAATATTTGGGGTGATGTAGAAGTACCATGCCCCTCGTCCAACGCCCATAAAATATTACCAGTGGAACGGCATATGTAAATTGAGGTCGAATACTGAATTCCGAGGCTGTGCGACCTAAAAAAAAAACCAAAACTGTTCGATATCGAAAATTTTAGGTGTATTTAAGGTGCCTTTTACGATCGGCACCAGACTTCATAGGAAGGCCTCTCAAGGCTTTGGTATAAAAATTGGCTTAGCGGTTTCGGAGTCTTTACGTGATATACACATATACCCACATACGAATATACATTAAGTCGCCTCACGCTCCTTAGAAAAAAAAGTTGCTTAGTCCGGTTCTTCAAAATAATCCATGGCTTATGTTTTATGGTAGTTAAAAAAAACAAACGGTCAGAAATAAGAGTAATGAAAAAGATCTTTGGCATCAAAAATTCTTAAATTTTTTCCGTTGGACCAAAGATAATGCGAATTTGTATGGATTGTTTTAACTTTTTTCATATTATTTTAACTCAAATGAATTTTTTCCCATACTACTTTTAGTCAAATAAATGTGTACATTTTTTTGTAATTTCATTCAATTAAATTCTTCACTTTACACTATATTTTATCATAAATAGAACATTTATTTCACCAAAAGTAACATGGCAAGACAAAAAAAAAAAATTTTAATTTGAATTTCAAAATAATATAAAATAAAAGTTAAAAAATTAATGAAAATCCGCATAACCTCTGATCCGACTGAAAAAATTAAAAACTGATTGGTGCAGATAACTATTAAGTCTGACACTTTGTTATTAAGGTCAATGTACTTTCAAGGGCTGAAATAGCCATTTCGTTTTTGTTTTTTTTATTTCAAACTATTCCAGCTCACAGATGGCTATCGCTACTATCGAAATATTTGGGGAATCATAACATAAAGCGTTATTTTGAGCAACCGACCCAAACACTTTATTTTTGTGAGGAGCATTAGTATACAAACATACATATTTTACTGATAGATAGATGAGCAGAAAAAGTAGGCATAGCAACATTAATATATATGTATAGTGACCGCCACTTGGTCCCATTGCACCTACATATCCAGTTTCACTATCAAAACATGTACAGCTCAGAAATTACAATGATTTCTGAAAAGTCGGCGTGAATAAAGTGCGACACGCCCATTTTTTTAAGGGTTCTGGCAGTAACCATATGAACTAACCTACCAAATTCTATTCTTTTATTGTAAATTTTGATTTATATACTTTTTACGGATTTGTGGGCGTGACAAAATGTATATAAAAAGTGACCGCCACTTGGACCCATAGCACCTGCATACCAAGATTAACTATCAAAACGTGTACTACTCAGGAATAAGCAAGATTTCGATAAGGTGGGCGTAGATTTTTTTGTACATTGGCCGAGAGTAATCATATAAACTAAATTATCAAATCTTAGTCTTCTACGGCAAAAGCCGTCTGGTATAAAGCATTTTTACTGATTTGTGGGCGGTAAAAGTGGGCGTGACAACGTTTATATTTACATAGTGACTGCCACTTGTATCCATAGCACCTTCGTACCAAGATTCACTATCACAACTTGAACATCTCAGGAATTAAAATGATTGCTGAAAAGTGGGCGTAGATATAGTGTGATCACGCCCATTTTTTGTACAGTCACCGAAAGTAACTATCTGAACAAAATTACCAAATCTTAGTTTTATACGATTAAAACCGTCTGATATATAGCGATAGAGCCAATTTGGGTTGTATGGGAGGTACCACGCCCCCTTGTTCAATCAACACCAAACTTTACAGGAACACTTCCAGAATATTGCTTCAGTATTCCTAAAAATTTCATAAAGTTTGGTTCGGTGATTTTGGAGTCTATACGTGATATACACACATATCCACATACCCACATACCCACATACCCACATACATACATTAATTTTTTTATATATAGAAGATTTTTTGTGCTTATTTTTAGATTTCCATGCTTCTGGATATGACATTTCAATAGACACGTGCGCATTTTAGAAGGGGTATTTGAAAATTCCATCTAAATCGGTGGAAACTGTCTGCATACTTGCTGAAAAAGAACTTCGTGTTCAAATGAAATTGCTTTATAAAAACGAATTTATTTTGCATAAAATATATTACAATCAAATTGTAATCAATACACAACAATCCCTTATTGATGATAGTTTATTCGAGTTTATTGTACTCAAATCATTAAGAAAGGTTTTAGGCAATGCAGTTAAAATTAATGCAACTTTTAGAAGATGTTTTCAAAAAAGTTTATTATGCATACAAAAAATTTCATTTGCATGTTAGTTTTACATCAATAGTGTAAGTAAAAAAAAATTTTTTTGTTTGTTAACAAATAATTTTTATATATAAAGATGGCATATTATATATAAAGAATGCACATCTTTTAGCAAAATAGAATGAAAAGATGGAAGATTAAGAAATTATGAATCGTAGAAAAAAAAGTCGGATAATGAACGTCATTTTTGACCATATTTTTGCGTGTAAAAACTAGCTAGCAAAGACGCTCATTTTGGTAAAAGATATGTAGAATAACATTACAAACAGATAAAGAGAAAAATTAATTAAAATCGGTCGATTAGTTTGTTTGCAGTAGTGTGGGCCATAATGCATTAAAAGCTCCAAATTTTAAAACCATCTAAAACTCCAAAACAAAACTATAACAACTAAATATTTTTTTCTCTACAACGTTTAGTTTATATAGTATATAAACATAGAAACATTCCATACACACATATATTTTAGCACACATACATGCACATACAGCGAACATCACGTGCTTTAACAGCTTTTTCGGTTTGATCCATTGGTACTCTGGCGCACCGGAGTTTAAACGCTGTAGAATCTGTATTATAAGAGGAATTGCTTTGATTTTTTTTTACATATTCTTGAAAAGTTGTACAGTAAAAATCAATTTTAAAAATTCGATATTCTAAAGATTGTTTGCCTTAGACCTCCCTTAATTGAAATTTTTTAAAATACGTGATATTTTTATATAGCAAAAAAACTAATAATGAAAAACTTACAACATGACAAAAGCTTCATAAAATAATTCATTTCAAAGGCAATTAAAAACCATAAATAAATGTTTACATAAACTGATTTACGAACGTTGATTTATTTCAATTCAAAATTTGTATTCGGCTTTATTGAATATTTTAATAAGTTATTACCCCTTAAGTCACTGCACCCGACTACGGCACTGTGTGAATTTTTCTATGTGTGGGTAAGCCAACACCAAAAAAGAAGATGCCTTACGCTATTGTTGAAATAACTCTTCCTTTATTTCTATATTCTAAGTTTTTAAGCTTCAAATTTTGTTTTGAAAACAGAAAATTACAGCAAACACATAGAAATATAAAAAATACTGGTTTACAACTGTAGATTTTCAAGAATAGGTCTATAAATGTAAAATTATATAAATGACTATCAAGCCACCCAAAACTAAAAACTGTTGAAAAAAAAAATGCAACAATTTTCCGATTTTAAACTATATAATTAATGATTTCAAACATATAATAAGGAATTCAGGCTTGTATAAGCACATATTTAATGATGTCGTGAATCACCTACTTCAATGAACTCAGTTTAAGGTATTTGTCAGTGGATGCACGACTTTTTTAAGAAAGCATTCGTGTGATTGGAATATTCAAGAATGCTCTGGTATGGCAAGAATCTACAGATATAAGGCGAATTGGCTTGTGAGTGCAATTCTAAACAGTAAACTATTCATGACTTGTATATTAAAATGAATATTTGACATATAATGGCAATTAAAATATTAAAAATATCATGTATATTTAAGAGAATTTAAGCACTTGTTGGTCTTAAGTAAACCAATGATATTTAATTCATTTTTCTTAAGATAAACTGTATTTAAGCATCAATTTTATTTATAAACTAATGAATTACAGCCCTATTCTAACAGCTTAACAAAGCTCACATTATTAACACAATAGTTAATATGAACAAGTTGTTAATGTTCCGTATTCTGGTGAAAATTTAAAAGCTCTTTTCTTTACAATTTTGTTAATTGCACAAAGTATGTTAACAACGACAATAATCTTAAAATTTATGTGTTTAGCTAGAGAATTGTGGCGCTTTTAATCAGAAGCGCCAACTTCAAAGCATTTGTATTCATCCAGAAATTAATATATTTATGATAATAAAACAAATAAGAAAAAAATTAAGATAATAAGATTTCATATAAAGGGTGATTTTTTAAGAGCTTGATAACTTTTTTTTTTAAAAAAACGCATAAAATTTGCAAAATCTCATCGGTTCTTTATTTGAAACGTTAGATTGGTCCATGACATTTACTTTTTGAAGATAATTTCATTTAAATGTTGACCGCGGCTGCGTCTTAGGTGGTCCATTCGGAAAGTCCAATTTTGGGCAACTTTTTCGAGCATTTCGGCCGGAATAGCCCGAATTTCTTCGGAAATGTTGTCTTCCAAAGCTGGAATAGTTGCTGGCTTATTTCTGTAGACTTTAGACTTGACGTAGCCCCACAAAAAATAGTCTAAAGGCGTCAAATCGCATGATCTTGGTGGCCAACTTACCGGTCCATTTCTTGAGATTAATTGTTCTCCGAAGTTTTCCCTCAAAATGGCCATAGAATCGCGAGCTGTGTGGCATGTAGCGCCATCTTGTTGAAACCACATGTCAACCAAGTTCAGTTCTTCCATTTTTGGCAACAAAAAGTTTGTTAGCATCGAACGATAGCGATCGCCATTCACCGTAACGTTGCGTCCAACAGCATCTTTGAAAAAATACGGTCCAATGATTCCACCAGCGTACAAACCACACCAAACAGTGCATTTTTCGGGATGCATGGCCAGTTCTTGAACGGCTTCTGGTTGCTCTTCACTCCAAATGCGGCAATTTTGCTTATTTACGTAGCCATTCAACCAGAAATGAGCCTCATCGCTGAACAAAATTTGTCGATAAAAAAGCGGATTTTCTGCCAACTTTTCTAGGGCAAATTCAATGATTTGCAAGCGTTGCTCGTTAGTAAGTCTATTCATGATGAAATGTCAAAGCATACTGAGCATCTTTCTCTTTGACACCATGTCTGAAATCCCACGTGATCTGTCAAATACTAATGCATGAAAATCATAACCTCAAAAAAATCACCCTTTATAATAGTATGTTTAAATAAATTATCAAATATGACCAAGAAATTAAAAGGAAAAGTATTTTTTAAAATTATTTTTTACTTTGTTGTGATTTTGTAGTCGGTTGTTTTTTTTTTTTTAAATTTTTATTTCTTTCTTTTTAGAGAATATGATGAATTTTCGAAAAAAGTGTATAAACAACTTAAATAAAATTGTTCCGAAAAAATTTGTTCTATTTAAATCTGAAAGTTTGTTGGTTATTTGAAATATCTGCCTCTTAAATTTAAATTAGATGTCACCTATTTTGAAATTATTATACCCATTCTTGTAACGAGTTTTATTACCCTAGTGTCAATATTATTCGAGATATAGTGTTTTTCTAATATTGCTACGCCCCTTTGTTAAATAAGCGCCCACTTTCTGGAGCGTTATTTCCAATAATTGTGCCTACCCCTGTACTTTATTTCAGTACCTCAGCGTCAATATTAACTGCGATAGTGCTTATCTAGTATTGCCAAGCCCATTTATCGAATAACGCCTACTTTTTTGACCATAATTTTTAATAATTCTGCCTACCCCTGTACCACAATAAATTTCAGTGCCCTAATGTCAATATTATTCGAGATACACTGTTTTTCTAATATTGCCACGCCTAGTAGTCGAAATCCACCCACTTTTTTCACCGTAATTTTTACTTATAATGCCTAACCTTATACCAAATTGCAGTACCATAGTATCAATATTATTCGAGATATACTATTTTTCTAATATTGCCACGCCCATTTGTCAAATAACGCCTATTTTGTTGACTGCAATTTGTAATAATTGTGCCTACCACTACACTAAATTTCAGTACCCCAGTGTCCATATTATTCGAGATACAGTGTTTTTATAATATTGCCACGCCCATTTGTCGAATAACGCCCACTTTATTGGCCATAATTTGTAATAGTAATGCCTACCCTTATACTAAATTGCAGTACTATAGCATCAATATTATTCGAGATATACTCTTTTTCTAATATTGCCACGCCTATTTGTCGAATTACGCCCATTTTCTTGACCGTAATTTGTATTAACTGTGTCTACCCCAACACTAAATTTCAGTACCCTAGTGTCCATATTATTCGAGATACAGTGTTTTTATAATATTGCCACGCCCATTTGTCGAATAACGCCCACTTTATTGGCCATAATTTGTAATAGTAATGCCTACCCTTATACTAAATTGCAGTACTATAGCATCAATATTATTCGAGATATACTCTTTTTCTAATATTGCCACGCCTATTTGTCGAATTACGCCCATTTTATTGACCGTAATTTGTATTAACTGTGTCTACCCCTACACTAAATTTCAGTACCCTAGTGTCCATATTATTCGAGATACAGTGTTTCTATAATATTGCCACGCCCATTCGTCGAATAACGCACACTTTATTGACGATAATTTGTAATAATAATGCCTACCCCTATACTAAATTGCAGTACTCTAGCCTCAAATTTATTCAAGATACACTGTTTTTCTAATATTGCCACGCCCATTTGTCGAATCACACCCATTTTCTTGCCCGTAATTTGTAAGAATTGTGCCTACCCCTATACTAAATTGCAGTACTCTAGTGTCAATATTATTCGAGATACAGTAGTATCTAGTATTGCGAGGTCTATTATTGCCACGCCCAGTTCTCGAATACCGCCCACTTTTGTACGGGCACCTCCATGCTTATGATATCTATCTGTCCCCCAAAAATTATGGCAACCAGGCATATGGTTTAGGAGTTATCGATGCACATAAATTTAAAAAAAAAAAAAAAAAAAAAAAAAAAACAGAGTAACCGACGAACTTGACAACCTCCTCCTTTTTGAAGCCGGTTAAAAATGGAAGAATTTTTACGTGTTTTCAGTTTTGATAATGAAGAAGATCAAAGAAAGGAAAAAATTTAATCGACGGCGATATTTAAAACCTTTTCAAAATGAAAATGATTCATTCAATCCATCTCTTTATCGAATTTTTTTTTATTTCTATCCAACTCTAAATACAATTAAATACTGAAATGAATGAAAAATCTAAATATAATAATATACATATGCCAGCCAAAAGTTGAGGGTGCTGTCGGCATAAATTGTATATAAAATAGGAGCTGCTTCTGCATGGTTCACTTAAACTTTGTTTGGCTATTAAAAAAATTTTAATTTGTGTTTTAAATAAAACAAAATTTTGAGATTACTTAATTCTTTGCACTTTCCATTTTGCTTGCTGATATAATAAGCAATCAAATTTCATCGAAAAAATACAAACAAATTCTCACTACGAGTGGTGAATTTTTAAGCTTTTTAGAGCTTTCAAATTGTGAATGATTTTTTAGAATATGAACATTTACATTACATAACAATAATATTAACAAGAGCTCCTTTACAATTCCTTGTTAAGTTAACAAGCAGAATAGAGCTGTAAGCAAATGATTTTATTCCGACAATTCTTTTTTTATAATTTTTAAGCAAAGTCTTAAAGCTATAGAGTAGTTATCCTATGAATGTCCCTATAAGTTAAATCTGTTATTTGATTGTAAGTTTATTATATATAAAATAATAGAATAATATTAATGATTTTCACAAAGAATTTCGTATACTTTTGCTCATACTCCCATTTTAAAAAACAAGTTTATAAGTTTAGCTATATGCATATTATTATATCCCAATAAAATCCAAGTCAGTGACTTCATACTTTTTTATAATTGATGACATGAATGAATGCAGGTGATATGTCGCAATTATTTAGTTTCGAGAAAATTGAGTTCAAAGTTTCATATTCGTACTGAAATTTATATTTAACCCTAGAGTACTAACCTACGTAAAATTTACTCACTCCTTACGAGTAATATTACGTATAGTGAACGGAAGGTTAGTATTCTAGGGTTAATCAAACTTTATCAAGTAGTTTATGTCTAAAATAGCCACAAGCATGGATGTTTTAAGATTGTCTTCAGATATCTTGTCTTCAATTATGTTATATGTAAAATAAAAGAAAATAATTTTATTTTTTGTTACTTAATTCATTCCAAATTCTAAAGATTTTTTGATGATTATGTAACATATATAATATACTGGCGGCCGTGGCGTAGTGGGTAGAGTGTGTGACTCTTACGTCAGAGAACCCAGGTGTTCGAATCCTCCATCCGACACAGAAAGAAAAATTTTCAATTGAATTAATTTTTCTGTTCGGCCCTCACCACTCTGCAGACAATGGCAAACCTCAGAGAGTAAAAACTGCCATGAAAAGCTTCTTCGGCGTAAAACATGTAGGTCCAGTTCTCGATCATTTGTGTGCAAACATTTCACATCACACACAACACAATTGATCATAAGAAGCTCGGTCGAAGTCCTTTCAAGGGCTGAAATGGCCATTTCGTTTTTTTTTTTTTTGCTTATATAATATACTAGGGGGAAACGGGGGCAACTGACCCACCCTGCCCTCCCCTGTGGATGCCCATGGTAACACGTTTCCTATATTGGAAGCTGATAAATTTCCGGCTACAGCACTTAGCTACAGACACTAGGCAAGCTCTAAATGTATACTTATAATTTTCTGACAAAAGTTATATTTCTTAAAAAACTCCTTCTTAATTTAGTAGCAAACTCAACTAAATTATTTTCAAAATTAATCAACACTCTTGAATACCAAAAACAAGTGCTTTTAACTCAGAAAATTTATTTACTTCAAACCATTCCTTTGGCCTTGGACAACAATCTCTTTTGTTCTATTCATATGTCTGAATGTAAAAAGGATGACTTTTTAAAAGTTTAATCACAGCACTCAGACAAGGCGCGTTAAGGTGCGTTTAGATATCTATCTGACCAAGCCAAGTTTAGCTGTGAGCTCTTGAAAAAGCTTAAAGAAAAATAATTTCAATCTTAAATCATTTCAATTTTGGGCTTGAACATTTTTTTCTGCACTTTTGCAAGGAAATACTTTACCGTTTAGTACGTGTTCAAGATAATATAGAGAAATAACCTTTGATTTTAATTTGTTTTATATTCTGCTCATAAGCAACGCAAGTGTACGCAATCTTTTTGTAGGCAGTGTACTATTTTGTGTGGGCTGAACTTTAATTTTATTTTATTTTCTATTTTTTCTTTTGAATAAATTCTAAGCATTGACTAGAAAACACGGAAATTTTTGGTAAAATTTTTTTATCTTTTTGGCTATTGTGCCAATATTTATAGAACTCAGATTTGAGCCAAAAAAACTTTGCTAGACAAAATTGCACCGGCTTTGAATGTAAGATATGCAGAAAATGACTGCCTCAATTTAACAATATTTCTCTGCGATTTGTCTATTTTTAAACAACAGTCTGCTATATCCGCAAATTGTTCGCAGAAAAACTCAAGTTGAAGTAAAAAGAAAAAAAAAAAGTACCTACACAAAAAAAAGTAATTAAATTAAGCATAGTTCAACTTCTCAGCTGTCAGTTAAGAATTCACCTTGACATCACGACTAACAGTCAAGAAAGCAGTCATCAGCCAACTCATTTCCAGCCATGGCCAAACCAACTCCAGGCAACCCTTAGTTATGCTTAACCACCTGCTTCGCCCATCTAGCTGTTAATTGTTGTAAGAGTCAAGATTGCTTTGGACGACCTTGTAGGGTTAGGTTCGTATGCTGGGCATGGCATGGATTACAAGTTGAAAAATTGTACTTGAGCTAAAGTTGTTTCGGTGCAAAGTTGCGGCAGCATCACGTTTCAGGCAAATGCAAATACAATTAATTCCACTTTGTGGACATTTATCGAGTCAGCAAGCAAACGTGCAAGAGTAACAGCAACAACACTGAAAGTGACAACAACGAGATCAGCTAACTTTTGGCATGCTTAAGCAGTCAAAGTCAACGTATGCCGTAGACAGTTTTGCTCCACAGCGAGTTCTCGACGACTCCTGCTGTTTGTTGTTGTTGTTGTTGTTGTGTGCAACAACGCTGACATCCTTAATTTAAATAAATCGATTGCAGTCTATCTGCTGCTGCTGCTGCTGCTGCTGCTCGTGCTTTCTACACACTTGCCAATAAGTTTCCAGTTGACTTTTCTTAGAAAAAACAACACGTAGCAGAATGATGGAATTTTTCTATGTTGGCATGTTTTTCTATCCTGCCGTGTTTATCGATTTTTAAATTTAAGTCTATTTTTGTCAAATCACCGTTGTTTATTAATGTATTTCTTTAAGGAGTTGTTATTTACTCTATAAATAAGCATGTAAAATATTTTTAAAATTAAAACTTTTGATTTATAGATTTCCCCAAAATAATTAATAAGCTTTCATTTCAACAAAGAGCTTAAAATTTAAATTAAAGTGTTGTGGATGGCTTTTCGCCACAATTTATGCTCAAAAGTCCTTTGAACTTCTTAGCCAGGGTTGCCACACAGAAAAAAATTTTTCTACCAAATTTCCTAAAAAAAATTACCAAAATGGAAAAAAAATTACCAAAATCTTTTTTTATGTAAAATAAATAACACGGATATATTTTTTAAGTTTTTAAATAAAATTAATATTTATTACACATTTCATTTATAAAAAAAAACTATACATAAAAAAACGTATACAATACGATTAAAAACACATTTTTTTTAATATCAAGTTTAACTATATGACTGCCGTTCAAACTAAACACAAATATATAAATTCAATTTTTTTAAACTAGTTTAAAAGTATTTGTTCTTTTTACTAAAAATAAAAAGGCACTCATGGAATGTTATAAATTATTAAGTTTAAATAAATAATTTAAAAAAAAAGTTTAATCTTAAAATCGTTTTTTGGCGACCACACATAATGAGACATATTTTTTGCTTCGCAAAGTTCTTTGGATAATGCTATGCTATGCTATGCTATGCTATGCATAATGCTATTAATGGTACTAGAATGTAACTTGTTCCGAACCTTTGCTTTATTTAACGCAAATTCAGAAAACTTTCTTCTGCGGCCTAGCTATGAGGTAACGACAATAACTTAAAAACAAAATCAGGTAAATCCTTAAAACAGCTTTCTCCCATGCCGCTTTTTGAATTTGAAAATTTATTCCTAAAATCTAATACATCCATATCAATACTAACTTCAAGGTTAGAAAGCCTAAGAAGCTTCCATTGAGTGACACCATTTTCAGTATCGCCGTCTATTAAATAAGAAAAACTTGAGATCAATAGTAATATCGAAATTTGTGATTTTGACAATACGTATACAGTACTTGGAGTTGAAATTGATAGGTTTTTTTAAGTCGTTTCTGCAAAAGCCAAATCTTTGCTGGATTTGCTTCAAAAGTTCTAAATAAAAATTAAAAATGTTTTTTTTATTTCAATCTTTTGTAATTCTGAAAGTTGGCAGTTTTGTAAATATAATTCCGCTTTACTACCGATAAATATATCTTTTGTAAGCGTATAAATTTCTTTTATATATATATTTACTTCTCCTAAAGAATTTAGGTTCCTTACAAGGTCATTACTTATAAAGTTACTTAGTATTAATTTAAAGTTAATTTTCATATGATTGTATAAATAAGGCAATCGGAACTTCTCGGACTGAAACTCTTTGTTTAAATCATTTATAATTTTGAATATGTAAGACAAAAATAAGAAGTAAGCTTTAGTTGAGGGATCCCCCATTAACTCTGCTAAGCCGCCTGTCTTTATTCCATTTACTTCCAAAAGTGGTGAAATGAAATATAGTCTTAGAGCTACTCATTGCTCAATTACTCTATTTATTACGTTTTCCAAAGCGAACCACCTGGTCAGCGAAAGACCTAGCATTTTATGTGGTTTAACATGACAATAGTCTTGAAATTCCTTAACACTAATCATACCAAGACTTAATATATACCTAATTCTACCATAGCGGGTCAAATGACCCGACTCTATGTTTCATGCTTGAATGTATGAAATATGGATGTTAGGAAGAAAATAAAAATAAAAATTAAATTTATTATAATTAAACAAAATAGTATGTTGAGCATTTCTATTACAAAAGCAAAAATAAAAAATTTTAATTCATAGTTAATCGCATTTTTTACATATAATTGTGTCCATTGTACATTTTCCGCAAACATATTTTTTACATTTAGAGCAAATTTTGTTGGTTTTATTTTCTTTATAGTATCCTATTTGACATCTCATACGTTTATAAGCATCTGTAGTAGACATAGGCAACGATACTTTCGTATTTGTTTCTTGTTTTGGTTGTTCACGGACTTCTCGAAAATCGGCGCCAAGTTCTTCTGCTAGCTTGAGTAAAAAATCTTGTCGCAAGATATTTTCTCCTGTCGTTTGCTTGTACAAAATCCAGGCATTTATGCCAGCTAAATCAAGGATATTGAAAAAAACTTGGAGAGGCCATCTGCAAGACTTGGATTTTGTAGTAAATTTCCTCGCCATTTGATCGGTCATGTCTACACCAAATTTGGTTTTATTGTAATATGAAACAGTTTCAGGTAAACGTTTATCATTGTTTTCTACTTTAACGAATTTATGTTTAGAACTAAGTAAAAGTACTTTTTTTGTTGGCTTACTTTTATAGATTGTAAGAGTACAATTATCTGTTGTAAAAATTTTCGATGAAAATCGTTCCATATCATCTTTCTTTTGCTTCGCAATTAGTGGTAATTCTCTTTTAGTTGACCGAATAGTTCCAACTAACGTAGTTTTTTTGGCAAGGAGTTGTGTTGCTAGGGATTTGCTTGTGAAGAAGTTGTCTGTGGTCACAGTTCTTCCGCAACCCGTAAATGGCTCAATGAGTTTGAGTACAACATATTCAGAGAGTGGTACTGAAGAGGTCCTATATTCATCTTTTCCAAGATATGGAAGTGCATTTATGACGTATTTGCTATCGACGTCCGATGCTAACCAAAATTTGATTCCAAATTTATCCGGCTTGTTAGGCATGTATTGCGTAAATCTACATCGTACTTTAGTCGGAAATAGCTGTTCGTCTATAGTAATATTTTCACCCGGTTTGTAACAGTTTTGGCTGTTCTCAATGAAAATATTCCAAATTGCAGATACCATAGCGAATTTATCTGTTTTCAAACGTTGGCTCCGCTGACTTTTTTTATCAAAACGAATAAATCTAAGAATTTCGGTAAAATTATTTCTGCTCATAGTTTCAGAAAAAAATTTAGGCCCCCATATTTTATTCCACAAGAAGGAAATATTCAAATTATTTGCTCCATATGCAGCTCGAGCATATAAAATTGCAATAAATGCATCTAATTTTTTTTTAGATAAACTCCAATCAGAACCTAACACTCTCTTTGCTTCTTCTATTGTGCATGTTCTTATATGGTTCATAATACGGTGATCAATTATCAATGAAAATGCAGTACTAACTTTACCTTTCATTATATGACGTTTTGCATATCCTGTTGGGCCTACTTCTTGCCTGAAAATGTTATGAAGTGGTGCTCTTCCAGGTGTGCCACCTACTTGCATTTGTTGCCAAACAGATCCATCATTCGCAATATCTTGTTCATTTATTTCTGCTTCACTTTCTTCCGAACTTGAGAGTAATCTTATTCTTTTTCGGCCACTACATACATTCACAATATTTTCCTCTTCATCGTCAGTATCTGTTGAATCAAACTCATTTTTATTTTCAACCAATATATCTTCATTTTCAGAAAATTCATCTTCACTTATTTCTGAAAACTCTTCGCCAATATTATTTATATCTTCTAAGAACTTGTACTGTCTTGTTTGCTTCGACATTTTTCTGGGTAAAAAATAACCTGTATTACTATAGCTATCAAAATAAAATATAAGCTAGGTACTTACCAAGACTTTTAATTTCTGCCACTTTTTCTAACAATAAAAAGCTATTTTCAATCTAAAATTTGATATTTTCTTGAAATTATTCTGAGCTATTTTCGTTGAACTACTTTACGCAACAGTGTTTAGAAGAATGTGCAACTTACTGACTACAAATATGACTCGACAATCTCATAAACCAAAAAATTCTCTCCGGGTCAAATGACCCATTGTGGTAGATATCGGTATACAAGAAGGATTACTCAGAATAAACAAAACAAAACAAGAAAAAAATTTTTTTATAACTGTACTTTAATTACTTAAAAAAAGTCATGAAGTCAAATGTGCAAACGCAATGAAATTATACGTGCATTTTCAATGCAAAAGTTCAAAATGGGTTATTTGACCCGTTATGGTATGTTTAGTGTTAAAATCGTTAATTCTCTTTGAACTGTCCGAAAAAAACTTGTAAATGTTTCGACAAAGCTCTTCGATTTGCATGGGAATTTTTTTTACATGCATAGGCAGAAGACAAATGCAAGGAATGACAAGAACATTTTAAATAAAATAAATCCACATCCTGTTGAAACTTTGCCTTAAAGCCATTTATATGCCCAGCCATAACGCTAGCATCAGTAGCAAGTCCCATAACATTTTTAAGAGGTATATCATTTTCAGAAAACATTTTTTTTATATAATTATACAAAGAAGCAGCATCAGCTTATTTGACTTATATTAAGCCTAAGAACCTATCTCTTATAATTTGTGCTATCTTATCATAATACCTTACAACAAGCACCAACGACTTCTTTGTGGTGATGTCAGTTACTTCGTCAACAATGAGTGAACATTTTGTTGTTTGAAGAAATGATATACTTTTTGCTTTTGCCTTATTTCCTCAGATATCTGCCAGTTTTGTTGATTTAGTTCTGGCACTCCTAACACCCGCAGCAATTTTGGAATCAGGGCAGCACTCAACCAGCAGCAGTGGCAAATAGTCCATCAGTAGAAAAGGCAAGTTCTGATGAATACAAAACATAACAAGTGTCAGCTCTGCAAATTCGACTTGCTTCTGAATCCTTCGGTTGTCTTCTTTGATGCAGTCGTCAAGTTTTACTTGGTGCCTTTTTTTTCGACACTCTGAATGTGTTGACGTAGGCTTGCATGCTTTTTAAGATGTGTGAAATGGTCGATTAGGCTCTTTTCGCAAGCGACGCAAAAACAGGACCCATTTCTATTTTGCAGCCAAGAAAATGCGTTCTTTCTTTTAAGTTCAATATTTTTATTTGACACTTTTTTGTAGCACCAGTTTGAGCGCCAGTAGAGCTTTAAATTTTTTTTTAAAAGGTATATTTAAAATTAATTTTTTTTATTAAAAATTGGGATCAGTTTACTTTTAGCTAAAATGGCCTCTATTCAATTTTTCTTCTCTGGCATATTTTCAAAATGTGTGTTTGGATCTAAAAAAGCTAATAGTGAAAAAAATTTCGGGCCGCTCTCATATAGTTTAAAAGTTATATGGGGCAGAGCTGTAAAAGAATGCATTCAATTTGATTTTATTTACAAAAATTTGAATCAGTGAATCTATGTAGAATTGATTCATAAATAAGATTTTTAAGTCACATTCAATTTTTAAAAATTGATTAATTATTAATTTTAATTATTCATTTTCGTTATTCAGAATAAAGAATCAATTTTTTTATTCATATGAATGCTATTTACAAAGAATGCTATTTACAAAGAATGCAATTCACAAAGAATTTCAGAATTTTATATATAATTATACCATGAATTAAACAAAATCAGAGGGCACGCCAAATTTTAAGTTGAAATCTTTTGACATTTTGTTTTGCGTTCGTTCGCATCACTTGATGGCATCATCAAGTTCGTAATAATTTAAAAGAGTTACAATCATTAGGGTGATGCTACACTATAAGCATGATTAATGCTCGTATCTATACTGTATTTCGCAGTATTATACTGTAATTTCAATCCAAATACTGCATACTGCATTTTTCGCCAAAATACTGTATTTTACTTTACTATACTGTTTTGTCGCTGGAGAAAAATCAATCACAGTTTCAAGTCGTCGGATTGTGCCACGAAAATATTTAAATCGTGTTTTCATATCAAAAAGTTTTCGTGTTCTCAGAAGAAATGTCAATCAATAGTCGTCAATGTTTTCGCATCGCACGCCCAAAAATTGCTTGAACGAGATTTGAAAGAATGTAGTTTTGTATCAATCTACACTGATGCATCGAACCATGGAAATATTAAACTTTTTCCCGTGCTCGTTCGATATTTCATTCCGACTGTCGGTGTACGTGTTAGAGTTTTGAATCTAACCGAAGAAGCTGGTGAAACTTCTACTATTATATCCAAGCTCATAGAATCGGCCGTCAGTAAATTCGATCTGAAGTTGAAAATCGTTTGCTTCTGCGGCGACAATGCAAAAGTTAATTTTGGTGGAGACACTCGTGGCGGCCAGAATAATGTTTTTTTATTGGCATCGGCTGTGTCGCTCACATTACACACAATGCATTAATATTTGCATGTGACGAGATACCATTCGACGTAGAATGGGTTGTTGTTAAAATATATTCCCATTTTTACCATAATACTGTACGCGTGACGGCACTGAAGGAATTTTGTCAAGATGCAGATGTGGAATATGACAAATTGCTCGGATATGCAAAAACACGATTCTTGGCTCTTGCACCAGCTATCAAACGTATTTTGGAACTCTATGATGTTCTCCAAACGTATTTCCTTGCACATGAAAGAGGAGAAAAGCAGCTGAAGGAGTTTTTGAGAAACGAATCATCGAAATTTTGGTTGATGTTCGTGCAAGAACAGGTAAAAAACTTTTTTGTTATGTAATTCTGACAACTTCACTTAACTTAACATTTTCCTCTATTTTTTTAGGCTGAATTGTTCGTTAAATACGTGCTAAAGATTGAAGGTGATGATGTCACGGCAATTGAAGTGGCACAATCTTTGAATGACCTTGAAGAAACACTGAAAATGCGGAAAGAAGATGATTTTTTGTCACCAGCAACAGCAGCTGAGAAAAAAAGACTTATTGACGATGGATACAATTCAGAAGAGATGGCTGCTATCTGCAACGAATTTTTCGGTAATATTTTGCCTGCTTTTGTACAGCTCTTCAATGATTTGATACTAATTTTTTCTACTAATTTGCAGACTCTGCACTCTCCTATTTCCTCCTTTGGGCAGCACCATTTGAGCCGCTGAAACTTTTTGCGTGGGCTTCATTGAAAGAAACATCAAAATGGAGTGAAAACAGCGAAAACAGAGCGAAAACAATCTGTGCAATGCCAACGAAAATGCCGCAAATTTGCACTCGCAATTCCGATATGTTAAAAACTACTGTACGAGTTAGAAAATCTCGCAGTGGAAGGATGGCAACGTTTCGATTGGGTCGAAATATTTACTCATTTCGAAAACGTTGATTGTGAATACAAAGAAATGGCTACGATCGTTGAATACATTCTATGCTTGCCAGCCACTTCAGCATCGGTCGAGCGAATCTTTGCTGCGGTAAACAAAACATGGACATCAGACAAAACTCGATTGGATGTGGAAACGTTGAAGGCGATTATGATCGTAAAATGTAACTTGAAGTATGAATGCGTTGATTTCTACAAATACCTTAAAACAAAACCGGACTTGCTTCGTCAAATTTCTATAAAGGATAAATACAAAAGTTGAAAGTTACTAATTAGCTCTTTTCTGTAATTTTCATTGAATAAAATGAATACTGTAAAAAATACTGTTTTTTGAAAATTGAAATACTGTATTTTTCGGATTTTTGAGGCAAATATACTGTATTTTGACCAAATCAAGATACGAGCATTAAGCATGATATAAAACATCATTTATATCCCTGTAGGAAAATCAACTAATTTAAAAGTAGTTGATAAAGTAGTTTTTTGTCAACCACAACTAGTTGAAATTCTGACTTTTTTCCATAGAACGAACTAACATATTTTGTATGGTGATGCCCGCTAAATAAGTCAATTGACTGTCCTCTGCATATACTTTCAACTACTTGTTAAATTAGTTACATTTAAACTACTCGTATTTTTTTAATTGCTTTAAAATAACCAATTGAAAACTATTACTGATGGCCAAAAGTTAATAATATATGATGAAATAACATGGTTAAATATATATAAGCTTGTAATCTAATAAAAATTTTCAATAAAAACATGCCAACATCAGAGTAGTTGCCGCCTTAATATAATTCAAAGTAGTTTATCAATCACTGGTTGTTAAGTAGTATTTCAATTACTTCATATATTGAAGTGGGTGCCGCCTTAATATAATTCAAAGTAGTTCATATACTGGTTTATTTTAAACTAGTTTTTTAATTAGTTGTTTTTGAAAACAAGTTAGTTTGTTCCTAAAGGGATATTATACATAATTATTTATTATACTGAAGTTATTTTAAAAAATTTTCTTGTAAGAAAAAAAATTATCAAAACGATAAAAAATTTACCATTTTACCAAGTCAAAAATTTTTTACCAAAAATGGTAATATATTACCAGACTGGCAACCGTGTTCTTAACCCAAATTAAACTGTAAAAGTCTGTCGCAACAGCATATCATATTAACACAATAAGTCGCAAGTTAACCACATGCAGGGCAAAAATAGAGAACAAATATAGACAACATGCCTGCCAACTAATCACAAAGTCAGTTTCAATTAACTTTGAATTGAGTCAAGGGTATAATCATGAGCGAAATTTGACAGCTATCACATACATAAGTACCGACAAGCGGACATATAGACAGACAGGGACACACACAATTAACCAGGTCGCAATTACAAGCAGCATTGGCTAAAAGGCTAAAGCATCAAAAACCATTAAACAGAGATAAGTTACAATAAAAGTTATTGCATTTTCATACCTATTTTGGCAAAGAGCAAAAGGCAACAAACATATGCACAGGAACAAACATAACATTGGCCAATGTTGTCAACCTGGGCGGCCAATGTGAAGGTTTTATTGATTTTCTAGCAAATCCAAAACGCTAGAATGAAAGCTTGTTGTTATTCGTTGAACACACGTATTTGTGTGTGTGTGTGTGTGTGTGTAAAAATATCCCTGCAGGAAAATCAACTAATTTAAAAGTAGTTGATAAAGTAGTTTTTTGTCAACCACAACTAGTTGAAATTCTGACTTTTTTCCATAGAACAAACTAACTTATTTTGTATGGCGATGTCCGCTAAATAAGTCAATTGACTTTCGCCTGCATATATTTTCAACTACTTGTTAAATTAGTTATATTTAAATTATTTTTTTAATTGCTTTAAAATCAATTGAAAACTATTACTGATGGCCAAGTTAATAATATTTGATGAAATAACATGGTTAAATATATAGCAGCTTGTAATCTAATAAAAATTTGCAATTAAAACATGTCATGTAATTCAAAGTAGTTTATCAACCACTTGTTTTTAAGTAGTATTTCAATTACTTCATATATAATGCAATCTAAACTATTTAGAATTGAAGTGGATGCCGCCTTAATATAATTCAAAGTAGTTTATATACTAATTTATTTTAAATTAGTTTTTTAATTAGTTGATTTTAAAAACAAGTTAGTTTGTTCCTATAGGGATGCATTAGCATGTGAGTGTGTATGTGTGTGTGTGTGTGTGTGTGTGTGATTTTGCTTGTGTTAGCAAAAACAACAACTTTGTTGCAAAACTTGCAGCCGCTTGGGATGCGTTGTGAACGTCATGGCACTCTGTGTTTTTTTTCACATAATGCAATTTTTGTTATAGATGCTGCAAAGCGAAGGGGGTGGTGGGTGGTGCTAGACGTTTTGGTTCATCGTAAAAATCTGTTTGCATCTAGGTGAGCTAGATTTTGGCAGTCATGAGCAAAACTTTGCTTGGATAAAATTTTTATTTTGGCAAATATCCAACAAAAAGGTTAACAGCAAAGGTGAGACAGTATTTTTGCCTGTTGTTATTGATATTGTTGTTGTTGTTGCTGCTGTGAGTAAAAACATTAAATGCATGGAAGCATAGCTAAGGTAAACTATTACGAATGCACGTGCCGAGTAAGTAGAAATATCTAAGGAGAGTATCTGCGCGGTAGAGTGATTGAAGCAACTGATGCATTAGAGGCTGGGCAAATATTTGCTTTATTCTCGGAAGACTACTTCGGACATTTGCATTTTTATAAATTTTTTCTTAGTTTCTTCGATAAATATGTATGTATGTTCATCTTTTTTTTTTTAAATTTTTCATATTAAAATATTCTGGCACATTGCAAAAACTAAAGTTTTTTGTCATTTTTTTTTTCCACTTTTTAATATTCTCTTAAAAACATTTTGCCTTGTTTTGATCATTCCTTTTGAGAAAAATGTACTTCATCCAAGTTGCAGTCGGCAATTTCACTCAAAATTATATTTGTCATGACATGGCTTCAATGTATTGTTGACAAACTTTAGTTAAACACTAATAAAAATGCTTGTCTGTCTGCGTTTGTATGGAAACAGTTGTTTAGGAATGATTTATCAAAATGTTTTGACCTTGATAGCAGTTTTCCCAGAAAGTTTGAACTACTTCATTTTTTTTTCTCTCTCTCTCTTTTATCAGGAGAAGATTCTATCCTGAATCAACATGTTAAATGAAAAGATTATCTTTTTGCAATTTCGCAAAACTGATGAAATGATGTGAAATATCGATTAGTTTTGACCTTACGTGTTGTACATTCGTATTGAGCTTCGTCCGTAGCACTTTTATTATCTGACTATCTTCTGTTCAAAAAATATCCGAAATTTCCCATTCAAACAAACTGCGCTTGAGATATGGTCAAAATCTTCCTTCTTTTTTTTTTTCTCGGCCGACATTCATCGAAACAAGTTCATACAAGTTAAGTAGAAGCCACGTGGCAAAATGGGCAGAAATTCAATTTTCATATGTTTTAAAGATAAATAAGTGAAATTAGGGCATAAGATTTAAAAAATAAGAGCATTTTTCGACTTTTGGGAACTTTTTCGTTAAAATACCTAAATCCAGCATAAGAAAAAAAGTAATGGAAAAAAACGGTGTCGGCAATCCTGGAATTCAAAAATTTTTCGAATAAAAATCAGAATTATATTTCCAGAATTATTAAAGTTAGTCTGAGTGAGAATATATGTTTTTCCACTTTTTATAATTTTTTTGTGATTGAAATGCTAGAAAAGGGAATTTTAAGTATTTGTAAAAAAAGGTCAATTGTCAACAGTTATAACTGAAATTTCTAACTAAAATTTTGGTTTTTTTTTTTTTTTGTAAAAAATAGCTCAAGATTATGCTTAAACCATCCATACTTTTTTTTTTTTTTTGAAAATTTTGTATTTCTTGATTTTTGGGGATGTTTTTTCGTAAAAATACTCAAACTTTGAAGTTTGAGTTATTCAACATACTTTGAGGTTATTCAACATAATTACACAATTCTTTGCATCTGCATGAGGTATAGCTTAAGAAGATATTAGCACAATAATAATAATATAATAAATCGGGGATTAGCCGAAGCGGACCAGAGTGAGTCCATTTTCGTCCCCATTGGGCAAAGGATGCTACCGCTCGGAGCCCTAATACGTGAGCATGCTCCCTACATAGGCATCCTTTGTCACCCCAAGCATATCCTCATAGGTCAGCTGACCAATCTCGGCTTCGCCAATAAATGAACATCCCAGAATGGTCAATCTTATGCTTGCCAACGCCGGACACTGGCACAGAATGTGTGCTGCCGTTTCCGGCTCTTCTAGGCATAACCAACACGCATTGTCCTCGGTCAGAGTCATCTTCCTGAGATGGTACATGTAGGGACTGTGTCCTGTGGCCAGTGCAGTAAGCCAGCTTAAAGTCCTTCGATTGTAACGGATAACTTTTGCAGCCTCACTACGAGACCACTTCACGGCAGCCTTCGATTGCCTGCAATTAACAGCTTCTTCCCACCTTGTACGGTGTTCCGAGTCTGTCCATTGCTTAATAAGGCCTGCCACCATGTTGTCTCCTATGGCGATACGTGGCTCTGGTCCACAGAACTCTTTTGCTGAACCTTCTCTCGCTAAAGAATTAGCATTTTCATTCTGTTCTATGCCAGAATGTCCTCGTACCCACATCAGTGTGAGCTCATTTGTCTGAGCGCACCTATTGAGTTTGTAAGACACTCTATGGCCAACCTGGAAGTGACGCCTGTACGCTGCATGCACCTAATCACCGACAGATTGTCAAGGGCAATGACAATTTTCTTGCCATTGACCCGGTCATCTATCAGGTGGTCCAGTGCATGTACAACACCAAGCATTTCCGCCTGGTACACAGACACAAACCTCCCTAACTTCAGTACACAGGATAGGCTCAACTCTTCTGAGTAAACGCCTGCCCCCGCTTTGCCATTCATCAGAGAGCCGTCTGTGAATATACTGATATCGTTACCAGCGATTTCTTCACAAACGGCTCCATCTGTTATAGAAGTTTTATAATATTTTTCTGTTATTCTTTCTCTCTGCCTTCCATCCATAGGCACACACGTCTCCCAGACATCTGATCTCTGTACAATATCAAGGATGCGCATATGACCCTGTAGGACCGTTGCTCCATGCCACGTAGCACTTCGCAACATCCTGAGGGCTGTTAGCGCCGCCGTTTTCTTTATTTCTAAATTCAAAGGCAGCATACCTAACAGAACATGGTAGAGTCAAGACTAGAGGTAGAGTAAGTAGAGGATGTCCCCAAGGCGGGGTGTTATCGCCAACCCTGTGGAACATAGCTGTGGACTCACTACTGGTTAGACTGGATGAATCGGGCATACACACGATAGGGTATGCAGATGACATTGCGTTGGTGGTCTGTGTTAAGTTCATTGACACCATTTTAAGCATCATGAATGGAGCATTCCGAATGGTGGAGGAGTGGTGTCGAGAACAAGGCCTTACCGTAAACGCAGGAAAATCAGACAATATTCTCTATAATGGAAAGAGAGCAGGTCTGAGGAGAGAACCACTCAGGCTTTTTGGAGCTGAAGTCGACATGTCCACGAAAGTTAAATATTAAGGGGAAACCCTTGATAGCAAACTGAACTGGAACGAGCATGTAGAAGATTCGACCCCAAGAGGGTTCTGTTTCAGTGAAAGCACGCTTGTGGTCTAAAATGGGGGCTTAGCCCAGCGTCTATGAAATGGATCTACACTGTGATGGTTAGACCTGTCATCATGTATGCTTCGGTGATTTGGTGGACAAAAGTCAGCCAGAAAACCATTACGAAGAGACTGGACAGAGTGCAACGGCTGACATGTGTTGAAATAACAGATGCAATACGCACCACTCCAACAAGCGCAATATTAGTACAAGATTTCATTGAATTTTTTTCAAATTTGGATTTTTCTTCAATTTTTTTTTAATACAACACGAACAAAAATGAGTTTTTTTCGAAAAGTAAAAAAATATTTTCAAGAAATATTAAATAGAAAACGAGCTGTGAACCAGCTTTTTTAAAATTATAAAAAAGTTATTTGATTTTTTTTTTAAATTACCACTTTTTTCCTATATTACCAAGTTCTGACATTAGTCGATGCAAGTCGAGGGACCCATTAAAAGACCCGTTGTCTTTTAATTGGTCTAAGATCGTTGGAGATTAGGAGAAATATTTTGTCACTTCTTTTTGTCCATGACATTATTGCTGGTGTCCAAATTTGTTGGAACTGATAAATTTCAATGTGCCTGCAAGGACTCTTAGGAATTTTGATCCGTTCTATTTGGAAATGTGTCGCACTAATTATGCTGCAAATGCGCCTATTATTTACTTGCTTACTTAGATGGCGCCTACAACCGTAAGTCGATTTCCGCCTGTTGTAAGAAATTGCGCCAGCCATTTCTATTTTGCGCTTGCTGGCGCCAGTTGAAAGCTCCAAGTTTCGTCAGGTATTCCTCCAATTGATCCCTCCAACGGAGATGCGGTCGTCCTCTTCTGCGTTGTCCGCCGCTGGGTTCCGAATCATGTATTTTCTTCGCTGGAGCGTCGTCTTCCATCCGCTCAACATGACCTAGACAGCGAAGCCGCTCGATTTTTATGCGCTTTACTATGTCAATGTCAGCGGTTAGCTCATACAGCTCATCGTTCCATCGTATTCGGTACTCGCCATTGACGCAGATTGGTCCGTAGATTTTACGAAGGATCTTTCTCTCGAAAGCTCCCAAAGTCTATTCATCAGAGCTGCTCAATGTCCAGGTTTGTGCTGCATATAACAGGACGGGCAAGATTAGTGACTTATAGAGCGTGACTTTTGTTCGTCCAGAGAGGGCTCTGCTTCTCAATTGCCTACTGAGCCCAAAGTAACACCTGTTGGCAAGAGATATCCTTCGTTTTATCTCTCTACTGATATCGTTGGTGGAGTTAATGCTGGAACCGAGGTAGACGAGGTGTTATCAACAGTGACCAATACGCTGGGACTGTTTGTTTGTTGACACCAGATTTTTCGTCTTATCTGCGTTTACTGCAAGACCCATGCGACTCGACTCTTCTTCTAATTTGGAGAATGCTGCACTGACTTCGCGTGTGTTATAGCCAATGATATCAATATCATCGGCATACGCTAGCAGCATAGCAATCTTATAGAATATTGTGGCGCTTTTTCTCAGATCAGCAGCTCGAATGATCTTCTCCATGATTAGGTTAAAAAAGTCGCACGATAAGGAATCACCTTGTCTGAAACCTCGTTTGGTAACAAATGGGGGGGGGGGGGGGGAGGGGGGAGAGGTCCTTCTCGATTTTAACTGCTCTGCTGGTGTTTCTCAGTGTCATCCTGCATAGACGCATTAATTTTGCAGGTATACCAAATTCATACATGGTGGAGTATAGGTGATTCCTTATTGGACTGTTGAAAGCGGCTTTGTAGTCGACAAAAAGAATGTGGGTGTCGATTTGCTTCTCTATGGTCTTTTCCAAGATTTGTCGTAGCGTGAATATTTGGTCGGTGGTAGATTTTCCAGGTCTGAAGCCACACTGATAAGGCCCAATCAGTTGGTTTACGATGGGCTTCAGTCGTTCACATAATACGCTCGAAAGGACCTAATAGGCGATATTTAGGAGGCTTATCCCACGGTAATTGGCGCAAATAGTGGGTTCACCTTTCTTGTGGATTGGGTAGAGTAGACTGAGGTTATAGTCGTTTGGAATGCATTCTTCAGACCATATTCTGCATAGAAGCTCGTGAATGCATTTAAATAGAGCTTCGCCTCCGTTCTTAAACAGCTCAGCGGGTAGACCATCGGCTCCCGCGGCCTTGTTGTTTTTAAGCCGTGCTATTGCTGTCAAGACTTCATTATAGTCGGGCAGCGGAACTTCAACGCTGTCATCCATAATTGGGGTTTCCGGGATATTATCTCTGTTGGCGGGATTGTTGTCGACATCGCCATTCAGAAGACTAGAGAAGTGTTCCATCTATAACGTCAGTGTACTCTGAATATCTGTCACTATATTCCCGTTTTCATCCTTGCAGAAAGAGGCCCTGGTTTTAGAGCCATCGGCCAGGCGTCCTACCTTTTCGATAAACTTTCGGGCCTCGTTGCTGTCACCATACATCTCCATTTTCTCACACTCGAGCTTTTCTGCCTCTCTTTTTTTCCGCCTGAAAAGACATCTCTCGTCCCTTCTCTTCCCTCTGTATCGCTCTTTAGCAACACGCGCCTATTTATGGAGTACTAAATTTGTTCAATATTATAAGTTGCAATCACAATGTGGATTTTTCTATATCCAAGAATGAAATGAGAATTTTTCTTAATACCATTTTGTAATCTTTCATAATATTTTTTCTGTTCAAGTCTGTAAGAATTATTGCCAAAGACTAATGAAGTAAATAAATAAATAAAAAATAAAATGGTGGCACCCACTTGTACGATATCATCTTTAAAATCCTATGAAAAACCATAAAGGTCCAAGGCAAGGGGTCCAAGGTAAAACAAAGAAGAAAAAAAATTAATAATGTCATTACAACATAGGGTGAGTGTTTTTTGACCACCCTGTATTTAACAAACTCTTGCGCCATCTGTACAACAAATAAGAAATTAAAAGCGGCAATAAACAGATTAAAAGCGGTTATTGTAGAATTGTTATGGTAATTATTGTGATATATAATAGAACCAGAACGAAGCAAAAAAAAAAGTAAGAGTACGTGATGAGACATTGTGAAAGCGAAGCTAATGAATTTATTGTAACATTTTCATTTCAAAACTACTTTGTTAGGAAGATTTTCACAAGTTGACAAACTAAACAACAAAGCATTCTTGATATAAATAGTGATCTGAGAAAATGTTTTTTTTTTTATTTTTCAATTTTATGAATCGAGAGTAGATACAATATGTTCGTTCTGGGGCAGGAGGCTCGGAGGCTCAAGCCGATGACGTCACGCCCGGCACTCAAGTATGAACGGATTTCTGCTTGTGCTGGTGGACGGACAGACAAAAAACCGCAAGTTGTTTTTGCTTTAAGCGTTGATCATGTTCTTATCAGTGTTTGTATGTTTTATGATTTTTTTCATAACCCTAGCATTAGTTATAGCAATGACTCAAATAAATATATATTTATAAGACTTCTAACGTAGACTGCGTGGTGGCATACTTATCAGAGTTCGCATGAGTAAACGACATACATAGCAATCAGGAAGAGTCAAGAAGTTTCTAGAAGCTTCGAGATGTAGAAACTTCGAGAACATTTTAGAAGCTGACAACAACATCACCAAAAATTTTTTTTCAAGTTAAAGGTGTTAAGTCCCAAGCTTCATAGTTCATAAAACCACAAGTTCAAGATAAGACAGCAATGTAGAAGTTCAACATGTTTTTATGTTTTTTTCTTAACCCTCGAATATCTAATAGCAATGACTCAAATTTTGCTGGTCAACTAGCTTTGGGTATATATAAATGTGTATGTAAATGTATATATAAAAGTGTAAATATAAATATATATATTTATTTGGAATAAATCAATTTAGGTACGGCGAAGGTTGAAGAGGTTAAAGAAATGTTTATAAATTTAATAAAGTCGGTAAATATTAGGTGCGTGTATTAGAGTTGTGTAAGTAGTTTGTATATTAGATGACAACCATTAAAAAACATAGGCGTGTATAAATATCTATTCGTCAGTTGGGGGACATAGGGGTAACAAGCCCCCGCTTAATAACCACCGGCCAAGTCACTTACACCCAGCAACTTCTCCGCCGCTGTATTTTATTTTAAGTAAACGAAATACACCGCAACCAAGAAGAGTCAGGAAGTTTCTAGGAGCTTCGAGATGCAGAAACGTAGAGAACAATTTAGAAGCCGACTTATGTTATTGTATGCCGATGACGTCACCCATCCCCATCCCGATACGGATTTTAATTTTATTTAATTTCAATTTCAATACTAATTTTAAGGTTAAAGTGATAAGAGCCAAGCTTCATAGTAAGCGCACTCATAACCCGCAAGTTCAAGATACGGCAGCAATGTAGAAGTTCAACATGTTTTTGTGTTTCTTCTAAAATAATTTTGGCGTGTTACATCAACAACAATAAGTGGTGCAATAGCCTTGAATCCAACGACATCTAGCAATGGTTGAGATTCCCGCATATAATAACTTTGTTGAAATTTTGTATACATATCATATAGTACAGCATACTGTACCATTTCAAAGCGACTATTTAAATCATCATAGGGATATGATTCAAAGTTTATATATATACTTTTAAATTAGATATATCACAATGATCAACTATATTTCCTTCCTGTTTTCCTTTGATAGTATAGGATTTATATGATAGTCCCAACTTCTAAACGCCATTGGTATTACCAAATTTTCGTTTTTAATTATCTTGTACATTTCCAATTTTGCAAAATAGCCCAACCAGCGTTTCTTAATCTGTCACTTTCAGCTTTATTCAATGATTCGAAATTTTTCATGGTTGATGAAAGTGCAAGATTACGTGTACGATCAACTTCAAAGCCATTAATTTCATATCGAATTTCATTGAACAGATATGAAAAAAGTTGTTTTTTAAATTTCACACCTGTTGTTACTATATCATTTCCTCCTTCCTGTTTTACTATAAACCTATGAATGTAAATCATTCTCTCACTTGGTAAGACAAAGAGATCCTGATTTTGAATGGGTATACGAATCTCATCGTTATTGTTAAACGATTTTTGGTATGGATAGTAACTATGATAGTCTCTTTTTATAATACTCTCATCGTACATAGGTTGTTGAAGTACTTTGAGTATTTCATTCATATTAAATTATTGGTTGATTGATTATCGATATTATGATTGATTGATTAATTATCGATCAGTTTTAGCAGGTAGCTGTTTAACAGTACAGACCAGTTTAAGCCGGGAGCTGTTGAACAGTACAGACCAGTTTAGCAGTTAGCTGTTGAACAGCACAGATCAGTTTTAGCAGTTAGCTGTTGAACACCACAGATCAGTTTTAGCAGTTAGCTGTTGAACACCACAGATCAGTTTTAGTCGGTAGCTGTTGCTGTTGTAACTGCTGTTGCTGTTGAACAGCTACCGACTAAAACTGATCTGTGCTGTTCAACAGCTAACTGCTAAAACTGATCTGTGCTGTTCAACAGCTAACTGCTAAACTGGTCTGTACTGTTCAACAGCTCCCGGCTTAAACTGGTCTGTACTGTTAAACAGCTACCTGCTAAAACTGGTCTGTACTGTTAAACAGCTACCTGCTAAAACTGATCGATAATTAATCAATCAATCATAATATCGATAATCAATCAACCAATAATTTAATATGAATGAAATACTCAAAGTACTTCAACAACCTATGTACGATGAGAGTATTATAAAAAGAGACTATCATAGTTACTATCCATACCAAAAATCGTTTAACAATAACGATGAGATTCGTATACCCATTCAAAATCAGGATCTCTTTGTCTTACCAAGTGAGAGAATGATTTACATTCATAGGTTTATAGTAAAACAGGAAGGAGGAAATGATATAGTAACAACAGGTGTGAAATTTAAAAAACAACTTTTTTCATATCTGTTCAATGAAATTCGATATGAAATTAATGGCTTTGAAGTTGATCGTACACGTAATCTTGCACTTTCATCAACCATGAAAAATTTCGAATCATTGAATAAAGCTGAAAGTGACAGATTAAGAAACGCTGGTTGGGCTATTTTGCAAAATTGGAAATGTACAAGATAATTAAAAACGAAAATTTGGTAATACCAATGGCGTTTAGAAGTTGGGACTATCATATAAATCCTATACTATCAAAGGAAAACAGGAAGGAAATATAGTTGATCATTGTGATATATCTAATTTAAAAGTATATATATAAACTTTGAATCATATCCCTATGATGATTTAAATAGTCGCTTTGAAATGGTACAGTATGCTGTACTATATGATATGTATACAAAATTTCAACAAAGTTATTATATGCGGGAATCTCAACCATTGCTAGATGTCGTTGGATTCAAGGCTATTGCACCACTTATTGTTGTTGATGTAACACGCCAAAATTATTTTAGAAGAAACACAAAAACATGTTGAACTTCTACATTGCTGCCGTATCTTGAACTTGCGGGTTATGAGTGCGCTTACTATGAAGCTTGGCTCTTATCACTTTAACCTTAAAATTAGTATTGAAATTGAAATTAAATAAAATTAAAATCCGTATCGGGATGGGGATGGGTGACGTCATCGGCATACAATAACATAAGTCGGCTTCTAAATTGTTCTCTACGTTTCTGCATCTCGAAGCTCCTAGAAACTTCCTGACTCTTCTTGGTTGCGGTGTATTTCGTTTACTTAAAATAAAATACAGCGGCGGAGAAGTTGCTGGGTGTAAGTGACTTGGCCGGTGGTTATTAAGCGGGGGCTTGTTACCCCTATGTCCCCCAACTGACGAATAGATATTTATACACGCCTATGTTTTTTAATGGTTGTCATCTAATATACAAACTACTTACACAACTCTAATACACGCACCTAATATTTACCGACTTTATTAAATTTATAAACATTTCTTTAACCTCTTCAACCTTCGCCGTACCTAAATTGATTTATTCCAAATAAATATATATATTTATATTTACACTTTTATATATACATTTACATACACATTTATATATACCCAAAGCTAGTTGACCAGCAAAATTTGAGTCATTGCTATTAGATATTCGAGGGTTAAGAAAAAAACATAAAAACATGTTGAACTTCTACATTGCTGTCTTATCTTGAACTTGTGGTTTTATGAACTATGAAGCTTGGGACTTAACACCTTTAACTTGAAAAAAAATTTTTGGTGATGTTGTTGTCAGCTTCTAAAATGTTCTCGAAGTTTCTACATCTCGAAGCTTCTAGAAACTTCTTGACTCTTCCTGATTGCTATGTATGTCGTTTACTCATGCGAACTCTGATAAGTATGCCACCACGCAGTCTACGTTAGAAGTCTTATAAATATATATTTATTTGAGTCATTGCTATAACTAATGCTAGGGTTATGAAAAAAATCATAAAACATACAAACACTGATAAGAACATGATCAACGCTTAAAGCAAAAACAACTTGCGGTTTTTTGTCTGTCCGTCCACCAGCACAAGCAGAAATCCGTTCATACTTGAGTGCCGGGCGTGACGTCATCGGCTTGAGCCTCCGAGCCTCCTGCCCCAGAACGAACATATTGTATCTACTATCGAGATATAGTTTTGACGTCAATCGATAAAAAACTTCTAAATTAATTGATAGTGAAGAAAATAAAACTATAGAAGAGAAATAAAATCACCATTTAGTGTTATCAAAAGATCATTTCTAATGAAGAAATCACATATAAAGTCAAAACATAAAGTCAACAGAAGAAAATTAACAATACAAAAGACAATAAACCGATTAAAACTCAAAAGATAAGGTCCATGCGATGAATAAAATTGTTGAAAAAAAAAATTAAGAACAAAAAATAATTCGCCCAACGTGGGGCTCGAACCCACGACCCTGAGATTAAGAGTCTCATGCTCTACCGACTGAGCTAGCCGGGCAGTTGATCCAACGAGAAAACGCAATGTATACAAGCTGCGCAAAACAAGGATGGGCATCTTTAAATAAGTATTCGCAGAATATTTAACGGAAGTTATTCTTCACTTCACTAACCTCATCATTAAATGATGTCAAAAACCGACAAAATTATAAGTTCAAAAAAACTTGCACAGCAAAATAACAACATTGCGCAATTTCAAAGCATCACAAACACCGTTATAATGCACACACAAGACATCACTTTATCATTGTGTTTTTTTTTTCAATATTTCCATGAAATGCCGTTAAATGGTTTTTTTATCGCATTATTTGAATTTCATTAACGTCAATTTTTAACTTAAGTATCGTCATTCGCACAGCGACAATCGCCACCAATAATCGTAACGTCAATCGACTTAATGTTCGTTAATTTCGAAGACTTCACACGAGCTATGACGTCACTAACTGGCTGTCACAGTCAGATGTGCAAATGTCTCACACATTAATAACGGTCTTGTGAAGTTCCAAAAACGTAAGGTTTTTAAAATTAGTTTTTAATTAATTGTTTTTTTCACGATTGACCATTGGGAACGTCGTTGTTGCTTCGACCGACTGAGTCAGGTTTTAAAACGTGTCACAATATTGTAATTTAAATTTTTATGACATTTTAAGTAGCAATTAAATAAGTTTTCGTTAATACACAAGCAAGCAAGTTTAACTATAATCTACTCGTAGCTTATGATTATTACTCGTTGCTGTTTGCATGAAAATGTGCAAATATTCGAGACACAAACCACCAGCTTTGCTGGAGTTACTCTAGGTGGCGCGGTTATTATAGTGAGTGGTGCGTTCGTAGATACTGTTAAAAAAATATATCTGCATATATCTGTATAACGTATTAGATGGGATTCATACTAGGAGACTAGTCACGTGATATTTTCTTAAATACTTATTACAAGTTGAGAAGTCGGAAAAACATAAATTTTTTACACTTTTTTTTTCGTACAATTCTTATTCAGCTAACGCATATCTAACAACTGTATTTCGTTTGCATACACCTTATAACAGCAATTTCTGTGGTATCGCAATTAAATACATTTTATAATAATATACATGTGTGTCCCGCAATTGAGTGCAACTATTTACGGAGCTAAAAGGTTATGTCGAGCAATAAATCGTGTGGGAGGGGGAGTGTATTTTCACACTCTTAGGAGCTACACGGTTAATTAATATTTCACAACTTTGATTCACGTTATAATTTCTAGCAGAAAAACTAACTTACATAACACATATTTTTATAACTCATTTTAAAGGCAAAGAAATTACCTTTTCAACGGTATACCAACAAACCTCACCAACTTAACCGTTCCCGAGCTGTGATCGTGTGAAGATGAAATCAATCGGTTGAAATTACTAAATTTCAACTTTGAGTGCAAATTTCTCAGAAGTTTGCGTAATAAATGAAATTTTTTTTTAGACCAATTTTGTTACTAATTCAATTTTCTTTTCAATGACATCAAAAACATAACATATCTTTAAAATCAAAAAAGTTGGCTGTACTAAAAAATATAAACTTTTATATTAGCTACCGAGCTGTGATCGTATGAATATAAAATCAATCGATTGAAAATATCAAATTTCAATTTTTAATGCAAATTTCTCAGAGTTTTGCGTAAAAATTAAATTTTCTTTTAAGGATCAGTTTTGTAATTTATTTAATTTTCTTTTCAATGACACCAAAAACATAAGCATATCTTCAAAAAAAAAAAGTTGGCTGTACTAAAAAAATTATATTTATTAGAAAACAATGGCCTTTAGTAATAGAAACGTAAAAACTCACTTCTAAACTCAAACTTAGTTTGGTGATTCTAAACTACTTTTAAGATTTCGTAGTAACAAAAGAAATCTAACAAAAGTCGGCTTCAGTGCTTCTACTGTGAACTGATCTTAAATTTTATGTCTGAACGTACCCTTTGTTCGGTTTGCTTAACAGCTGATTTTATTATTTGCTTATTTTTTAAACACAAAACAAAATAAATGAAAGCTGCTATAAAAGTAATTTTCTTCTTTTGTCTGCTTATGCTATTGTTTGTTTACTTTATTGCTTATTTATTTAATTGCTTGTTTATATAATATAGCATATCTACTTGTAGTGTTTTTTAAATTCTACATCATTGTAGAATAAAGCGTTTATTATTTCTAGATCGTGAAATATTTCATCGTCCATATTCACTACAATTGTTTTAAATGTCAATTTAAAATTGACTTAGAATCAGGCGAGCCACAACTAGATGTTTTCTAACTTAAAAGTGACTTTTTTGTTATTATTACTACCGATTGAAAGCTAAAGTCGAGTTTAAGAAAGATTCGACTTATAATTTCTTTATTACCAAGGGCAAATAAATCGACTGTTTTCTAGGGTCATTCTTTTTTAAATTCAAAAGTACTACATGAACCCATTCTTAAAATAAAACAAATATGCTTGAAGCAGTACATAGTGCATATTGTAGGTACTGCATTATTGTAATTTTGACTTTAGTTCCCAAAATCAAATTCTAAAAAAAAAAAAATTCAAAAAATTCCATATTTTTACATTTAATTTTATCTATAGTGCTGCGATTTTAATTTGCTTATAAATTTCTAAAAAAAAAGATCGTAATTGCTAAAAACTTCATTTAAAAATTTCAAATATTTCCAGTCATATATCATAAATATATTATTCAATACAGTAAAAGTGGCGTAGTATATAGTTATTGGTCAAGTTAGGATGGTGTTGGTGAAGTCTACCAATACAAAGTCCTAAAAATGAGTTCTCAAGTTCATGAAGCAATTCGTCGTTTCGCATGCAATACCGCGTATCCGCCACTTTCACATACACATATACGGTGATAGTACATAAACTTCCTAGGAAGCACACATTCCTAGGAGCTACACGGTTAATTAATATTTCACAACTTTGATTCACGTTATAATTTCTAGCAGAAAAACTAACTTACATAACACATATTTTTATAACTCATTTTAAAGGCAAAGAAATTACCTTTTCAACGGTATACCAACAAACCTCACCAACTTAACCGATCCCGAGCTGTGATCGTGTGAAGATGAAATCAATCGGTTGAAATTACTAAATTTCAACTTTGAGTGCAAATTTCTCAGAAGTTTGCGTAATAAATGAAATTTTTTTTTAGACCAATTTTGTTACTAATTCAATTTTCTTTTCAATGACATCAAAAACATAACATATCTTTAAAATCAAAAAAGTTGGCTGTACTAAAAAATATAAACTTTTATATTAGCTACCGAGCTGTGATCGTATGAATATAAAATCAATCGATTGAAAATATCAAATTTCAATTTTGAATGCAAATTTCTCAGAGTTTTGCGTAAAAATTAAATTTTCTTTTAAGGATCAGTTTTGTAATTTATTTAATTTTCTTTTCAATGACACCAAAAACATAAGCATATCTTCAAAAAAAAAAAGTTGGCTGTACTAAAAAAATTATATTTATTAGAAAACAATGGCCTTTAGTAATAGAAACGTAAAAACTCACTTCTAAACTCAAACTTAGTTTGGTGATTCTAAACTACTTTTAAGATTTCGTAGTAACAAAAGAAATCTAACAAAAGTCGGCTTCAGTGCTTCTACTGTGAACTGATCTTAAATTTTATGTCTGAACGTACCCTTTGTTCGGTTTGCTTAACAGCTGATTTTATTGTTTGCTTATTTTTTAAACACAAAACAAAATAAATGAAAGCTGCTATAAAAGTAAGTTTCTTCTTTTGTCTGCTTATGCTATTGTTTGTTTACTTTATTGCTTATTTATTTAATTGCTTATTTATATAATATAGCATATCGACTTGTAGTTTTTTTTAAATTCTACATTATTGTAGAATAAAGCGTTCATTATTTCTAGATCCCAAAATATTTCATCGTCCATATTCACTACAATTGTTTTAAATGTCAATTTAAAATTGACTTAGAATCAGGCGAGCCACAACTAGATGTTTTCTAACTTAAAAGTGACTTTTTTGTTATTATTACTACCGATTGAAAGCTAAAGTCAAGTTTAAGAAAGATTCGACTTATAATTTCTTTATTACTAAACAAATCGATTGTTTTCTAGGGTCATTCTTTTTTAAATTCAAAAGTACTTCATGAACCCATTCTTAAAATAAAACAAATATGCTTGAAGCAGTACATAGTGCATATTGTAGGTACTGCATTATTGTAATTTTGACTTTTGTTCCCAAAATCAAATTCTAAAAAAAAAAAAATTCAAAAAATTCCATATTTTTACATTTAATTTTATCTATAGTGCTGCGATTTTAATTTGCTTATAAATTTCTAAAAAAAAAGATCGTAATTGCTAAAAACTTCATTTAGAAATTTCAAATATTTCCAGTCATATATCATAAATATATTATTCAATACAGTAAAAGTGGCGTAGTATATAGTTATTGGTCAAGTCAGGATGGTGTTGGTCAAGTCTACCAATACAAAGTCCTAAAAATGAGTTCTCAAGTTCATGAAGCAATTCGTCGTTTCGCATGCAATACCGCGTATCCGCCACTTTCACATACACATATACGGTGATAGTACATAAACTTTTATAGGAGTGCTGAAAAACTGATTTTCTTTTAAACTTTTGAATGGATTTTCAACTGAACTAAAAACATTTTTTGAAATTAGATATTTGCTTTCTTATCAAATAAGCATTTAATAAAAAATCCCCCATTTATTGATTAAATCCAATCAAATGAAAAGCAAAATTTAAATTTTGCCTTTTTGCATTATACGCGGTAATGCAAGCAGTGGATACACGGTATTGTACGCGCAACGAGGAATTGCATAAATTTTATTTCATTTACATTTTAGGCCCTTCAGTGCCTGGCTTTTTTTTTCTTATCCTGCCCAACATTATTATGAATACTTATAATAACGAGTCAGAACAGAGTCGTATATATGAACATTTTGTGAGCGATCATAATTATGCCTCAAAAAAGTGTTTTAATTATGAAAGTTTTATGAGAGCTCATATTTATGAGTCAAAATGTGTCAAGGCCACTGTTCTGGCTTGAGGCGTATTTTTAAAGGTTACTTTAAAGGCTGATTACAAAAAAAATCTACTGCAGATATTTATAAAAGCTTTTTTTTTTATTTTAATCAAGTATTCAAGAATAAAAAAAAATTTTTTAAAATTTCATGTACATGTAAGCCCACAGGTTGCGTTGCAAATTGGCGTTCAAAAACTCCGGTGGGACAAATGAATCCATACTGGGTCATCTGAAAAAAAAGTTTGTGGTGGTTAATTTAAAGGCCTGACTTTTGGGTTTGCCGTGGACTGATTTTGATTTTTTCATTCACAAGGAAAAAATCAATGATTCTGGCATGTCAGGAAATGCCATAAATTTTCGGGCTTTCAACTTTGAGCTCAAAAAATTTTTTTTTAAATCAAAAATTTAAAAATCAGGTCACGGCGATCCCAAGAGTTTGGTCTTTACATTATTAGATAAATTAGATAACCCAGTATGGATTTATTTGTCCCGCCGGAAAGGTTTTTTTTTTTACGTCAAATTTGTCTGCAGAGAGGTGATGGCCGAACAGAAAAATTAATTCAATTGAGAAAATGTTCCGTGTCAGATGAAGGATTCGAACACCTGGGTTCTCTGGCGTAAGAAAATAATGGTTATTTTAATAAAAAAATTCAAATCTATATAGTAAATTTCCCTATAAAACTCAAAACATTCTTGCAATGATATTTGTTGTGGCATATCGTAGAGAAGAAAATTTAATTACCATTCAAATGACATATCAATCTTTCAGATTGATTGGATGGTGGGAAAGATATATATATTTTTTTGAACAGATCTTTTAGTAAAAAAAAACTATTTTTAAAATTGATAATTTTATTATAGATAACTAGTTGAGTTATCGATTTTTTGCTAGGCCAAAATTTTTGTTTTGTTGTAATGTACCAAAAAACACTTTTAAATCGTTGCGCCCTTAATTTTTCCATACATCGAATTAGAAGCCTTAAATACATAAGCTCCACAAAATAGTTAAAAAATTTAATTTGAGCTATAAGTAAAATATTCCAAATTTTTATAAAAAATCGTTCTATAAAATGTTGGAGATAGAACTATATACACTATAGTTGGATTTTGAGTGCTAGTGCCAGTTTTGCTTATAATCAGCAAATAAAATGCACGATTTTTAATGGAGGAGCTTTTTTTTTGTCGCGCCATTAAATATTTCAATAACATAATTTAACGAACGCATCAAGAAACAAGCACGTGTGCGGCAAACGCGTCAACTGTCAAAGTTCACACTAAAAAAGTAAACAAATATAGTGTAGCACGCAGAATACTATTCAGTATTTTTTTGAATTATAAATAAAACTAAATTATTAAATAACATGGAGACATTAAAAGAGCTGTTGCAATTTCTGCAACCAACACAAAGACTGGACCTAAAAGCAGTGGCGGTGACGCATGTACTCAGTCTGACTGGCAGCGAAGCAGGTAAGACGGCAATTTTTTCTTCGGAAGACTTGTTGGCAGCGCTCTTTGGACTCACCTATGATCAGAATCATTCCATCGCCATGGATGCATTACGCTGCCTGATTAACTTAACCGGTGAGGAGGAAGGTGCAGTTAAGATCTATGAAACAGCACAGCAATTGCATCCAGTAAGTGAATAGGAAATGCATTGAATTAGTTGGAAAGGTTTTAATATTTGCTTTTCAAAAGGTTTTTCCAATTGTTGAAGAGGCAGTCAAACACATCATTGACGAAAACTCACAGCTAGCGGATGCTTGGTGTTGTGTTTTAAGTAATTTAACGCGTGTCGAGAAACTGGTGCATCCCACACTAGATACGTTGGAAAAGAAAGAGCAAACGTTAATCAGCTTAGCTACAGCCTTCGCTAAGTTGGATTACAATAAAATGAAGGCGAAGCTGCATTATTTAGGTGAGTTCCAACATGGTTTTACCACAAAACAGAAAAAGAAAAAAAGAAGCATTTTTAAAATTAAGCTTAAAAAAGAGATTACGATTGAAGGACATTCAATTTGTAGAATATCGAAAACTTATTACATGGATAATTGATAAAATCAGTTGAAAAATAAATTTATATCAAAATTAATAAAATATTGAACAAATAATAAAAAAAAATAATACTGGAGGATAGGCAATAACGTCGCTTGAAAAGTTAATTATTAAAAATAAGAGTTTCCTGGCCCATGGGGGGATCGAACCCACGACCTTCGCGTTATTAGCACGACGCTCTAACCAACTGAGCTAATGGGCCGCGTGCCCATACTGTGATTAAAACACTTATTTCAATTAGCACATACTAGGATATTAAAGTGTAGCGTGCTTGTTATAGAAAATTTTACTTGCACGAATGACACACGAAATATAGAAGGACGAATACAAAATAAATGAAAATTTTTAAAATTGGATCACTGTCGAAGTTTAAAAAAAGTTCAACGGGGTACAATGTTGTTCAAAAGCTGTTAAATATGGGGAGTGAATGAATGTCAGAAGTGACAATTTTAAGTCCAAAAAATTTGTGCTCTCAAAAATCAGCTGTTTTCAAGCAAACAAAGACATAAGCAAAAAAAAAAATTTATATAAATTAAGTAAAATTATAACATATTAGTTCTTTGAAATAAATAAAAATTGTTAGATTGAAAAATTAAAACATGGTAATTGTGTAAAAACTAGTATCGGACTGAATATTCGATTCGTCTTCGGCTTTGGTATTCGGCATAATCAGCATTCGGCTTAAAATGCTGGCCTTGTATGTGTTAAGATTTTATGCATATCCTCCAACTTCATTTATTAACCCTCTGAGTGCCAAGGAGCGCGATCGCGCTTCTTAATACACTGAGATAGCGCTCCTGGCACTCAAAGGGTTAAGTGACATCATAAAAATGTGAAATTCTACTAAATCTCCTGCAATAGTGTACATATAAATAAAATTTTCCTTTTAACTGCAGGTCCTTTTTTCTGCAATCTGACGCAAATAACACGTGGACGTGAACTCTTCTGCCATTCGAAATATAATCTACTGGATAAAGTCCTGCCATTCACAACATACGAAGAATCTTTAGTACGTCGTGGTGGCACGATAGGTATATTAAAAAATATATGTTTCGATCCGGTGTATCATGATGTGATGCTCAACGAAAAGGACAATATACTCTACTGTCTACTTTATCCACTGTGTGGACCGGAAGAATATAGCGATGAGGAGAACGAAAAATTTCCCATTGAGCTACAGGTAATTTCCATATAACGTAATTAGCTCAATTATGAAAACCCCCATAAAAAAAATAAAAATCTGCCATGAACAAAATTTGCTCAGCATGAAACCGCGCAAGATCAAAATTATAGAAATAGAAATTCCACAGCAAAAAAACTCGTTCAGGCCTCTCTTGAACTGAGGCCTGAATTTTTAAATATATGTAATCGGGCCTGCATTTTTTCGTTCAGATTTTAAGGATAAATTTAAATTATAGTTCAGGCTTTTTCTTTACCGACCTTTATTCTAAGCTGAAAGTAAGCAAATTCTCAGTCATCTTTTTGAAGTGAAAACTTCTTTAGGCGCGTTGAGCACTCTTTGGTAGAGAGCAAAACTATAGATTCGCGATACTATCACGCTGTTAGCGATATCATCACGCTGTTAGCGTAACAGAAATTATTGCTGTACAGCATTCTTATTTAGGGATTATCTAGCATCGACCAAGCCGAAGACCGAACCGATTACCAGGCCGATTACTGAAGCTATTACCAACCAACTACAGAGGCGATTACCAACCGATTACCGAACCAATTACCGAAGCGATTAACAATCAATTACTGAAACAATTACCGATTACCAACCGATTACCGACTACCGAAGCGATTACCAATCGATTACCGAACCAATTACCGATCACCAAAGCGATTACCAACCAATTACCGAAGCAATTACTGACCGATTACCAATTACCGAATCGATTACCAACCGATTACTAAAGCGATTACCAACCGATTACCGAAGCGGTTACCAACCAATTACCAAAGCGATTACTAACCGATTACGGAAGCGATTACCAACACATTACCGATTACCGAAGTGATTACCTATTATCAGAGCGATTATAACCGATTACCAATTACCGAAGCGATAACCGAACGATTACCAATTACCGAAGCGATTACCAACCGATTATCGAACCAGTTACCGATTGCAAAAGCTATTACCAGCCAATTACCGAACCAATTACCGATACAAACTGATTATCGATTACCAAAGCGATTACTAACTGATTACTGGTTTCCAAAGCGATTACCAACCGATTACCAACTGATTACCAACTGATTACCAAAGTGATTACCGAAGCGATGACCAACCCATTATCGTATACCGAAGTGATTACCAACCGATTACCGAAGCGATTACCAACCCATTATCGATTACCGAAGTGATTACCTATTACCGAAGTGATTACCTATTACCGAACCGATTACCAATTACCGAAGCGATTACCAACCGATTACCGAACCAATTACCGATTACAAAAGCGATAACCAACCAATTACCAAACCAATTACCGATACAAACTGATTACCGAATACCAACTGATTACCAAAGCGACTACCGAAGCGATTACCAACCGATTTCCAATTACAGAAGCGATTACCAACTAATTACCGATTACCGAAGCGATAACCAACCGGTTACCAATTACCGAAGCGATTACTGAGCCAATTAGCGATTACCCAAGCAAAGTAATTCTGTTACAAGTATATTATATGTATACAGGATGTTCCGCAATTGACTGCAACTACTTACGGAGCTGAAAGGCTATGCCGAGCTGAGCAAAAAATCGTATGGGAGAAGGGGGTCTATTTTCACATTCTTGGGAGATACAGGGTTAATTAATATTTTACGACTTTGGTTTACGTTATTGTTTCTTGCAGAAAAACTAACTTACATAAACCTTATTTTGATAGCTCATTTTAAAGGCAATGAAATCACCTTTCCAACGGTATATCAACAAACCCCACTAACTTAACCTTTACCGAGCTGTGATCGTGTGAAGATGAAATCAATCGGTTGAAACTAACAAATTTCAACTTTGAGTGCAAATTTCTCAGCATTTTACGTAATAAATGAGATTTTTGTTTTTAGACGTATTTTGTAAATTATTTAATTTTCTTTTCAATGACACCAAAAACATGACCATAGCATTAAAAATAAAAAAGTTGGCTGTACTAAAAAAAATATACTTATTAGAAAACAATGATAAATATTGACATTAAAATTAGTTATGCAGTAGATAATATCAATGTTTTCTAATAAGTATAATTTTTTTAGTACAGCCAACTTTTTTATTTTTTAAGATATGTTTATATTTTTGGTGTCATTGAAAAGGAAATTGAATAAATTACAAAATTGATTTTAAAACAAATTCATTTATTACGCGAAATTCTGAGAAATTTGCATTCAAAATTGAAATTTTGTAGTTTCAATCGATTAATTTCATCTTCACACGAGCACAGTTCGGCAACGGTTAAGTTGGTGCGGTTTGTTGATATACCGTTGGAAAGGTTTTATGTTAGTTAGTTTTTCTGCTAGAAACAATAACGTAAACCAAAGTCGTGAAATATTAATTAACCCTGTAGCTCCTAAGAATGTGAAAATAGACCCCCCCCCTCCCATACGATTTTTTGCTCAGCTCGACATAACTTTTCAGCTCCGTAAATAGTTCCACTTAATTGCGGGACACCCTGTATAAACATTAAGAAATAGCAGTTTATACATTCAATAACGCATAAATTGATAAAAAATAGTTAAAAAAGTAGAACTCGTCTGATTTGCCGACTCTAGCTACTTCGGAAATTCATAACAGCTATGTTATTTCATAGCTTTAAGCTTTCACTTCGGTCGGCAGTCTCCCCACTGCCTACTTTTTTTTTTTTAAGTCCAATAAAATATTCCCCTCTACCAAATTCTCATGTGTTTAAACGTGAACATTGGCAACATAATTCGCCTTCTTTTCCCAAATACGAGCGTTTAAAAACTTTGGCATGGGAAAAATTTAGTTTTTTTTGCAGATTCTTCATAATTGGGCTGAATATAAAGTAGGACAAAAGCTAGATAAATAATTCAATCTATTCTATAGTACTTGGGTGAGACAAAGACACGCGAGGAGGATCCAGATTTGCGCAAAATGTTGCTAGAATCACTTTTGCAGCTGTGTGCCACCAAGCGTTATCGTGAGCTTTTGCGCGAAAAAGGAGTCTACGAAATACTGCGCGAATATCACAAGTGGGAGGCGAAGGTAGGCAAGGACAAGGACTGCCTGCTAGCCTGTGAAAATGTGGTGGATATTCTAATTAAGTACGATTTTTCCTTTAAAAAAAAACTGTTTTTTTAATACTGCTTTTTTTTATAACGTTTTCTAGGAAAGAGGATGAAATTGCTTTGGACAACTACAAAGAAGTTGAAGTGCCTCAGGATGTTGCGCAGAAATTTGTGCAAGAAGATGCTAACTATTTACAAGATCTGCTCTAAAGCTTTATTCAAGCTTGCTGTATATATTAAAAATATTAAGTCGATGTTCTAGCAGTGATTTTTTATAAACAGATACTAAGTTAAGCTTTTCACTATTATTGTTAATTACACATTCACATTCATTGTTAAAAGCTTAATTCTAAAGCTTATACCTTTATAATTGCAAACACATGTTTTATATTTTAAAATGTTTTTATTTCAAATTGATAAGAATTTACAAATTTTTATTTTATTATTTGGTTTTATTTTATTTTGATATTGTTTCTAATTTTGATTTTTAAATTCCTTTTAAATGCAGTAAATAAATATTTATAGTAATTCATTTATAAGTAAATTTTTCTGCTTCGTAAATTTAAATATTACAATAATAAATATTTTTGCTTTAGCTTTAATTCTTCATCGATGCTTTAATAAATGTACAATTTTTAGTAAAATTTTTTAGTTTTTGCATTGAATTCTTATTTTTTTTTTAGTTATATATATATATATAATTTCTTGCTCTAGGCATATTTTTTACAGTTTTTGGTCGTTTTTATTTGAATATTTAGCTTTCTGAGTTTTAATTTGTATTCGTTTATTAAAGTTATTCTCTAGTTTGATTAGTTTTTGTTGGCTTGCGTATATGTATTGTGTAGCTGTTTAAATGGATTGTTATAAATAGTTAGTAATTTTTTTTTTGTTTTTCCATATAAATTGTTTTTGTATGTATGCAGCTTTGTAGTCGAACAATTTTTTTTCGATATATGTATATTTCAATTCGTTAAGCGATTTTTTAGAAGCAAGCTTATTTTGATTAATGCTAACTGTCAATGATTTTTGTAAAGCTTTTCATGTTTTATTTATTTTTTAATTTTTTCGCAGTTGTGTTAAAGAAGCTTGTTTTAACTTAAAGATAAAAAGAAAGCTTTTGTTCAAGTAATGTAGTGAAGCAAATTTAAGCTTATTTTTAAGTTTTGTTTTTTTATGTTTTTGAGTGTGTTTATTCGTCTACTTGGACAAGATTTTTTCTATTTATATAAATATTTAATAAATTTCAAATTGTTTTTTTGATTTCTGTTGATAATAATTTTTGGAAACCATTTAAAGCTCAATTTATTTTTGTTCTTGCTGCTGTGTGTTGTTATTTTTCCGTTTGTGGGTTTGTTATATTGAACATTTGGTCCTGATTTATAAAATTTAAATACAAAATTTTGAAATCCTCATTAATGGCTTATATAAATATCGGTAATTGTAAGCAAAAAAAGTGTATGAAACATTTCTTATAAAAGACGCTTTCAGATAAAGTTCAAAAGTGCAAAAAAAAAAAAACAACAAAAAAACTAAAAAAAAATAAAAATAAAAAACAAAAAAAAATTAAATATAAGAATCTAAAAATATATATAAAAAAATAAAAATATATATGAAAATAAAAATTATATAAAAAAAAAATAAAAAAATTTAAAAAAATAAAAATAAAAAAATTACAAAAAATGAGAAAAAATTAAAAGAAAAATAAATAATGATTTTTTGTTTGTTCAGGCTCTAGACCTAAGGCATCAAACACAAAATCATTACAAAATAAAGGTCGACGAAATAAACAACAGTTTAAGTAAAAATAAATAAATAAAAAATAAATAAAAAACTAAAAAAAACAAAAAAACTAAAAAAAATTAAAAAAAAATTTTAAATATAAGAATCTAAAAATATATATATAAAAAAAAAATATATATGAAAATAAAAATTATATAAAAAAAATAAAGAAATTGAAAATAATAAAAATGATAAAATTACAAAAAATGAGAAAAAATTAAAATAAAAATAAATAATGATTTTTTGTTTGTTCAGGCTCTAGACCTAAGGCGTCAAACACAAAATCATTACAAAATAAAGGTCGACGAAATAAACAATAGTTTAAGTAAAAATAAATAAATAAAAAATTAATTAAAAATAAATAAAAAACTAAAAAAAAAAATTAAAAATCTTGGCTGCGGTTAATACTGAAGAAGAGAACACCAATCAGACTTGAGATATAAAAAAAAAAAAAAAAAAATAAAGGGATCATATCCAAGCTCCTCTCATTTCATAAACTACTAAAATCATCACATTCCTCACCCTCCAAAACCACCAATTTGGAATAAAAAATATTTTCATCGCCGAAAAATCTTATTTAAGACGCTATCTAAGCTAGAAGTTTCTCTTTAGATCGAACATAAAAAAACGGAACTAAGTTAAGAGAATTTAAAAAAAGAAAAAAAGAACTTAAGGACGGAAACCGAAGGCACATTCTAGAAAAAGCGATACGAAGGTGTGTTCAAAAACATTAAAAAATAAAAAAAAAAAAATACAAAACTGATGATAGAAGAAAATGTGTGGGTGCAGCGCGGGCCAGATGGGCTTCTGGATGAGCATGCTTGATAAAAAGCTTCACTACAATGCACAGTGTGAAATTTTATCAATCTAGGAGGACAAAAGTAAAAAAAAACATGCAAAAAATTATTTTTTTTTTTCTTGAAAAAAGTTTGAAAATCATTGCTTTATCAAATATATCTAAAACAGCAGTCGTACACTGGTGCTTTTTGTGTTTTTCAAAATTATTCTTAATCCTCAAGAAAGTAGTTTTTGTATTCAGTGCGCTGATTAAAGTTGTTAACTTTTAAACTTTTTTTGCAATAGAAAACTTTTGTGAAAATATGTAGATTAATTCAAAATAAAATACGTCGCTTAAGGGGGGAGATGATATTGGCAGTTTTTTTGAAATCTCTTTTTTAATAAATTTGTATTTTAGCAAATATTCTTAAGATTCTAAGAAAAAAGATGTCATGGAAAAATTCCTACGGGTTCAAAAGTTACAGCCGGATACTTGTTTTACTTGCTACCTGACTTTTGGTTTTTGTTATTTCGTACCTACTTGAAGGGTGGGTTTTGTTTTGTGTTTTAGAATTTCTTTATATTTCTTTATATTTATAACTCATATAGTGGAATTTTTATTTTATATGCTCAGTTATTTGGCATCTATTGCGGCGTGAAGTCGTGGTTTTTTGTGAAAAATATTGAAAAATGAAGCGTCGTTCTTTAGATCCAAAAGGCAAAAGAGGATTTTTACTTACAATGACGTTATTTGCAAATGTTTGAACTACTTGATATCACCATAGGAGCTACAGCATTTAATTTTTCCAAAGGAAATGATGCAAATCGTTTGAAATGTGCCAGAGTGAAGGCATATGAAGCTTCAAAAGAAGCCCGAATTGCTAAACGATTGCAAAAAACTATAAGAAACAGCACAACACAAGATAACGAAGGCATACAGTATGAAGCAGGCATGGCAGATTGAAGGTAACCTTTTTTTTCTTTGTTCACAAACTTTGAACGCGTTTATCACGAAACCATGTTTTTCGTACTGGTTGCGGCACTAGCGGGTTAATTTTTTGACGAAATTTTTTTTTTTATTTTTTTAAACTTGGTTCGCTATCGTATGACACGAGCTTTTTTTTTAATTTTTTTTTCGATTTTTTATGAATTTTTAAAGTCAATATTTTTTTCGAAAAAACACACTTTCAAATTTGGAACATCACCAAAAATTGAAAAGAAATGAAAAAAAAAAAGCTCGTGTCATACGATAACCAATTTTGTTAAGATTTAAAAAAGTCATTTTTTTCCAGATCGGACAATTTTTGCAACTCCCAGCGCTGCAACCACGAGGCCCCGTTTTTTTCTCTGCCGCCAGTTTGGAGCTCTATAAAACCATGTTGGAGTGAAAAATATATTTTTTTTTGAATTTTTTTTCTTGTAATTTGTTCAATTCTCTACAATAATAAAATTTTGGAAAAATGTTTGTTTTTGACTGAGTTATGAATTTTTAAAACAAGGTCTGTTTTCTCTGCCGCGAATGTCATGTCCCACCTTAATAAATCTGAGTTTAATTTAAATTAGCGATGGAAAATGCATCATAAATAAGGAAAGATAAAATCAGCTAACACTTTGCTGGACTGCCAAAAAGTTTGTATGCATACGTATGCATATAAATTGAATTTTTTATTAAGTTTCACTCTCATAGAAACTTCATACAAAAATTTAGCTGCTAGTTTTTGCAGATAAGCAAAATATTTGTATTTTAGGAAGAGGACTTAATATCTCAAGAATGCAACTTTATGATGTCAAATAAAAAATGACAAAAGCCCAAGACCATCATTATAAGCTGATAATGCAAACTTAGATACTATCTTAATGCGAGTATACAGTTAAAAATCTTGGACTAATTTTAAATCGAATCATTGAAATCATAGCTTTATTTAATTTTTTTTTTATTAAATTTCAAACTCTTCAAAAGATTAAAATGTTTCTTAATAAAGCGAGGAATAAAATTTAGGCTGGACCACTCTAGGACGAAATCAAGAACCAAGACATACATGGAAATGCATAAAGGTTTGATAACTTCGGACCCTGTGGTTAGCTCATATATAACAAAAGCAAACTATAATCCAACACCACTTGATAATGCATAACTACAGTGAGTTATGGAACTTATAAAATTACCAAGCACTGAATCAGAGTCAGAGTTAAACAAAAGAATAGAAGGAAGTAAGAGAAATTCTACAAGCAAAAAATCAAATTCTGAATAACTATTACTTTATTTATTCTTATATTTTAACAGCTTTTTGATAAAAAATTAATAGATGTTTCTTTGGAAAACTAAATTTATGCAAGTTCATCTAAACAGGACTTAATTACAATAACAGAGAAGACACACAATATTGTGTTGTTTTAATGCAATTTAGTCCTTCAAAGTCAAAACAGAGAGCGTGAATTTTCCTTTATAGGCAACTCAATGAAACACCCTGTAATTAAGAGGGTGTTTGAGATAGACCCCAGCTCCGGAACAATTTTTGAATGGAGGAATGAGCCAAGGAATCATATCACAAAAAATTAGAATTTTGTCCGCCTAGATTGGGCAAATCGCACACAATGCAATGTTGGAATATCAAATTAAAAAGAAAAGAAATTTAGCGTCACGGACGCTATTTTAAAAATCACTCGAACAATTTTTCTAGCTTTGCCTTACGCAAAAGTGACCAAAATATATTTCTCTAATAGAAAATAAGCTTCTCGCTAGCGAAATTTGGTTTTTGTGGCTTAATTATGAAAAAACGAAAGTCAACCTCTGCATTTCACTTGAGTACGAAAACGTACGTGACGCTCTTTGAAGTTAAATAAATAAATACATATTCACTTTTTTAAAAGTTTTTCTTCAAAATGGCATGGAATGGCTTAAAAGTCACATCTTCGGTCCATCAAAATTTAACAGTACATAGCTAGACATACAGTGAGTGTCAAAACAAAGTGTACACTTTTTTTGTACACGAGCTATGCCACATATAAGTCTTCAATACTATAACTAGTCCCAAAACTTATTGGCCCATAATCATAAACAAAATAAAGACGGCTTTAAAATTAGTATAAGCTTTTCTGACAGTTTTTCAATACAATTTGTTTGTCAAATAGCTTGCATTAAAATTAGAGCTGACTTTTATTTGATTATGATATCGCGTCAAAACAAAGTGTACACCTGCATATTAAGCTTAGCTATTTCAAAACAAAAGCTAACGTTATTAGCTCTGTCAAATTGGTTAACCCTCATCGGTCCCTCGTATCGATTTGATACAATTTTTGTCTTTCAAGTTGAATAAAAAAAAAAACTGCCCAATGTAAAGATTTTTGGGTAAATAATCTTGGGTTTCCCCGGTTTTTGGGAAAATAGCATGATTTTGCCTGTAGAATCGGGCTAATGAGTTTTTAATGTTCGGGCATTTCTGGTTTTACCTGAGACGAAATAGTTACGAATCGGTCCCTCGTATCAACTTGATACAATACATCTGCCGATGGTTATTGCAGTTGTTTTTTGGGTTAGGCTCGTTTTATTTCATTTTTTTGTTTTCAGTATGTTCTTGAACACACACGAGTGAAGATTGAAGTGAATTTGTGTGAAGTGATAAGTGATTTTAGAGAATTTTGAAGTGATTTTTATCTGCCGCATACTTTCATTGCGTTATACATACATTCAATAGATTTCAAAAAAATGGAAAAAAATTTACGTGAAAACCGTCAAAGAGACGAATATGATATGGATTCCGAATCTGGAAGTGAAGCAGAAGTATCTCCAGTAGATAGTGACGATGATTTCACAATGGAGGAAGAATACGTTACAGAAATGAGTGAGCATTCTGATGAGTACGATGTTGAGCCACTGGAACAAAATGTGGCAGAAGAAATTGCCAGAAATGCAACAGCAAAATATTTGTCAATAAATAAAAAAAATTCAATATTCAACGGAGCCATTTGAAAATAGCCAAAGAAATTCATATAGGCGCGCTGATAATGTTGTTTCAGGTAAAAAACCTACACTTCTTGTTTTGTGCTTCATATTCAGTGTTTGTTTCTTTTTGTTGTTGTTGTAGGACCAAAACTAGTTGCAGCTGCTCAAGATGTAGATGTTTTGTCTGCATTTGATTTGTTTCCGTGATCGATAGAAAATACTATTTTGAATATGACTAATTTATACGGTTTGCGGAAATACAAAGAAGAATGGGAACAAATATATATGGATACTCTACATGCGTACTTCGGATTGCTACTGCTACTGTTACACAACTCTGGAATGAGAAAACCGGTCGACCAATATTTCGAGACACAATGTCACTGAAAATGTTCAAAAAAATTCATGGATGTATCAGATTTGACGATAAAGAAGAACGTAATGCCAATACTGCTTCTGTCCGTGATAAATTGGCACCGATACGGACCATATATGAAAAATGGAACCATAATTTGCAAGTTGTATACATTCCTGGCAAAAATGTTACAGTAGATGAACAGCTAGTTCCATTTCGTGGACGCTGTCCGTTTCGACAATACATACCGTCGAAACCGGCTAAAAACCGGCATAAAGATTTGGATTTTGGCCGATTCAGCTACCTGTAGCAGGATTCCCAAACAGTTAACGATAATCATAGTTGTCGTTATGGGTCATTGTGCATGCACAGTTTCATAGTAAATGACAGTTTTCGCTAGTTAACTACAGCTACAATCGTCGTTAAGGCGTTTGGGAATCCCGCAACTGGTATGTTTACAACACGCAAATTTATGTTGGTCGCAATCGCAACGCCGCTTCAGAGCGCAATATTGGACGCCGTGTTGTTTTGGATTTGGTAAATGGGCTGTCGGAGAGGAATATCACATGCGACAACTTCTTCACATCTTATCAACTGGCTGAAGAGTTACATAAACGCCGAATGACTTTTCTGGGCACTATACGGAAAAATAGGACCGAAATTCCTCCAGTATTGTTGGATATGAGGGAAAAACCTGTGTATTCGAGCGTTATTGTATATGACCACAAATTACAAGCCATTTTACTGTCGTATGTGCCTCGGCGTTATAGATATGTTACACTGCTCAGTACATGGCACAATGCCGTCGTTATAAGTGAAAATGCTGAGAAAAAACCGAATCTAATTCAGGATTATAACAAAACCAAGAGTGGCGTGGACACTATGGACCAGATGGTGGCTACCACACCTGCAAAGGGAAGATAAATCGTTGGCCAATGGCAGTATTTTGCAGCACGTTGTACGTGAGTGCATTGAATGCATATATAACGTATATTTCGCTATTTCCGGCTTGGAAAAACAACAAAACCAATAAAAATATACGTCGTCGAATATATTTTGAGAAGCTTGAAATGGCTCTTGTGCAAAAACACATAGAAAAGCGGAAATCTCAGCCTGGAAGGCTCAATATTGAAGTACTACCGGCGATTACCCATTTGCCAAAAACTACGAAACGCGGCTGTTGCTACATATGTACATATAAAAACAATTAAAATTTGTTTTCAAATCGTTGTGATAATTGTCAGAATTATGTTTGTAATGATCATCATTATGATATTTGCGAAAAATGCGCTAATAAACGCACATAGCCACAAAAATAAGCATTTTTGACATTTTTCTCTTTCAAATTTTCATTACTTATAAATGTATTTTCCAAATTTAAATTTATGAAAACAATAAAATAGAACTACAAAAATATAAAACACTCGGTTTTTTTTTAATTTTTAAAACGATTTTCTTAACTTTTTTTTTGAATATGCATCAAATTGATACAATGGGACCGATTCGATGCATTTCCTCGACGACCGATGAGGGTTAATTATGTTGTTACTTAATGTTTCTGCATCATACGCTTTTGGTAAAGTAATAAAGTAAGTTGTAAGAAAACTTTTTTAAAATTTTAAAATGCGTAGTCAAACTTCTATTGAAACAAGGGAATTGGTCATAAAATTTCATAAGAAAAAAAAAAATCACTTCACGAAATCGCTTCAATTATTGATAGAGACAACAAAAATCATTGACAAATACAAAAAATTTGGTGCATTAGAAAATCGACCTAGACACTAGAAAAAACTCTGTGAAACCGCAATGCGAAGAGTGCGAAAAGATCCAACGGCATGCGCAGTTTTTCCAACGTTAGTGCCAGTACAATAAGACGAGCATTAAATACAAATCGTCTATTTGGAAGAGTGCCTCAAAGAAAGCAGCTTATATCAAAGATAAATCAAAGGCTACGCATGGATTTTGCTAAAAAGTATGATAAACATGAAAATTCATTTTGGAAAAACATTTAGTTTTTTAGTGACGAAAGCAAATTCGAACTTTTTGGAAAGAAAAATCTACAAAAATATTGAAAAACAAAAATCAGGAGATCCAGGAGCAAAAAATTACTTCTACAATAAAGCCTGGTGGGAGCTCGGTTATGGTGTGGAGGTGTATGGCGACAAACGGAGTAGGAAATTTAACGTTTATTAGCAGTATTACCCTAATATTTTAAAACAACATTTGCCGGCCAGTGTTACCAAATTTGTAGTGCATCGTTTGTGGATGTTTCAGTAGGACAACGATCCGAAACATACAGCGTAGAAGGTAGTGAAGGAATGGTTGCTATACAATACTCCAAAACAGCTGGATCACCCTCCACAATCACCGAACCACAACCCGATAGAACATTTGTCGCGACATCTGGATAGGCAAATAAGAAAGAGGACGATAACCAGCTAGGACTCGCTGAGAAAGTCGTTTTACTTGAAGAATGGCAAAAAATTTCATTAGACGTAAAAACGAAATTGGTGAAATCAATGCCTGGACTGTTGAAAGCTGTCATTTCAACACGAGGAAGACAAACAAAATATTAATAATTGGACTGAAATTATATTTTCTTATTTTCAACTATAAGTGTACACTTTGTTTTGACTCGAAGAAATAATTTATAGTTTTAGCTAGTATATAATAAAAATTTTTTATAAAATTACTTCTTAACCCTCATCGCTCCCCTGTATGTGCACGCATACAATTTTGATCTTTATTCTTGAATAAAATAAAAATAGTTCAGTGGAATGACCTTGTATTTTGCAAAGTAGAATTATTTTGACTGAACAACCAAAAAAACCCATTTTTGAATTTGTACCCTTACTGTATTTGCCTGTGCAGTTATAGTTACGAATCGGTCCCTATGTATTATTTTTGTGTGTGGATTTATAGCACGCTCTTATTTTTTCGTTTTATGAAATTCGGTTTGTTCTGGAACTGAATTTTTGTTGAATTTTGGTTGTGTTTCGAAGTATTTGATAAAAAAATGGATGGAGTTTTACGTGAAAGTAGGCAGCGAGATGAACTAGAAATTGGATTTTGATTTGGAAAGCGAAGCGGGAGAATCTCCGTGCAATAGTGACGATGATTTTGCATTATCTGACGAGGAGAATGATGAAAGTGAAGTTAGCGTGCATTCGGATGAAGACGACATTGAGCCATTTGAGAAAAAATTTAGCAGAAGAAAATGCAGCAAATTCTGAAAATAAATATTTTTCAAAAAATAAGAAAATTTAATATTCATCGCAACCATTTGAAATAAATCGAAGAAACTCATTTCGAAAGAAAATTTCACTTCAGGTAAGAACCTAACCCCTTTGTTATGGGTTCATGTTCATTATATGTTTCATTTTTGTTATAATTCACGTCCAAAAGCATTAGCAGCTGCTACTATACTTGATGTTTCGTCTGCATTTCACATGTTCCTTGAACCGGTTGAGAATATTATTTTGAACATGACGAATTTATATGGTGTGCGAAAATACAAAGACGATTGGGGAAAAGACATTGATTTGGACACTCTGCACGCATACTTTGGATTGTTGCTGCTTTCTGGTGTGTATCGGTCATACGGTGAATGTGTCACTAAACTGTTGAATGGCGACACTGGTCGGCCAATATTTAGAGCAACAATGTCTTTGAAAATGTTCAAGCGTATCCATGGTTGCATTCGATTTGATGACTGCGAACAACGTATGGCCAACACTGTATCTACAAGTACTTCTGTACACGACAAATTGGCACCGATTTGAAATGTATACGATAAATGGAATCATAATTTGAAAGTTGTATACACACCAGGAAAAAACATTACCGTAGATGAACAGTTAGTTCCGTATCGTGGGCGATGTCCGTTTCGTCAGTATATTCCATCCAAGCCGGCGAAATATGGCATCAAAATTTGGGTGCTATGCGACTCAAAAAGCTGGTATGCATACAACACACAAATTTATGTTGGTCGGAATTGTAATGCCACTCCTGAACGTAATTTCGGACGGCGTGTTTTTTTGGATTTGGTGGAAGAAGATTTACATAAGAATCGCATGACTATTTTGGGAACAATAAGGAAAAATATCACTGGAATTCCTTCAGTTCTACTCGACATGCGTCAAAAGCCAATTTATCATACAGAAGTTGTATATGAACATAAATTGCAAGCAGTTATGTTGTCATATGTTCCTCGCCGGTACCGATTTGTGACATTGCTCAGTACATACCACAATGTTGTCGGCATAAATGAGAATAGGGAAAAGAAGAAATCTAACATCATACTATTGATCAAATGGTGGCTACGTACACATGCAAACGAAAAGTCAATCGGTGGCCAATGGCAGTATTTTGCTTGATGTTAGTGCGTTGAATGCATTCATGACGTTCATTGCATTGTTTCCGAATTGGAGCAATTCTAAAACGAATCATAATATTCGTCGTCGCCTTTTTATCGAGGAGCTTGGATTGAATCTCGTTGAAAAACAGATCACTAAACGTAAAAAACAACCTCAAAGTAATGATGCTTCCAGTGTTATTCAAAGAATTCGGGAGATTCGCCATTTACCAAGTACATCAAAACGAGGCCGATGCTACAGCTGCACATATAAAAATAACAAAAATCTTTTTGCTACACGCTGTGAAAAGTGTAGAAATTTCATTTGTGCTCAACATAAGTTCAATTTATGCGAAAAATGTACAAATAATTGACAAAAGTTAGAAATTAAACTTTTTTTCTAATATATGTAATATTCTAATTAATTTCTTTCCAAATCTACTTTTATGAAGTTCAAATGGATTAATATGATAGTAATCAATGTAATAAACATAAAAAAATCACAAAACATAAATGGTTGTTAATTTTTTTTAGCTTTTTTACAATTAAAAATATATGTGTATGCGCGCGCATACAATGGGACCGATTAGATGTATTTCTCGAGGGACCGATGAGGGTTAAAATATTGAAATAAAGCAAAAAGTATTTCAAAATATGATGTACACTTTGTTTTGACGCTTACTGTACATGAAGCAAGCAAAACGATATCGTTATGACGAGAGTAAAATTTTGAGGTTACGTGATGATAAAGTATCGTCAAACGATTCTCGTCATACGTGATGAGAGCAACAATACACTGGCAACAATTCGAAAAATTGGGCGATTTTGAATTTTTTTTTTGTGTGCATTTTGGTTTTTTGTTTTTGCGCAATTTTTTTAAAAACTTTTAGACTTTTTTTTCGTGTTTTGTTGGATGAAATTTCATTGGGCTTTTTTTCATTAATATTTGGGTAATTTTTCATTGGGTGATTTTTTTTGGTGATTTTTTTTGGTGTTTTTTTTTTGGTGATTTTTCTTTTGGGCGATTTTTTATAGTGCCTTCGAAATACGCCTCGGTTTCCGCGATTACTTCCTCATTGAATCTTTAGTCGTTGGGGACTAATGGCTTCATTTTGTATTCCTATCCGAACAATCGTTTCGTTCAACAGTGTTCGTTCGTGTTTTTGAAATTTTGTAATTCGAACAGAATTAAACAACGATAACAGCTGATCAGCCAGCGACCGATGTCGTAGTACAGTTACATATTTGCAATATGTACTTATAACGTTCACTGAAACCACGAATCTGAACATCAAAATCAAACGAACACTTTTATGCTATCGTTGTGATTGCAATCGTTAATAGAATGGTTAAAAAATGGAAAATTCTAAACCTAAAGGTAAATAAATAATGAAATCTATATATATTTAAACTGTAAAAAAAAAAATTTGTACATGAAATATGTTTTTGAAATTCTTTTTGCGTTTGGCTTTCATTTTGGATGACGCTGAGTCCAAAAATCGCATTTTTAAAATTTTTGTCTGTCTGTCTGTTAAAGCATCACGCGAAAACCACTGGATGGATTTAAATGAAACTTGACATCTAGGTTCCTTATACCCCCGGTCAATATATTGGCTACTTTTTATTCAGTATAAAAGGTTGGACCCGGTAGGGGGCGCTGCGATCGGGTTCCAGGCATTCTTTTTTTTAGCTTATCTCCGAAACCGTTCATCCGATTTACATGAAAGTTTGTATATAGAGGTTTTCGGATACGGTGAGTTTTTATGAATTATCTACTCTGTTCTATCTTGAACGCCAGAGGGCGCTGTAGTACACATCTCTTAAGAAATCGTGAAAAAGTAGAAAGCCGCTCATCCGATTTGGATGAAAAATTTTACTAAAGGATTTTCGTGTAGGGCAACTATTTTAGAGTTATCTCTTTTGCTCTGTTTCGAAAACTAGAGGGTGCTGTTGTACAATTTGTACGTGTGCATGTTATTAAAACCGATTTTGATGAAATTTTTTGTGTGTGTTTAAGTGGATCCCTGGATGGTTCAGATTCGCAATTGGACCCGGTAGGTGGCGCTGTGATCGGGTTCCACGAATTTTGTTATAGTTTATCTCTGAAACTATTCATCCGACTTACATGAAAATTTGTATTTAGGGGTTTTTGGGTACGGTAGTTTTTATGGCGTATCTATTTTGTTCTATATTGAACACCAGAGGGCACTGCAATACAAATGTTATAAAAATCTCGAAAAACTCCTAGCTCCGATTTGCTAGAAATGTTGCGTGAACATTTTTACATAGGAGTTTTCGGATACGGTGGGTAACTTGGACTTTTGTTTCTGCGCCATCTTAAACACCAGATGGTGCTGTAGTACAAATCACTTAAAAAATCGTGAAACACTCAAAAACCGCTCATCCGATGTATATAAAAATTTGTATATCGGATATATAGGATTTGATTATCGAGTATGGAAAGGGCTTTGGCGTTATTTTTTATTCTATCTCGAAAACCAGAGGGCGCTGTTGTACAAATACCGCAAAAAACTCAAAACAAATCATCCGATAAGTATGATTTTTATAAGTGGTTTCCGGGTGCGGTGAGTCTTTTGGCGCTTTATATTTTGTTATATCTTGAACACCAGAGGGCGCTGTACTACAAAAGACGGTAAGACGCAGCAAAGCGCAATGGGTGATGAATATCTTCTTTTCTTCTTTATGTGTATTTATATACCACTTTCTTTTTTCGCAAATCAGGACAGCTGATGCCGAATTCTGTGGTATTTGAGTACGCATTAACACATGCGCAAGTCAGTTGCGTCGTAAGTTGGCGTTGTTTTGACATTTCAATTTCTATTTTCAATGCTTATTTAATTTTTGTCCAGTTTTCTCGCAAATTGCCAAAAATTCCTTTTTGCTCTGATTTTTTCAAAAAGGTGCAATCTATCGAATACAATGCAAAACTTGAAAATATATTTTTGCAAGCGATCGGCGGCGATTTCCCCAACTTTTTCTCATAATTTTCAGATGTTGATGCTACATTTTGCTTATTTCGCCGAAGTTATCGGTTTGAAAGATGCACACAAAATCCCTTCAAGAGTTTGTGAAATTTTTTTTCAAATTGACGAATCATATCGAAAATTATTTATATCAACTCTCGAGTTAAGCCGGGTATTCAGCTAGTATATGAATATATAGTGTCTGAAGCCTGCAAAGCACTTGAAATACATAAAACAAAAACAAAACTGCAATAGCTGCATACATTTTATTTTGATATGTCAAAAGCAATCACTCAATCACTAAAAATAATAATAATGAAAAACAAATCCGCAAACCACTTTATTGCTCAAAGTTTATTTATTGAATACACAAACCGAACAAAAGCACTGACCACATATAAAAAACAAAGCAAAGCAAAAATCTTTGAAGTAGACAAAATACAGAAAATTTCCCAAGTGCTTGATATGGCAGCGTCACATTTGACAACTGCTTGTGTATAACAGTTTGAGTGCACATATCAAACAAAAGCTTGTCGAATGAGCTTTGTTCGAATAAGCTTCGTTCAAAATACATATATCAGTTTGAATTCAAAATCGTTCGCATAGCTATCGTTCGTTGAATGCTTCGTTAGGAATACAAAATGCTGCTATATGTCTGGCGAAAAAACAAAAACACATTGAAAAAAGTAATTCCTTTTTTATTTATAGCAAAATCAAATTCCAAAATTGTAAATGGTGCCCACTTTTTAATATCACTAAAGTTTAGTTCAAATTGAGTACTTGGGGCCTTAGGGGGGAGGGGGGGGTGGGGGTACGGGGTCAATACTCACGTATCTGCATTCAGAAAATTTGTATTTTTACTTTCGTAATAACAAAAAGTTTTATTTAAAATTTAAATTTTCATTTAAAAAAGTTTTGTGTGGAAAACCATAACTGTCGACTTGTTATTCTTTACAAAAGATACAATATTTAATTTTTTTTTTTTTTAGTTCTTTCAGTACGTTTTACATAACTTATATTTAACTTATATAAGATATGTTTCCATTGTTTATAGTTACTTTTAACAATTTTAACTTCTTAATTTATTTTTAAGCCTTAAACAATGCTTTTAATAACCTAGCTACAAGTGTTTAATTAGTGTTAGCTTGAAATAAGTTTAAGCTTTTATAGGAAAAAAAGCTTATAGTTAGATATTTTGTTTAGGCTTTTAAAGCTTCAGCAATATAAAAACAATATAACGTTTGTTCACTTAGTCGTTTGATTATCATTTAATACATAGCAATAACTTTGAAAGAAGCTTTACAAAAAACAAAAAAAAAAAAAAATCGTTTTGTTAATAAAGCTTTGATAAATACTAAAAATTTCTTTAATAAATACTTAATACAATGTATAGTTGAATAGTTTAAATTTAAATCACAATTTGTGTTATGATGTCGTGGCGTTTCGCTTCGTACCACGCCCACCACTTAGTTGAGTGAATTAGTTGTGCAGAGTTGGGATGTGTGTGTGTGTGTGTGTGTGTGTATGTGTGTGTGTGTATGTGAGTGTGTGTTAACACTTAGTATCGAGTTATTAGCTAGAGTTAAATTTTAAATCGTTTTCCAATGCTTAAGTTTGAATATTTTTGATTTTTATTTTTCAATTTAATTTAATGCTTATGTTGGTGCTAAATAATGCATACTTAAAATTCGCGCGCTATTATTTATTACTATTATAATTAAATTATTGCTATCTCACTCGCACACATATGCTATCTACTTAGCCAGATGCGGCTGTTGATGGCGAGCAGCAGCAGGCAAGCTATACTGAGCTGATGCTGCGGCATGCGCACTGTTTGGGCGGCAATGTTGCAGGCGTCTGCATCACTGCAGCTCTGCAGGCAACCGTGCACGTATCTAAAAGATAATTTGAGTTCAAAATAAAAAAAGTATAATAAAGAATAAAATTATATTTGACATTTTTTACCGATCGTCATAGTAGAACTTGCCGCAATGCGACATGCGCACTATTTCCGTGTCTGTGGTTAGAGTGCCGCTATCTAGCGCGCAGCCGCGCACGGTTATCGTTTCGCCCGTATCATCTGCAATTCAAAAAATGGCTTTAATTGTTTTTCTTTAAGTATGAGCATGAGCATTATTTTTACCATAGTAGCCGGCTATTTTGATGCATGCCGTTGCTGGAAACAGCCCATCACGTCCTTTGCGTCCGCCCATGCATGGTGACTCCAGTATGGCCGTCGAGTAGTTGTTGTGAAATGGATCGTCGCAGGCTTTGTTTGCGCCATTGAAGGAAATGCATTTGAAACAGTCTATGCAGGAGCCTGAATATGGTAAAAATTAAAAAAAAACCGCTTTTAGTTTAAAACTCTAATTTTATATCAAAATAAGCTGAAAAACTGCCCGGTATAATTTATTAGTTTATAAAAATATTTTTTGAACTCATTCGTAGATTTGGAAAAACTTTCCAAATACTTTGGAAGGTCATTTTTCAAACCGGTTTCTTTTTTTTTGCGATTATGCTATTAAGTTTTTTCGCAGTTACATAGATTTGATTGCTTAATAGTTTTCTTTTAAATAAATTAACTTTTAAATTCAAAAATTTAAAATAAAAAATAAATTAAAAAACACACGTTTACATGCACACCAGTAAATTTTATTACATTTTGTTATTCCGACACTGTTTTCTTGTATAAGAATTGATGTTTCTTTTTTGCTTGCATCCATCACAACAAAAAAAATTGATATCATATTATTTAAAAACATTTCTTCACCTGCTGTGAGGATCGAACTCGTACCTGCTGATTAAGAGTTCATTACCCTATCCATCAATCTAAAAAACTTTTATTACGCAGGGCTGTTGATTCAATATTAAGTAAAACAGAAGCTATGTTGCTGCATAGCAGCATAATCTAGTAATAGATGGAGGATTGTGTATTGGCTATACTACAAAACTAACACAAATTTTCTTCTACTTGCTACAAGATGTCACCAGCATCGATGTTTTCCTTTGCGTTTTCATATCAACAAAAAACAAAACACAACGATGCTGGTGACATCTGCTGGTGGCAAGTAGAATCAATGTTTTGTTAATAGTTGCAGTAAGCCAATACATAATCCTCTATCTATCGATAGGTTCGGACGATCTACTGCAGCATAGCTTCTGTTATACTTAGCATTGAATCCACAACCATTTCTATGACAGCTGGATGGCCTGGTGAAAGCGTATAGAACTCCTAATCATTGGGTACGAGTTCAAATCCCCACGGGGACCCAATAAATATTTTTAATATTTAAAATATTAAAGTATTCAATTTTCTTCTTGTAATAAACGCAAGCAATGAAGAAACCATCAAATTTTTAAGAAAAAAATCAGTCGAAAGTTTTTCAGATATCACTCAAGGAAATTACAGAACGAGGCGTAAAAAGCTTCGCTTCAAAAATTAGGGAAATCGTGATGCATGTGTGCTGATGGTTTCTAAAAAAATATTTTCAAATTTTATATTTAATTTTGATGGATTGGACATTTTGGAAAATATTTCGGAAAATATTCCAAAAGGATACAATAAGCTTATGGTCACTAAAGTAAGAAACAATAATGTTTTATTGGAATTTCTGTAAGAGTCATGTAAAAAACACATCGATCGTTGTTTCCTATTTAATTGTACTGAGTCTTCGATTATTGGACAAAGCCAAACTTAACCCTCTTTCAATCAAATTTGCAAATCGTTTTCTTCGGAATTTAGACGAGTTTTCAGGTCACATTTAAAAAAAAAGTCGATAGCTACTTGAATTTGTATTGAAAATTCATTACTGCAACACATTTTATGCTTGAACCGTTCAAGAGCCAAACTTAATTTTATATCGTTGAACAGGTACTAGAACTTAAAAAAAACGACAATAACGGAAATGATAAAAAAATAATAATAGCATCTGTGGCTGGCATGGTATTAAACTTTGAAATTAAGAATGGGTCAACTTACTGCAATTTTTCCAATTATTTTTTATTTTTCCCTTAAAATAGACAGAAGAAGTTTTCTCTCAATGATACTCTACTTCAGTAAATAGAATTTTAATTGACGGAGCTACGTTGTCTAAAATTAGACCACATTTTGGCCGCGAAAAATTATTCAAAAACCTTATAACTTCGGATATGGTTTTTTTTTTTTTTTTTTTTTTTTTTTTTTTTTTTTTTTTTTACCTTATAACATATTTATTTATTTATTTATTTATTTAATTTAATTTAAGCGCTTACAAGAATAAACTTATAGTTAAGCACCGATTACATATTTGGCGATAAAAATCAACAAAACAAGCAAGATCTAAAACATAATTTTAAATAAAATTAAAGGTTAAAATTACAAATACAAAAATGACAGTTTACAGTTTAGTAAAACTGAACCAAAGATATTAACTTAAATTTATGAAAAAATATAAAGAAAAAGAAAACAAAAGAAGAAAAAATATTAAAAAGAAATTAGGAAGAGAAAAATCTAAGTTAGAGTGAAGATAAATGATCTGAAAGTTTAGATTTAAACCAGATTGCATTGCAAATACGCTGTAAGTAGGATGGAAGCGAGTTCCAAAGACGTATTGAATTAACAAAGAACTGCCGTTCCGACGCCAAGCAGGCATGTCTAGGTTGAACTAGGTTGTTACCGCGCTGAGATCTTAAAAATTTTAATTTTTCATATAAATAAGGAGGTTCTTTACTAAAAATAATTTTATGCAAGAAGACTAACGCCTTCATGTTCAAAACATGATCAAAAGTCATACCGAATATTTGTTTAGCATACTGTGATATGCGGTCAGTTCGTTTAAGTCCAAAGACATAACGAGCGATGTTGTTATAAGCAACGTTCAGTTTGCGCTTACTTGCAGCATCACAGTATGCAAAAATTTCAGAACCGTATAGTACAGTGGGAACGAGATATGTTTTTGCCAGTAGCATTCTAATGCTAAAGGGGGTAAAATATTGTGTAGCCCATAGGCTTCTGAGCATACCATAGATTTTTCCTACAGTGATGTTGACATGATTTGCCCAATCCAAAGTGCTGTTGAAAGTAATGCCCAAATTTTTTGCCGATTTTACGACTTCAATACATGATCCATTTAGTATAACTTGCGGTAGGGTCGAGGTGAAATTATGTTTTCTAGCTATGATCAAGCATTTAGACTTGTTTGGATTAAGACATAAACCATTAGCAGATGCCCACTCATTAATTTTGAATAAATTTTCGTTCAAACTTGCAACACAGGAGTGAACATCAGACTTGCGACAGCTAGTATACAATTGCACATCGTCAGCGTACATTTGTATGCCACATCGATGCAGAACAGAGGGTAGGTCGTTTATGTAAGCCGAGAAAAGAAGCGGACCCATTATAGAACCCTGAGGTACGCCACGGTTCACGCTTAAAAAACTTGAGGTCGCGCAACCGATATTCACTGCTTGTATTCTATTAGCTAGGTATGAGCTCATTAGTCGGGTAGCAGTTGCGGAAAAACCAAACATGGAAGACAATTTTGAACATAAAATTTTGTGATCGACCGTGTCGAAAGCTTTCGAGTGATCAAGTAGAATCAAGAAACTAACTTCATTTCGATCAAGATTATTTCGTATTTCGTCGGACACGTCTAGTAGAGCAGTTACGCAGCTGTGTTTTGGTCGGAAACCTGATTGTCTGTCAGTTAAAAGTTTGTTATACAAGAAAAATTTAATTGTCTGTTTATACATAAGCGATTCAAAAACTTTCGATAAATACGGCAAAATTGCTATGGGACGATAGTCGTTTCCAGTTTTAGGAATGGGAATTATCTTTGCCTTTTTCCAAATAGCGGGGAATTCCGATTTAGTTATTATTGTGTTGAAAATGTGCTTAATGAATGGTAGAAGTACGGGTAGAAGTAATTTGACAAACTTTGGATGAATTTCATCGAAACCGACAGCATTAGATTTGATATCTAAGCAACTTCGAACTATTTCGGCATTTTCAATGCGTTGGAAGCTAAAAGAAGAGTTTAAGCTTGAAATTCCTTGATAGTAACGAAAATAGTTTCCATTTGGCGTCGGCATTGGAATATCAATAAATTTATTATTTAGAACCTCAACATTTACGCTAGTATCAGTGGGTGGAGAAGTTCCACCAACTCCGATTTGCCGAATTATGCTCCACTTTTTTTTGCAATTTATAGCCGAACTAAATTTGGTTTCATAGTATGCCAACTTGGCTACCTTCACCGCCCTGACTACATCTTTTCTACATATTCGGAAAATATTATATCGTTCCGGTGTTTTCAGACGCTTCCATTTGTTGTATGCTACATCACGTTTCTTGATTAATCTTTTAATCGAATTTGAAAACCAGGGCCTTTCATAATGTTTGAGTACTTTAGTCTTAAGTGGGACGTGTTTTTCAAATAAAGTGTTGACATTACGTTGTAAGAATTGCAACTGATCATTTACTGATAGCATGGTAAAGATTACTGTCCAATCGACAAGACTTAGCTCAGCCTGGAGTGAATTATAATTAATATTTTTAAAATCGCGATAAGTTATTTTTTGTTCCGGTACAATCAGCTGGAAATCATAGCAGAGGAAAATAAGGTCATGCTTGGAAAACACAGGAGCAGAGAGTTGGTCATAGAGTAAAACTTTATCACTATCGCCGACAAAAAAGAGGTCTAGCAATGTATTACGACTTTCGGAGAAATGCGTAGGTATAGTATAGTTAGGCGACGTAAGACCAAGGGAACACATGTCCTCAGCTAAATGGTTTTCTACCAGTAGATCGCTATTGAAATCACCACATATTATAATCTCATCAAAAGAGTTTGCCACCGACTCTATTTTCAGCAATAAGTTTTCTGTATTGATGTTACGATTTGGCCTATAGACTGCGCCAATAAGCAGTTTCTTAAATTCATAAATTACATCAACAAATAGGAACTCAATGTCATCATGTAGATTTGATTTACTCACACAATTGCATGTTATACCATCTTTAACAAAAATAGCAACACCACCAGCATGAGACGTTCGATCCGCACGAAATATTCTGTAACCCTTTACACTAAAGACAATATCCTGAACAGAAGGCTGAAACCATGTTTCGGACACACAAATTACATCCATACCTGAATTTTCAAATATGTACCGAAACTCATCGATTTTATTATTTAAGCTTTGCGCATTAAGGTGACATACCTGTAATCCCTTAGCCCGCTTGCTTAGTATTCGAACTAAGGCATAAGTATTGTCCTTGGATCTATTCTAATCACTAAACCAATCCAAAAAAATTTTGAGCCAAATCGAAGATGGTCAGTGCAACTGATATAACACTTCAATGTGAAAAGGGCGATATACATATAAAAATTAAAATTATATCAAAAATAGCTCACACGCTATATTTTATCTTATCTTATATCTTATCTAGATATATATAAGATTTTAACAGAAAAAATGTGTACCTAAAATAATTTTTGGAAATTCTTATTGCGGTGGACATTTCCGCAAATGGAATTTTCAAAATATTTGTCTGTCGTCATGTCTGTATATCTGCCTGCCTTTAAAGGCATCACGCGAAAGCCATAAGATGGATTAAAATAAAACTTGACATGTAAGTTCCTTATGTCCATAGTAAATATATTGGACACTTTTATCCAATAAAAAATTCTCTTCAAAAAAACGGCTTGTTCGCAATAAAATGGAGAAGAGAAATGATGAAAAACTGGGTTAAAATTTGAAGATACAGAAAAAAGAATGTAAGAAGAAATTCTTGACAGTTGAAATAAGATAATATAAGATAAGATAAGATAAGATAAGATAAGATAAGATAAGATAAGATAAGATAAGATAAGATAAGATAATATAAGATAAGATAAGATAAGATAAGATAAGATAAGATAAGATAAGATAAGATAAGATAAGATAAGATAAGATAAGATAAGATAAGATAAGATAAGATAAGATAAGATAAGATAAGATAAGATAAGATAAGATAAGATAAGATAAGATAAGATAAGATAAGATAAGATAAGATAAGATAAGATAAGATAAGATATGATATGATATGATATGATATGATATGATATGATATGATAAGATAAGATAAGATAAGATAAGATAAGATAAGATAAGATAAGATAAGATAAGATAAGATAAGATAAGATAAGATAAGATAAGATAAGATAAGATAAGATAAGATAAGATAAGATAAGATAAGATAAGATAAGATAAGATAAGATAAGATAAGATAAGATAAGATAAGATAAGATAAGATAAGATAAGATAAGATAAGATAAGATAAGATAAGATAAGATAAGATAAGATAAGATAAGATAAGATAAGATAAGATAAGATAAGATAAGATAAGATAAGATAAGATAAGATAAGATAAGATAAGATAAGATAAGATAAGATAAGATAAGATAAGATAAGATAAGATAAGATAAGATAAGATAAGATAAGATAAGATAAGATAAGATAAGATAAGATAAGATAAGATAAGATAAGATAAGATAAGATAAGATAAGATAAGATAAGATAAGATAAGATAAGATAAGATAAGATAAGATAAAATAAAATAAGATAAGATAAGATAAGATAAGATAAGATAAGATAAGATAAGATAAGATAAGATAAGATAAGATAAGATAAGATAAGATAAGATAAGATAAGATAAGATAAGATAAGATAAGATAAGATAAGATAAGATAAGATAAGATAAGATAAGATAAGATAAGATAAGATAAGATAAGATAAGGTAAGATAAGATAAGATAAGATAAGATAAGATAAGATAAGATAAGATAAGATAAGATAAGATAAGATAAGATAAGATAAGATAAGATAAGATAAGATAAGATAAGATAAGATAAGATAAGATAAGATAAGATAAGATAAGATAAGGTAAGATAAGATAAGATAAGATAAGATAAGATAAGATAAGATAAGATAAGATAAGATAAGATAAGATAAGATAAGGTAAGATAAGATAAGATAAGATAAGATAAGATAAGATAAGATAAGATGAAATAGGATCGATGAAATTTTTGCCGTAGATTTGTACTAATATCTTTTGGTTGGTACATATTTGCGTGGAAACTAAAAACCTTGCAATTCAGATCGTTGTTTCTGGCTTCACTTAACAATGATGTATTCAAAAATTCATTGTATAAGAATCCTTATATTTTTGAAGATACCCTATAGGAACAAACTAAATTGTTTTTAAAAACAACTAATTAAAAAACTAGTTTAAAATAAACCAGTATTTGAACTACTTTGAATTATATTAAGGCGGCAACTACTCTGATTTTGACATGTTTAATTGCAAATTTTTATTAGATTACAAGTTTATATATATTTAACCATGTTATTTAATCAAATATTAACTTTAGACCATCAGTAATAGTTTTCAATTGGTTATTTTAAAGCAATTAAAAAAATAATTTAAATGTAACTAATTTAACAAGTAGTTCAAAATATATGCCGACGAAAGTCAATTGACTTATTTAGCGGACATCGCCATACAAAATAAGTTAGTTCGTTCTATGGAAAAAAGTCAGAATTTCAACTAGTTGTGGTTGACAAAAAACTACTTTATCAATTACTTTTAAATTAGTTGATTTTCCTACAGGGTATGTTTATGTTTTTGGTGTCGAAGTAATGTTATACATTAGCATATTGGATAGAAAAATGCATGTTTTAGGGTGTTCGCTAGAGATAGACACAAAGAGTAAAGGTAATGTTGGTAGATCTTTTTATTTCTATCTGCAAGAGATCTGTGAATGATTTAGGATAAATTAAAATTTTTTCATTTTGCATCGGTATAAGCTCTAAAGAATGAAAGGCCTTTTGTATATATTCTTTTATTTTTATATACCATGTGACTTTTTTGACTTGTGATTTTTTGTACCTTGCGATATTTTTAGCAAACGGCTTTTTTTCACCCTGCAAATTTTTGTACTGTGTGTATATCTAGTATATATATATATACATATATATATATATATATGCGTTTATATATATGTATATATATATCTTGTATAGATATATTCTATATCTTGTAAATTACGACTTTTATACTCTGCTTTTTAGCTTGCATCGTTTTGTATTTTGCGATTTTTTTTCTGAGAACTTTTTGTGCCTTGATACTTTTTTTTCTCATAACTTTCTACCTTGACTTTACCTTTTCTCATACTTTTTACCTCACGGCTTTTTTGCGAGTTTTTGCAGCTTGTGATTTCTTGTAGCGTGCGACATTTTTAACTTGCAACTTTTTAATCTTGCGACTTTTTTACATTAAGGCGGTCTTCTCATTCAAAACCCGTTTTTTGGACCCTTTTTAAAAAAATTCTTATTTGAAAACGCAAAGAATAATTGAAAACTTTTTTTATTTATTGTATTACAAAAGGTTCAAAGTAAATAAAAAAATTTTTTTTGCCTCGATACGTGGGCTGTTCAAAAAGTAATGAGACTTCAAAGTTGGTGGTGAAAAAAAAAGGTGTCGTCACGGCGGCCACGATTCCGGGTCTCCGGAGCGTCTGAAATGAAAAACAAAAACGGGGTTATAATCAGTTTAGATGTAATTCTCGGGTGAACCTCAAGCTTAATTTTGTGATTTTTTTTGACAAAATGGCGGCCATTCAAAAAAAAAATTTCAATTTCGGTTTTTTTTTTTGTAGTTTAGTGTAAAAAAAAAATATTAAAAAATTTTTTAAAATTATGGTCGAGGTTCACCCGAGAATGGTGACAATTCTGCGTCGATTCTACTTTGTTTCATTAAAATCGGTTCAGTTGAACTGGAGATATCATGGCCGCCAGTTCGAAAAACGTGGGTTCGAGATAAACGCGTTTAAAGTTTGAAGTAATTTTTTTGGGGGAAAAAAAAAAAAATCAAAAATGTTTAAATGCAGTTTTAAAGAGCTGACAATTTTTACTTACAAATATTAGTCGGCGATGCCAGCTCCATACAGGCCACCTTCCTCTTTTTCGTAGAAACTGCTTTCTGCTGCCCTCTCTGCTCTGCGAGCCGTTCTGCCAGCTTTTGATGATGCCGCAGCTCGAGTCTCTGATCGGTTCAATCTGTCTTCATTGCGAGATAGTGCGTATTCGTATGCGTTTTTGCCAATCGCAATACCCATCAAACCCATAATTTTAAGTATGGGTATAAAACCGTCGATGAAGAGGCACGTTGCAATGAAATTGGCCACTTCGATGGTGCGTGCGCCTGAGTTGATGTGTTTGGGCGAAAGTGACCAAAGAACAGAATTGTAGGACTCATTGGAATTCTGAGTTTCAGATCCAAGGCATCTTTCAAGCAAATTATCTGCCGACAGCGCTTCGTAAGCTGGTTTTATTACCTCCATCACCAAATCAAATAGCTCATTTTGACGAAGACCTTGCTTCACAAAAAATACTGTATCGTCTAAAGTATTTCGAATTTCTAAAAATCCTTTTAGGGGCATATTCACAACTACCCAAGATATAAATAAATGCAAAAAAAAAGTCCAAAAAAAAAAGTTGCTCAATGAGAAGACCGCCTTAAGAGTTATTGCAACTTGCGACATTTGTACCTCGGGAAAGAGAGTGATAGAGAGGTAGAGGGAGAGGGAGAGAATTGAGAAACGGTGTATTGCATCATTATTACGCTATGCCCAAACACTTTTCCAACTTTTCCCAAATAAGAAGTTTTCATTTCGAAAACTTCAAAAAAATTAATAAGAACTTTTTTATTAATTGAATTTTTCTTTTGTTTTATTCATTATGGAATAATTGTAAGCATTATTAAAATAAACTGAGTACATCGAAACCAAAGAAGTGAGATTTAAAAAACCGTAAATTTTTTTGTTGTATCTTAGGTGAAATGCATAAAATTAAAATAATTTTGCACATGACTAACCTTTGTGTATGATTACGATGAGAAATATGCTGAGGCAGCTTAGGATCTGAACGTTAGAGTCGCAGGTTGCTGACATTTTAGGCGCTGCTCCTTGAGTGTATTGCTTTTTTTGTCGTTTTTTTTTTTCTTCTAATTTTTGTTTGATCTAGTTATGCGGAACTTCAAGTCCTGTTGTGGTGCGCTTAAATGCTGCCACATTTTGCAGCAGATTTTTCGAGATATTGCCAATTAATGCATTTTGGTGTCGAATAAGGAAAACTGCAAGGGAAAAAAAAGAAAGGAAAATTATTTAATGCATGATTTATTTAGTTCATAGAAAATATTTATACCATATCTTGAATTTTATATATTTTTATATACAGTATAAATCTATAATTTATCAGTTACTAAAACAATAAAAAGATCGCGAAATTTTCATTCTCAAAATAGTTTAGACAATTTTTTGGTAATTTGAACGATAAAATATTATCATTATAACAAAATATAACGTTATTATAATAAAAGATACAATTATTGAGAAGTTATCGTTTTCGATAGTTGCTCGATAAGTTTCACTCTCTGCTTTCTTTGTGTCTCCAAAATCGCTACACATACATTTATTTTATTGTACCTCCCCTGCAGGAAAATCAACTAATTTAAAGGTAGTTGATAAAGTAGTTTTTTGTCAACCACAACTAGTTGAAATTCTGACTTTTTTCCATAGAACGAACTAACTTATTTTGTATGGCGATGTCCGCTAAATAAGTCAATTGACTTTCGTCTGCATATATTTTCAACTACTTGTTAAATTAGTTATATTTAAATTATTTTTTTAATTACTTTAAAATAACCAATTGAAAACTATTACTGATGGCCTAAAGTTAATAATATTTGATGAAATAACATGGTTAAATATATATAAACTTGTAATCTAATAAAAATTTGCAATTAAAACATGTCAACATCAGAGTAGTTGCCGCCTTAATATAATTAAAAGTAGTTCATATACTGGTTTATTTTAAATTAGTTTTTTAATTAGTTGTTTTTAAAAACAAGTTAGTTTGTTCCTATAGGGTCAAGCTATGAAATGTTAATGCTCATTTTTATACAATCGTAGTATATTATGTGTGTTTGTGTTCAAGCACACAAACTTTAAGGCCATAAAATACTGAGTGCGTCATCATCATCGACGCACAACTTTAATTAGTACTTTTTTCTCAAAACTATACTACAGTACATTAACATACGCTACTCTAGCGCTTGTTTTCGTTCACTGATTAAGATGTTTTAAGATTAAAAACTCATCCTGAGGCTTGATCCAATGGCTTTGTTTGTTCCAGTTAAATTCGTTGCTGAAAAATTTTAGCTACTTCGTTGCATTTGCTCAATAGTTAATTTCATTAATTTTATGTACCGCAAGGCATTAAATTCCAATTAAATTTAATTCAATTATGCTTTAAATGTATAATTTTACAGCTCATGGGACTTTGACGGATTTTATTAACAACTCTTAAATTGTCGTTAAAATACGCCACATAATGGCAACATCGGTGCGACCACAACAAAAAAATAAAACTTGCCATAATTCACACTTCAGCGCGTGTCAATCAGGCGCTACCAACTAAATTTTATATTCTTTTCTTGCGACACTGCTTACAATGTTTCTCATTTACTGCTGCTACAACTCAAGCGCCAATCGCCAAAGGGTGTTAGCGTTTCATAAAAATCTAACAGCTGGTTTTGGAAAAAAAAAACATACCATTAAGCTTCGTGGCAGTTATTTGCACTGTGACAATAAGAACAAAAAAAAAAAAAAAAAAAAAATAAGGGAAGAAAAAAAAAATAACGATAGCTAAAAAGCGAAAAATTGTGCCAAAACGCTGTGTAACAAAATTTATTGTGCCTGGCTGACTGTCTGCTTCTGTATGTTACAAAATTTTATGACATTCCTTTATGTGGAACATAAATTTTTTTTTTTATATTTTTTTTTTTCTGCTGTTTTTTTCTTCATTTTATTTGCTACTCAACCAGGCTTGAAATGTGATTTTTCAAATAATCTTTGTTGATCTGGTTTTTATAGATTTTACTGATTACTTCGTAGCAAAAAATGTTGGTGCTCGAAAGAGACTGAATATATTTTTTGTTGCGCTCTAGCTTGGTTTACAGCTGGTCAGCCTATTTAGACGACTTTTAACGGAAATGTTTTATAGGCCATGGAATTCACATTTCACAATTACGGCGCACGAATTTTATTGAATCACTCACTTATATTGCAGAAATGTTTCAGAAATGTAAATGTGTGTCGAAAAATCTTGTCATGTTTGTATAAATTTGAAGCAAATCGAGCTTGAAACAAATTCAATTGCTTGAATTTGGAAACATTTTTCATGCTAGGTAGTATTTTTTGAGTGGATTATAATGTTAATCGCAAAAACTTTTTGGAATTCAAGCAGTTTTATTAAGCTAGATTTAAGGGATCAGCAGTGGTAGTTTTACATAAATTTTTTATGTAGGCATTTTAATCAGAATTCGTAAATACTTATCATGGAGGAGTAAAATATCCCTCACTCACCTCAATACAACTCAACTCAGTGCATGTCGTTTTGCTGCTTTCATTGGAAATGAAAAACAAACGAGCGATCATTCGTTCATCTTGGAATGAGCAAGCGAATCGTTTATTTGCATTTCTCTTTCGTTGCTGTTCACAGCATGCGCTTTTGCAGAGCATAAGTCGATATATGAGCTTGCTCTTTTTTTTTCTCCTCACTCAGATTATTTGGAAATGATGTACTCTTTTCAATGATAGTTATATACAGTGAGAACTGAGTGAGTTTGATTTTGATTCATTAATTTTTTTATCATTCGTTTCTATTGGAGTTTGTTTTCTGTTTTTTTACGAATTTTTACGAAATTTTTTACGAATCCGAATCCGAACACAAAAAGAGTGCTCTATCTGTCAATCATTTGCAATATTTTTAAGGGGGGAGCCAAAACATGTTTTTGAGTTACAATTTGACTTACAGTGGACAGTTAAACACGTGTTTCGATGTCTCCCCCTAAAAATGTGCAAAATGGGTGTTGAAAGACCCCTCTATTTTTGCGTCTCAAAAATGCTTGCCCCTTATAAATACCCAAAAAATGGTTAATTTTTACCTTTTTTAAAAGATATGGCACTTTTTCCATTATTTCGAAGATTTTTCGAGCATTTTTCGAGGACTTTTTCGATATCTCTTGATTTTATGTTATTTCATATCTCGAAGGGGAAGAAAAATAGGTAAAGTCTAACCATTTTTTGGGGCTTACTATAGGAGGAAGCATTATTGAGACACACAAATAGGGGGTCTATCTGTCCCCCATTTGCAATATTTTTAAGGGGGAACAGAAACATGTGTTTGACTTACAATTTGACTTACAGTGGACAGTTAAACACGTGTTTCGATGTTCCATCCTAAGAATGTGCAAAATGGGGGGCTGATAGATCCTCTATTTGTACGTCTCAGAAATGCTTTCCCCCCAGAAACCACCAAAAAATGATTAATTTTTTACCTATTTTGTTTCCCCTTCGAGATATGGCACTTTTTCCATTTTTTCGAAGATTTTTCGAGGATTTCTCGATATCTTTAGATTTTATCAAAATTTTTTTAGCAAAATAGATAAAGTCTAACAATTTTTTGACGTTCACTATAGGAGGAATAATTTTTGAGACACACAAATAGGGGGTCTATTTGTCCCCATTCACCATATTTTTAGGGAGGAGCCGAAACACGTGTTTGACTTACAATTTGACTTACAGTGGACAGTTAAGCACGTATTTTGACGTCCCCTTAAAAATGTGGAAAATGGGGGCTGATAGACCCCTCTATTCTTGTGTCTCAAAAATGCTTCCCTCCCTAGAAACCCACAAAAAATGGTTAATTTTTACCTATATTGCTCTTAATAAGCAAATATCAAAATGATGAGTATCAAAATACTTATCATTGCTGAATTCAAATGATTTTCAGCTCATATAAAGAGCACATCATTTGCAGAACTCGAGGGATGAACACAGTGACGATGTTCTCACTCGCGCTCTTTGTACACGGACGAATAACCAATACAAGTGTTAGAAGTGTTTATGCGAGAGCGTAGCGTTCAACGAATTGCTCTGAAAAGATTATTTATTGCTTCGGTTTTTATAAATAATAACTCGAAAGAGCGAGAGCGAATTTTGATTGCTCTACGCACTCTGATTTCAATGCATCTCTTTCTTTGAAACCGCTTATCCGTTTGACTTAATTTCTGTCCTGAAATCATCCGGTCATAAGCAAAAATTTCAAACTTTAACCTAAACTAAGTTTTGACTTATCAAGCACATCAGGACTCGATTCTTCAAACTGCTATAAAGCAGGGTGCGAAGAACGTTTGAAATATGATTGTTCTCAATTATCGTTCTCTTTACATAAAATTTTGATTGAATATTTTTACGAACGGATGAAGAACGCTCTGCTTGAGTCGTTATATTTATCACTGATAAATTTGTCAGCTTCGTATTTTTTCAAACGAATTTTTCACACAACAACAAAAAGCAACAAACGTTCGTTTGTAATCGTTCATTAAAAATGAGCGTTTGAAGAAAAAATTCAGGAACGTTCGTTTGTACGTGGAGTTGTTAGACAAAATATAAGATTTTTTGTTTTGTGTACACACTGAAAAAAATTAAGAAGAAACAAAACTACATGTAGACTGGATATGGAATAAACCTGCCTATGAGAAAAATTATGTTTTAATGCTTTTAATTAACTTAAATAAACTTGATGCCCACTCAAATCAAAAAGGATGGTTTGTTAGATTGGTGTTTTATGATGTGATGGTATGATAGGTACGGTACAATGGATTATATTATGGATATGGTACGATCTGGTATAATGGCATGCAGTGGCGTAGATAGCTTTTGGTTCTGGGGGATCCATAAAAAAAAATAATTACCTTCAACATATTTTCTACATGAACCCTAAGCTAATCAATAACAATATTGATAAAATGGGAATGATTTTTCATACTTTTTTAATGTGAATCAAAAACCGTTACCGTATATTGATATCATTGCATAACTTGAACGAAATATCAAGATAAAAGGTTCCTGACAGCCAACTACTGAAAGACTCGATTCTAAATACCTCAAACTATCCCCGCTCTAATAAGCCAAAACAGTTCTTTCAACAGAAAGTAATCTTAATCTTATTAAAGAAAAATACAATGATTATTATAATGTAGAACATACATGTATCGAACAAATCAAATTTTGAAAAATAGTACGATTATTATAATGGAAAAACATAGATGTATCACATAAATATATTACGAAATCCATGCATCGCATAGATCATATTACGAAAATAGTACTATTATTATAATGTAAATCATACATATGTATATCGCATAGATCATATTAAGAAACAATAGTACGATTATTAAAATGTAAAACGTCCATGTATCGCAAAGATTATATTACAAAAAAATTGTACGATTTTTATAATGTAGAATGTCCATGTATCGCAAAGATTATATTACGAAAGTAGTACGATTATCAACCCTTGGACAAAATATTTTGAAAACACGATTATCAAGCCTTGGCGTAAAAATTTATTTCGAAAACACGATTATTAAACCTTACAAAAAATATTTCGAAAAAGCATTAACCTGTCTGAATGCATTATCAGAGCTACGAAATTCGGGTTTTTTTTTTGGAAATAAACCATTAAAAGACAAAAACTTGAAATGTTATATAAACTGTTGCTTTAAAGAATCTCCTCCACGAGACAGTGGCATCATTATATGATATGAATGATGGCTTAACAGAATATTCCTTAATGCATTCTCAATTTATTAAAAGTCTGTCAACCAGCATATCATTTCCCATATATTTATAGCCAAAGATCACCACACTAAGCCCTAATGCGTAAAAGACTATTATGAGTCAGAAACTATCCTATTGTATGGCCTTCATTCTTACAACAAATCTTTTCGTATAAAAACTCCCTAATTATAAGTCAGGGCATATCCGCTGATAGCCCTTCAACCCCACAATGAAAATCTTATACTTATCTAACTCACCTATTCGACATTACCTAAATACCTTCCAGATGGCCTCAGTTACCGTCAAAATAATGTCGTCAGTGTTGTGCATGACTATGACCGGAAACCCTACTGACTCCCTCCACTATAAGACATGGAATGCAACCAATAACATCACCCAGACGTATCTATATAATGTTATTGTTGTAGACGTACGTACCGTAATCCGTATAATCATCAGTACTGTTGAGACAAGTACCTATTATATCAATAACTCCACCACCCCTATACTGATGCTTTTGAATTCAGAATTTCAAAATTACAAGAATTCGTAAAAATACAAAAAAAGTCTAGGTGGGAATCATTCTTGAATCTGCACTCTAGAATTTTAAATTTTGACATCAATTCCACTTCCTTAATTCTACTTTTTAAAAAATGCCAACCACGGAGTCTATAGAAACCTTAAAAGTCCCAATACGCTTAAGCTTTTCCTTCACAAGCTCATTGAATTTTTTGGATACTTGCTTTAAGTTCAATTACATAATTGGATACTTGCGAGCTTACAAGCTTTTGCCGATCGTTTCAAGCTTTTAAATTTTCGGACTTTTTTCGGAGCGTGTATACACAAATACAAAAGAAAATTTTAAATTTTGTCTAACAATTCCACATACAAACGAACGTTCCTGAATATTTTCTTCAAACGCTAATTTTTAATGAACGATATCAAACGAACATTTGCTGCTTTTTGTTGTTGTGTGAAAAATTCGTTTGAAAAAATACGAAGCTGACAAATTAAGCAGTTTTTTATCAATTTTTCGTTTGAAAAATTCACACACACAGGAAAAAAATGAACGCAAAGATCGTATTTTAATCAATTGCTAAAGAATTTTTCCGCACACTGCTATAAAATCAGTTTAATCCTCATTGTATCAATTTGATACAATTTTTGTCTTTCAAGTTGAATAAAAAAAAAAACTGCCCGATGGAAAGAACCGGTTTTTGGGAAAATAGCATGATTTTGCCTGTAGAATCGGGCTAATGAGTTTTTAATGTTCGGGCATTTCTGGTTTTAACTGAGACGAAATAGTTACGAATCGGTCCTTCGTATCAACTTAATACAAACATCTGCCGATGATTATTGCAGTTGTTTTTTGGGTTAGGCTCGTCTTATTTAATTTTTTTGAAGCGAAGCTTTTTACTCCTCGCTCTGTGATTTGCTTGGAGTGAAATCTGAAAAATTTACAACAAGAAATACAACAAGAAAATTTAATATTTTAATATTAAATACTAAAAATATTTTCCTCTTGTCCTCTTAAATGTGAGTTGTTAAACAAAGTTGTTAATTCAATCCTAATTATAACAGAAGCTATGCTGCAGTAGATTGTCACCATCTATCCATAGATAGAGGATTGTGTATTTGCTATGCTACAACTATCAAAAATTTGCTTTTATTTGCCACAAGGTGTCTCCAGCGTCGGTTTGTTTGTATTGTGAATGCGTTTGTGGTGCTGTTGGCATAGAGTGTAAATTATTATCTAGAGATTGCATCAACTCTGCTAAATCTCTGCCATGTGTTAACAGAGTTACCTTACTTAAAAACGTGATGGAAAAAACTCTGTTAACCTCTGTAATTTACATAATATGGAATAAACAAACGCATGCATGAGTCAGTGCAGCCAAGTTCACAACCATGTGTGGAGAGTTAAAATGGAGAGTCGCTGGCATTATATGCCCGTATATGTAATTGGCGTGGAAATTTGACATTCAACAATAACAATAATTCTTTTTAAGAATTTAAAAGTTGATTTATTAAAAAGAATAAATTATTAAGCTATCAAATCTATGTAACTGCGAAAAACCTTCGCTTCTCTCGTGTGTCCAACGACGCACCTGTATTTTTTTGTTTTCAGTATGTACTTGAACACACACACAGTGAAGATTGAATTGAATTTGTTTGAAGTGATAAGTGATTTAAGAGAATTTTGAAGTGATTTTTATCTGCCGCATACTTTCATTGCGTTATACATACATTCAATTGAATTCAAAAAAATGGAAAAAAATCTACGTAAAAACCTTCAAAGAGAGACGAATATGATATGGATTCCGAATCTGAAAGTGAAGCAGAAGTATCTCCAGTAGATAGTGACGATGATTTCACAATGGAGGAAGAATGCGTTACAGAAATGAGTGAGCATTCTGATGAGTACGATGTTGAGCCACTAGTAAATGACTGCGTTCAGCGGGTACAATCATGTTTCAATCATTGGCTGCATTCAGCGGAAAATTTGCTACGTAGATGTTGAACAACTTTCGGGCTGAATGGTATGTTGCATAAAGTGCTCGCACAACATGTTCCCTGAGTGGTTGCCATCTTAGGTAGCGAAAATATTTTATGGTACTTCAGTTGAGCGGCTTACTTACGCTTACTTTATTTTGACAGATAAATATACCAAATATTAAATTTATTAATTACTAAATTATTAAATTGCTTAGTAGAGCTTTAAATTAAAACTATTTGTTTGAAGCGTGTGCCGCAGAACATAAAAAAAAAATTTGAGACAAAAAGCATTTTTTTGTCGAACAGCTGTTTGCCGTTTGACGTTTCGAAAAAAAAATAGTTCAGCAGAAAGAATCACTTTATGCATGGCAAAGTTATAAGGTAGGGCCGGTTGGCTCAGTGACCTCACGAGTCAACGAATAGTGGATAATGAAAAGGTTGGTAAGTTGTCAAAACGACGAATTTACAAGGAATTGCAAATGAAGAAAATATTTTGTTTCCAAGTTGCAAGTCGTGCGGTCGCGTGTGTTAAATTTGTGATAGTTTGAGTGAAAATATTATTAAAACAGTGTAATAACAACTTTAAAATGTGAAAGAAGCCTTCAATTGGCAAAAAAAACTGTAAAAATTTTAACCTAAAATCGACTGCGAAACATCTAGCCCGCTTTATTCTGCTTTCTACTTCATTCCTCTCCGAGTCGGCCCTACCTTATAATTCTGCAATGACTTTATGCTACTTCGCTACCTGAGCGCTCTTTCGGATAGAATGCAGCCTTTATAAGGTTATCCAGATATTTGACAAACCCTTATTTTATGTAAACAAAAGACACAGATATTATCGTAGACGGAAAGTTTTTTGTTTGCTATATTTTTTGATAAATTTATTTCAGTCTTAGGTTTAATAAATGGAAATAAATATTTCGGAAAAATATGAATTTTTTATTTTTCCCAAGTAAAGAGCTTATATATATTTTAAATTAATTTGAAAATTTAAAATTTTAACCAACAAAATATGTTTTTAATGTGTAATAAGTATAAAATTAGTTCAATAAATAATACGAATTTACTATGATATTTAAAGAATCAATAGAGTTTTCATAGTACAATGACCATGCGCATTCTCTGAATATGTAAACCTGCGTAGTAGTAATACACATTTTTGTAGCTACATTCTGGCTCTACAGCACATCTCTATAATAAATCTGTATTGTTTATTGTATTTATCTCGCTGAAGATAAACAAAAACAATAACAAACGATAAAAATTAAAACAGTTGATATGCATATATAACATTAATGTAAATTTTACAAACGTATTAACGACAAAAACAATACAAGCCGATTCTAAGAAATATTCGTAAAACAACACGATGTTGCGTTCGTGATTTCGGCACGAACAAAAGCAACAACCATAAGAACGTCAGCAGCAACTGAAGCATAAATGCATGATTTTTCTTATTATATAGATATAAGATGTAACTGATTTTTGACATATATTTTATCTTTGTAAGATGAATATTAAAGGCTGTAAGTATATTCCAAAGTGTCCTCCAAAAACGTTAGGATGTGCTTGGAAAAATTAGTTGAGAAGACCCCCAAAAATGACAAACGTGCTGTAAGACGTAGTTCTACATCAAAAATATTTTTACGTTTTTGAAAAAATGACAATGGTTATATCACGAAACACTTAGAAGACATATTAACACAACCATTAACTATAAAATATAGTTTTATAAATAATATAAAAAAAAGTTCTTGTTGACTGAACAAAACTAGCTATCTTTTGTCAAAAGAGGAAAAAAGTAAAAGTTTTTGATTTTCCCAAATACAAATGTAAAAATCACTATTTTTATACTTTTGGTTAAAGAAACTATTTTAAACTATTTTGAAAACATTATTCCAATAAATTTTACATATAAACTGACTATATAATTTTTACTTATTTTTACTCAATAATAAAAAAAAAACATATATGTAATAAAAATATTCATACAAACTCTGTATGAAATGCGTACAACATTAAGGAGTTTTATTTTTCCAATATTATTTTACGTCTAAAATGTGACCATAACATTTCTAAATCTCATAATATTTTGGTTCAACACAAGCAAGTATTTCAAAAAGTAGTAGTCAAATGTATCTTTATTGGTTTGTACTATAAAAAAGTATGATATTCCGGCAACTGCGTGATTTTAATGTCCTTACAAAATTGCTCTTTTGCTCTCCTCTTCAAATAAAAGTATACATTCTTGTTAGTAGACGTCAAATATCTGGACAACCTTATAATAATTGAATCATGCGGCAATGTTGTTGTCATCGTTAATGTGTTTAAGCTATTATTCTTGTGAGTTGACGTCAAATATCTGAACAACCTAATAATAATTGAATAATGGGTACAACATGTTGTGTCTCTTATCAGGTATCAGTTTACGTTCCTTTTTTTATTTCTGTGAACACAATTGTTTTAAAAGTGATAAAATGGGGAAAAATTGTGTTTTCTAGTTATATTTTGCGTTATTTATTTCATTTGTTATAAAATCACATTTATTCTAAAAAAGCCAAATTTTTAACTGGAAATACTCAATACGTTGAGCAAATGTATCAAAAATATAAACTGCGGCGAAAGACAGACATTTTCCCATGTTGTGATTAGACACTAATATTTTTTCGTTCAGCAGACACACACTAACTGGTTGCACAAAAGTTGTACCTGCTGAACGCAGCCAATAAAATTTGGCACTAATCAACAGTTGCTCTCTTCCTGTCAGAATTTTTTGACAGACCCGGGGCAATTTAAAGTGTGGTGAAATATTCGCTTCCACCTGGTTTTCTTACACCATGACTGGAACAAAATGTGGCAGAAGAAATTGCCAGAAATGCAACAGCAAAATATTTGTCAAAAAAGTAAAAAAAATTCAATATTCAACGGAGCCATTTGAAAATAACCAAAGAAATTCATATAGGCGCGCTGATAATATTGTTTCAGGTAAAAAACCTACCCTTCTTGTTTTGTGCTTCATATTCAGTGTTTGTTTCTTTTTGTTGTTGTTGTAGGACCAAAACTAGTTGCAGCTGCTCAAGATGTAGATGTTTTGTCTGCATTTGATTTGTTTCCGTGACCGATAGAAAATACTATTTTGAATATGACGAATTTATACGGTTTGCGGAAATACAAAGAAGAATGGGAACAAATAGATATGGATACTCTACATGCGTACTTCGGATTGCTACTGCTACTGTTACACAACTCTGGAATGAGAAAACCGGTCGACCAATATTTCGAGACACAATGTCACTGAAAATGTTCAAAAAAATTCATGGATGTATCAGATTTGACGATAAAGAAGAACGTAATGCCAATACTGCTTCTGTCCGTCATAAATTGGCACCGATACGCACCATATATGAAAAATGGAACCATAATTTGCAAGTTGTATATATTCCTGGCAAAAATGTTACAGTAGATGAACAGCTAGTTCCATTTCGTGGACGCTGTCCGTTTCGACAATACATACCGTCGAAACCGGCTAAAAACCGGCATAAAGATTTGGATTTTGGCCGATTCAGCTACCTGTAGCAGGATTCCCAAACAGTTAACGATAATCATAGTTGTCGTTATGGGTCATTGTGCATGCACAGTTTCATAGTAAATGACAGTTTTCGCTAGTTAACTACAGCTACAATCGTCGTTAAGGCTTTTGGGAATCCCGCAACTGGTATGTTTACAACACGCAAATTTATGTTGGTCGCAATCGCAACGCCGCTTCAGAGCGCAATATTGGACGCCGTGTTGTTTTGGATTTGGTAAATGGGCTGTCGGAGAGGAATATCACATGCGACAACTTCTTCACATCTTATCAACTGGCTGAAGAGTTACATAAACGCCGAATGACTTTTCTGGGCACTATACGGAAAAATAGGACCAAAATTCCTCCAGTATTGTTGGATATGAGGGAAAAACCTGTGTATTCGAGCGTTATTGTATATGACCACAAATTACAAGCCATTTTACTGTCGTATGTGCCTCGGCGTTATAGATATGTTACACTGCTCAGTACATGGCACATTGCCGTCGTTATAAGTGAAAATGCTGAGAAAAAACCGAATCTATTTTAGGATTATAACAAAACCAAGAGTGGCGTGGACACTATGGACCAGATGGTGGCTACCTACACCTGCAAAAGGAAGATAAATCGTTGGCCAGGGGCAGTATTTTGCAACATGTTGGACGTGAGTGCATTGAATGCATATATAACGTATATTTCGCTATTTCCGGCTTGGAAAAACAACAAAACCAATAAAAATATACGTCATCGAATATATATTGAGAAGCTTGAAATGGCTCTTGTGCAAAAACACATAGAAAAGCGGAAATCTCAGCCTGGAAGGCTCAATATTGAAGTACTACCGGCGATTACCCATTTGCCAAAAACTACGAAACGCGGCCGTTGCTACATATGTACATATAAAAACAATTAAAATTTGTATTCAAATCGTTGTGATAATTGTCAGAATTATGTTTGTAATGATCATCATAATGATATTTGCGCAAAATGCGCTAATAAAGGCACATAGCCACAAAAATAAGCATTTTTGACATTTTTCTCTTTCAAATTTTCATTACTTTTAAATGTATTTTCTAAATTTAAATTTATCAAAACAATAAAATAGAACTACAAAAATATAAAATAATCAGTTTTTTAAATTTTTAAAAAGATTTTGTTAACTTTTTTTTTTAATGTGTATCAAATTGATACAATGGTACCGATTCGATGCATTTCCTCGGGGACCGATGAGTGTTAAAAACTTTTCACCAGTTCTTGAGATTAGCTGCTATCTGCATAATTCTAAAAATTGTAAAATCAATCAAATGAATTGTTATAGAGGAAAAGATGTATTAAAATGACTTGGATTTTATGAAAAATGGACTGAACCCCTTAAGATGCAAATAAAAGACAAAATAACTGCTACCGGTTGAATTCAATCAACTATTTGAACGGAAGTTTCATATGATTTAGTATATGCTTGCCTTTGATTGTTAAATTCTTTGAATTTGATTTTTACAAAACTTCTCAGCTCCTCTCTGTCTGTCTCTCTCTAATTTAATCTCAAGCTAATTTTTGCCTTCCATTTGCAAGGTTAGTCAAAATTTAGCTTATTTAAAATTTTTTCATATATTGCTTAGTTGCCTGTAGTTGACCTGATTGTAGGTACCTCTTAATAGCATTTGCGCCCCTTAATATTATGTAAAAATTCTAAAAAGAGGAAATCAAATTTTTTTTTTTGCTTTGTACACATAAGATTAAGCCTTTTCAATAAATAATTTGACTTGGTGTCGAGCAAACTCTAAGCTTAAATGTGAATTGAAACACTTTAGTGCCTCTGCCAATATTTGTAATACTTTGCGATTTTTTTTTATGTTTTGTTTTTTAAGAAAAAGCGGCCTAAATATATAAAATGTTAGAGATAACCTTGAGTTTACCTCCCTTTTTTCTTCCAGGCTTTCTATACATTTTATGTGACGGCAACCTTTTTTGGGTTACCTATTTTCTTTTTTTGTGTCAGTTTGTGCCCTTGTTTGTGCTTTTGACTTCTTGTTGGTGTTGTACGCGTTGAAGGATGTTGTTTCAGAAATGACTTGTTTAAATTGTGTTTTTATGCAATTTAAATGGATTTAAAAGTGTCATAAATAAAACGGCAAGTTATTTGCGCAAATAACAGATCGTAAATGTTTTTTTTTTTCTGCTTACAGGGTATAATTTTAGGCGCTATGCAAATTATTTAGTCAAGTATGTGTCCTATGTGTCTTAGTCGTAAATATATGACTTGATATATTTATTTATTTATTTATTTGCTTGCGCACATACACACACACCCATACATGCGTTGATTTATTGTCAGAAATCTGTAGCCAACAAACTGAGCTTTTGTCAAAATTGAGTTGAAGTGGTAGAGCTTTAGGCTAAAATAAATTGTATGTTAAACATACACGCAGCGTGTGGATTGTAGTTAATGTACACAGCAAAAAATTCAGTTCTAAATATTCAAAGTAATTGAAGTTTTTATAGTGAAATTAACATTTGTTCTACACTCAGAAAACAAAAAACTATGGGCAGCCTATTGATTTTATAGTACACGAAACAATGGAATTTCCCATTTTTTTTTTTAAAGTTATTATTTGATCTTGTACTATTATTTTTTCAACAAAGTAACCCTATAAAAACAATAAGAACAACTAAGTTTTAATTAGAATTTTACTATATTTACAATAGTACTAACCTGGCCTCGTGGGGTACGCACATACCTCACGCTTTTTCTCGTCGATTTTCGATTTCTAAATCTTTGAAATCGGAACTCGTAACGACATCTATGGGTAGTCAAGGGATATAATTTTATACCTACGCCAGTGGGATAGCGCTGTGATCGTTAGTTTGTCTGCAGCAGTCATCAATAGTTGTTTGGGGTGTGTACGCACCCCTTCGTGCCATCAACGTCGTTTTTTCGTAAATTGGAGCATAATTTTCGTTTTAACGTTTTTTTTTTGTTTACGTTTAGAATGGCATAATTTGCGTACTCGATATTTATGAGAACAGTTGCTTTAGAATGACTTAAACGAGGAACAAATTGAAGATAATAGTGCCGATCATCTTTCAAGCTCAGAGAATTCTTCAGACAAAAGCTATGAAGAATCTGACGATGGTATGAATATTGACTTGGAGGATCCGAGCAAAAAATCAAAGTGGAACTGAGCCACAACATTTCTATGGGAAAGATGGCTTCAAGTGGAGTAGAAAAACTTCGTCTCATAGATCAGGTAAGAAGCGCAGCTGTTGCCCTTTCCCCTCCGATCAAGATTGCCAGTTATGTGGGAAAAAATCCATTTCTTAGTAATTTTTAATTATCCTTGAGATTTTTTGTTTTTCGGGAATTACCATGGTATTTTTGAAGTGAAAATTTTATAGCCTCTTATACAATAATACGGCGTGCTAGATGGGGGGTAAGACAAATGTAACGAAATGGTTCTTATGAACACACAAAACACAGCAAATCGTCGCATTAGTTGTATAAAAACGAAAAAATTGCTTGTTAATATTTTTGCTTCCACTGAGGATTGAACACAGTACGCTGCGATCTGTAGTTGGCTGTTATACACACTGTGCCATGGAAGCATATTTAGTTACGTAGCTCAAACTCATTTGAAAGCAACAATCAGTTCTTCTTTTCTTTCTTTTATGATTGAATTGAATTTTTCGTTCTATACTCAGTTTGTACAGTACGGTCTAAAAATTTGCATCTGAATGTAGCAATTTTTGTAAACAGTAGCATACTTTTAGGCATTTCTCAAATTGAGTTTTGATAGATTCAGAAAGCAAACTGAGCTTAGTTGTGTTTCGTTAAACAAAACTGTACTGGTTTATTCAAGAGTTTATTTTGAGTTCAGCGGCAAAACTCAACTTTGTACTGGACACTGAAACTAAACTCTCTGTGTAGATATGCTATTAACATGAATAGCTAATAATAGAATGCACAAAAAGTATTGCGAGCTCTACGTTAACTCTTGCTTCGACTTAAGTTATAATAAAAGATGGTAGATGCATGGCTTAGAGCCGAGTGTCAGAACTGTAAAACAACGCTAAAAAAACGCAATACAACACTGAGCGGAGTTTGCCAAATGACGGAAAATTATTGCATTGGTTTTGCAAATTCTGACACTGTGAAAGAAAGTATGTTCAGTACTATTACTGCGTACTCATGCTCAATTTTTGGTGCTGTTGCTAATTCTTTTGCAGCAATTTAAACATACGGTTGCTACTTCTAACGATAGAAAAGCATACAAGCGGAGGTTGTTTATAAGTACGACAAAAAATATTCCTTGCAATTGGAAGGCGAAATGATTATTCTAATGTTGATTAAATTATTTTATGTATTTGTTGTTTGTTTCAAAGTTTGCAAGCTAACAGTACGTTCAAAAAGTCCCTAGGATGACACATAGATGGCGTTTCTAAATTTTTTTCCATATGATTTTTTTTTTAGTACCAACCTTCAAACGATACGTATAAAAATTTGACAACAATCTGACAATTGATTCGTGAGTTATTGCATTTAGTGTGCAACTATTGTTATTGAAAAAACTATGGAAAAAAGTGAATTTCGAGTTTTGATTGCTTCTTGATGAAAAAAAATACAGTACAAACCAAACAATGGCTTGATAAACATTATCCGGACTCTGTTCCATCGAGACAAATGGCAGAAAAGTGGATTGCTGAGTTTAGACGTGGTCGTAACAGCACAAATGATGCAGAGGGCAGTGGACGCCCAAATCCACAAAACATCAAAAAAATTCACAAATTGGCTATGAACGATCGCTAATTGAAGGCACACAGGCTAGCTGACATTGCAAAGATATCAGATGGTAGGGTTTTTACTTTTTTACACGAACATTTGGGCATGCGAAAGCTCTGTGCAAAGTAGGTGCCGCGTGAGCTCACAGTCGACCAAAAACAACAACGAATTGATGCTTCAGAGGAGTGTTTGACGCTGTTAAACCGCAACAAAATCGAATTCTATCATCGATATGTGACAATGGATGAAACATGGCTTGACTACTACACACCAGAATCCAAAAGACAGTCAGCTGAGTGGGCAGCAGTCGACGAACCAAATTCAAAGCGAGCAAAGACCCAACAGTCGGCTTGTAAGGTGATGGCGTCTGTATTTTGGAATGTGAATGAAATAATATTCATCGACTATCTCCAAAAAGGAACCACCAACAACAGCGACTATTACTGTGCACTTTTGGATCGATTGAAGGCTGAAATCGCCAAGAAACGGCCACATTTGCAAAAGAAAAAAAAGTGTTGTTCACCACGACAATGCACCGGGCCACCAATCGATGAAAACGATGGCAAAATTGAATGAATTGGGCTGCGAATTGCTTACCCACCCACCGTATTCTCCAGATTTAGTCCCCAGCGAATTTTTCCTGTTTTCAGATCCCAAGAGAATGCTTGCTGAAAAGAAATTCAAGTCCAATGATAAAGTAATCGCTGAAACTGAGGCCTATTTTGACGAGAAAGAGAAGTCGTACTATAAAAGTGGTATCGAAAAGTTGGAAAATCGCTATACTCGTTGTATCGCTCTCAAAGGCAACTATGTTGAATAATATCATCGAGTTTTATCAAAATTTTGTTTTTTTTTTTACTCTTATTGAATGACCTGTTAATATTTTACAAATTTAATATATGTATATTTTTTTGGGAACATTTTTTGTTTATTAGGCCGGGACGAAAAAAAAAACAACATCAGCAACACTGCAGGGACAGCTGCAAAAACTAACTAGCTTGTAATTTAATTAATTAAAATCGATAAGTTGAAATATTGCCAGCATATCTACCTCTAGATAGCTGAAATTTTCCAGTAAGTATCTTATACATATTATACAATAGTATTGACCAATAACCAATAGTATTATACAATAATATAAGATAAGTTCGTTTGAATCGAACTTTTATCGAAGAAGAATTTCATATTTTTTCCTAATTGACGATCAAAAATCGAAAGTTATTTCAAACCAGTGTTATCCAGTGTACCAGTAATAATAAAAGTCTGAAAGTGCCAAAAAAGTTATCCGAAAGTGTCCACCTTATAGTAAGAAAGTAGAAAATACAATTATCTTCCCATTTGTGTTGAAGAATTAATCGCTTTGGAATTGCAAGCGAATAATTTTTCGAAACATAAGCGAACCATCGTTAACGAAGTAACCGTTACGTCCTCAAAACGTATCTTTTTCGAATTGTAATCGATATCGAATTCGATTGTTATCACCGCGAACTATTTGTAAATTTTTAAATTTTCTATATCGAAGTCGGATTTTGTGCCGTGTGGGAAATAGCACAAAACATGTTGGAGTTTCCTCTCTACATATACATGTCTGCATCACTAAGCATTAAATATCGTCACAAATGCAACATAAAATACGATGCAAGTCATGTAACGAAAAACGCATCAACATTTTTTACTGTGTAGGCACGGTAAAATAAACCCAAACAAGTATGCACGGTACAATAAGGTCAGATCTTCTGACCAAGAAGCGAAGGTTTAGTGATCCTTACTGCGTTTGAAATTTTGTGCTTTTTTTAAATTAAAAATATTTACAATCATACCGGCAGTTTTCGTTATTTTTAAGAAAATTTAATTATATAAATAAATCCCAAATAATATAACCGATTTATGACTATTTTGGATAAACAATACTATGCTTGCTCTCAGGTTTGTTCGTAGTTTGCTCACTTTGATGCAAGGAAGGAAATGGTGCGATGGTAGCACGTTCAACTTGCAGTCGATTTGTACTCGGTTCGATGTGAGTACGGAAAGGGAAAAGTGCTGTGAGGACAAGAAATTATGTACCAATTTCTATCCCACAAATAACATGTAAATAATGTATATAAAATATTATTAAATTATAAATTAAAATATATATAAATTATATATATACACTTTGTATTATATAAACAATAACAGTTGTTAAAATAACATTCAAAAACAAATAAATATACACAGACACGCATACATGCATACACATGCATGTAAACAAAACAACCGAACAATGAAACAGAAAAACAGCGCAAGCAAATAAAAAGCGGCGCGCTAGCATAGTAAAGTCAGTCTTGAACAGAGCACAGTCGCGTGCACATGTGCAAAACTTAGGGTAGTTTAGCTCAGGTTCTCATAGTAAAGGCGTTTACACCCTTTAAGCACAGGGTATTCATAGTAAAGGCATTCACACCCTTTAAGCTCAGGTTTTAATAGTAAAGGCGTTTACACCCTTTAAGCACAGGGTATTCATAGTAAAGGCGTTTACACCCTTTAAGCTCAGGTTTTAATAGTAAAGGCGTTTACACCCTTTAAGCACAGGGTATTCATAGTAAGGGCGTTTACACCCTTTAAGCTCAGGTTTTAATAGTAAAGGCGTTTACACCCTTTAAGCACAGGGTATTCATAATAAAGGCGTTCACACCCTTTAAGCTACGGTTTTCATAGTAAAGGCGTTTACACCCTTTAAGCACAGGGTATTCATAGTAAAGGCGTTTACACCCTTTAAGCTCAGGTTTTAATAGTAAATGCGTTTACACCCTTTAAGCACAGGGTATTCATAGTAAAGGCGTTCACACCCTTTAAGCTCAGGTTTTCATAGTAAAGGCGTTTACACCCTTTAAGCACAGGGTATTCATAGTAAAGGCGTTCCCACCCTTTAAGCTCAGGTTTTTCATAGTAAAGGCGTTTACACCCTTTAAGCACAGGGTATTCATAGTAAAGGCGTTTACACCCTTTAAGCTCAGGTTTTAATAGTAAAGGTGTTTACACCCTTTAAGCACAGGGTATTCATAATAAAGGCGTTCACACCCTTTAAGCTACGGTTTTCATAGTAAAGGCGTTTACACCCTTTAAGCACAGGGTATTCATAGTAAAGGCGTTTACACCCTTTAAGCTCAGGTTTTAATAGTAAATGCGTTTACACCCTTTAAGCACAGGGTATTCATAGTAAAGGCGTTCACACCCTTTAAGCTCAGGTTTTCATAGTAAAGGCGTTTACACCCTTTAAGCACAGGGTATTCATAGTAAAGGCGTTCCCACCCTTTAAGCTCAGGTTTTTCATAGTAAAGGCGTTTACACCCTTTAAGTCCAGGTTTTGATAGTAAAGGCGTTTACACCCTTTAAGCATAGGGTTTTAATAGTAAAGGCGTTTACACCCTTTTAGCTCAGGTTTTAATAGTAAAGGCGTTTACACCCTTTAAGCACAGGGTATTCATAATAAAGGCGTTCACACCCTTTAAGCTACGGTTGTCATAGTAAAGGCGTTCACACCCTTTAAGCTCAGGTTTTTCATAGTAAAGGCGTTTACACCCTTTAAGCTCAGGTTTTAATAGTAAAGGCGTTTACACCCTTTAAGCAGAGGGTATTCATAGTAAAGGCGATCATACCCTTTAAGCTCAGGTTGTCATAGTAAAGGCGTTCACACCCTTTAAGCTCAGGTTTTTCATAGTAAAGTCGGTTACACCCTTTAAGCTCAGGTTTTAATAGTAAAGGCGTTCACACCCTTCTAGCTCAGGTTGTTCCACTTCATATAAGTAAATACACGAAGTCTAAATAATAATATAATTAATTAATTTTATGTTATAGAATATTACTAAACAATAATAATTACAGGAATTTTTATTATTTTGAATGTTTTATTTTATCATATATAAAATATAATATTAATATTTTGAATAATTACATTTAAAATCTAATCTTATTGAAGTAATAGTATTAAATAGATAAAAGAAATGCCCAATAAAGAATTTTTGTAAATTTAAAAAACTAAAACTACCGAGCTATAAATTTTTTGTACTGAACCTTTGGTTTACTCGCTGAGCCTACCCCAGCAATTGCAAACGAACTGGAGGGTTCGTTACAGTGCATTATTCTCGACACATGTTTTTTTGACAAATTTTTCCTTTTTAATATTTATAAATAAAAATATAATTAACAAAAAAATAAAACAGCAAGATCTGTCGTCTGTGGTATGAGGATTGAGCCTAGGTACTACTTAAGTCATAAAATAAAATAAAAAAAATCCTCTTGATAACCAACTGTGTCACGAAAGTTAAAAAAAATGGCAATCTTATTCTGTACGTGAATATTGAACTTTTCAGTAACTGTCGATGAACAAAAGGGACAATTTATATTCCCATGATATCGCCATGCTGAAAATACTAGTTGGCTTTCAGACAGTTATTGAACTACTACTGGTAAAAATGCATACTGCTTTTTAACCATTTGTTTGCACTGAAGAAGAAATGTAAATAAAATAAATTAGCAATCTTCCCAGAAATTCCAATTTTGTGTAAAAGCTTCATTTCTACGGTGCGTGGCGGTCACACACATATTTTTTTTAATGAGGTATTTGGAAATTTATTAAAGAACCTTTAAAAGATATGTTCACAAATGCATAATAATATATGTAGGTGTCAAAAAATCTGTTTATATATTTTTGCAATTTGTATGCTTAACAAAGCAAAACTTACTTTAGTACTTGTGTTCTGTCTGGTCTGGGTTAAGTGTTATGGGACCTGATATCTCCAAAAGAAGACTTAAACTTCTGCAGACAATTGCAAGAGAACTGTTAATCCAGCTTTTTTAAAGACTGATAACCAATTTTGGAAAAAATATAAGAAATATTTTTTATTTTTGGTGAACACTGCCAACTCGCAACTCCTATAATAAATGGTATTTTTTACATTTTTATTACACTGCGAAATTGTTTTAATTCTGCTATAGAATAAAAAATAGTTGAATTTTCTTTTAATACTCCTTAAAAGTCGATTCTGAACATTTTTCAAGTTTTTGCATAAAACATTAGCTATTCAGCAAAATATGCCGCCAGCACAAAGGAAAATAGTCCTTTTTTTCACAGGCATCTTGTTTTACCTGCGCTGCCACCTAATTCCAAGTACATTCATTTAAGTTTGGCTTTTATACTAAAAAAATTGCTTTAGTTCAAATATAAGAAAAAAGTAAATGTATACTCGTATATACAAATAACTAAATTGACTCACAGACAGGCTGCAACAAACAGACAATCACACACTCTAACTCTCGTGTCTATATTTCTCTATGACAGCGTATAAACCACTCCCACGCATACGTCACACATGACACGCAGTCAAATTGCATTCTATTGATGTCACGTGCTTTACGCCTGCAACTTTTTTGTTCAAACAGACATACAAATATATTTACATTTACACATAATAAATAAACTCATTTTTATTCAAGCACACATAGATAAAGCTAAACGAAAAAAAAACCCAGTAAGTGAATATGTGTTTGTGTCATTAATTTAATGACGTCATAATGCAAGCAGTTGAGTTTATTTTTTATGTCAACAAGCAGCTTAACAAGCGCAACAATGATGATGAATGCTTGTGTGTGGGTTGAAGTGAAAAGTGTTGCACACACACAAAAGGTGATGGAAAAAAAGTGCAACACTTAATGTAATTTAAGCTTTAAGCTTTGCATACAATTTTGAAATAATTAATTTTGTCTGATCTAGTAGATTTCATTAAAACGTGTTGTTTTAAGCTTTTTCTTTAAGCTATTCAGAGATGTAAGGAGATTTCACAGGGGAGAAGAGACGTATTCTTAAAGCTAAACAATTGGTAGCGAAAAAAATAAAATCAGATATATAAAGTTTATAATATCAGCCACGTTTTTTCGAACTGTGATTCGATTAGATTTAATTTTTACAAAACAAAAACGACTTGGATCATATTTTGCTTCATGCTTATATTTAATAGATGGGTATTCAAAGTAGTTTGACTGCGGTTATTGTATAAAATTAATATTAATGCAGCAAATGCGTAATGAACAAATGCGTAATGCAGCAAATGCGTAGTTTTGATTTGGCGTAGTGAACGGACATGATCGCTCGTTAGCTACTCTCACGCGGCTTTTGTTTTTTTGCCTCGATTGAAAGCTTATCGCAGGTCCCTTTTGTGAACTTTTGCTGATTTTTGCAATTTTAGAAGCTTTCAATTTTGAGACTGAGTCAGTTCTCCAGTTATTGCAGCCCCCAGTCCAGAATACAAGCGACAAATCATCAGTGAGCAAGCGAGTCAAGATCTAGAATCCATGTTCAGAGCTTCATAAAACAGAAGCCATTTGAATTGTTTCCACAGAATTGTGACAAAAAAACAAATAGGGATTGGCAATGTAGCCATCTGTTAATGATATTAATTGATGAAACATCGAGCCGGGTTAGTGGTTTTACTGACCTAAACTAATACTCCTCCTTAAACTATATAAAGTAGACGCAAATATTTTTAGTGTAATATAAATACAAATTTTTATGCCTAGGGGCGCGTTAATAGTGCCAGCTGGTTGCTGTGTTGAGCCGCACTGAAAACGCGTTATGCTTAAAACAACTGTCAGTTAGACATGGGTAACGCAGCGCTGCGTTGCGTTAATGAGTTGAAGCACTTCAATGCGTTACTGCGTTGATACACTTGTTTTAATAAAATTAACGCAATAGCGCAGTAATGCGCTCAAAGCAAAAGTAAAAAATAGACAGCGAGCAAAAATTGAACATGTTGTACGGCGCATCGAGGATAGAAACAGAAAGTTGAAAGCGAATATTATTACTATGTATAAATAAGGACAAGGGGTTGCAGGGAATATGCTTGGAGTGCGTTTGACTGTTTTGATTAATGTTTTGCCATTCACAGAATAGTTTTGTCAATTTAGTAATTTGTTGGATGTGTTTGTGTTCGGAGCAGAAGTAATTTTGAATCCAACTTTGAACTTGTTTTGCATACCAGGTATGCGTATGTATCTGTTTGATGGCTTGCATCGAAATACAGTTTGGCTGCATGCTTGATGTTTAATATATCTTCAGTTTTGGTGGATGCTTTAATCTGCTCTTCCTTTAGTTATATTTTATATTTATTACTTATGGATTTAATAATATTTTAATGAATCTATTAGCAGTAAGATTTCTTTAGGTCAGATATATTGATTAAAGATTTTTATTTGATTTCATTTGTTTTTTCTAAGTGAACCAAATTTGCGCTTAGCATTCCACCACAACGCAACGCGTTGCTCCTCCCTGCATGGATTAAATTCTTGTTGATACAGGAATCATAGCATTTCAAACTACGCTATGGCGCAATTGCGTTAAGGCATGCCGCTGATACAGCAAACTGCGTTTGAGTTGGTGTATCAACGCAGCGTTTTTTGCTGCGTATCCATGTCTACCGTCAGTGTGTATAGTAGACCGTATCACCCTGTATGGCAGAAAAGTACACTTATATTTGACCCCGCCTCAATCGTAAGACGTTTAAAAGACATTTTCAAAAAAATTGTTTTTTTTTTTAAATGGTCCCTATGGTGCTTTTTTCGTATTTTGTTATATCTTCGGTGTTTCTTGTCCGATTCTTAAAATTTTTTATATGTGTGCTTGTTGGTTTTTTGTAAATTTTTTCTGATATTTTTTTTTTAGAATCTTTTTTTTTGCGAATATTTACCCATCATATCTCAGTTCCTACTATATAATGAAATTTTTAAAATGTCAAATAATTATAGCCCATAAAAAAATATTAAGACCATAGGATCAAATGATATCGATGAAATTTATTTTTGGCGCAGTTCCTCCGACCCATTTTATGCCAAAAATAACACATTGAAAATGTTCGACACCTCATAGTCGAGAAAATAATTGAAATTATTTTTTACTTCGTAGTGATTTTACAGTCGGTTGTTTTTTTAAGTTTGATTTGGTCAAAAGGTGTTTTTAATTTATAATTTTTACCTATCTTAATGACAAAACATTTAAATAAAAATTATATAGTTTACAAGTAAACATGTTTACTTTACAACGCAATCAAAAAGTCAATTTCATTGCGACACCCTTTATTTTGTTTTGTCTCAGCGACGCGAATCAACTGTGTTTGAGAAGATGGGAAATAAAAATGAACAACAACCGCACAGCTCTGTTAAAGCATATGCCTCGTTTTACTCTCGGTTCTTATTCTCGTAATCTACTCTCCCACAGCAACGCTGTTCAACAAAGCTCTGTGGCTTTGCAACATATTTTGTTGTGGCTTCTTTTGTATGGGGAAAAGATGTTTTTAATTTTGAATTTTTACCTATCTTTATGACAAAATATTTGAATTAAAACTATATTGTGCACTTGGTATAAAGGAGAGCTTTATGTAAAATGATATAAGTTTCATCCGAATCTGTTGGCAAAAAAGTGGGTAAAAAGGGAGGAAAAGATTTCTGTTTGCGTATTAATATATAAGAAGATAGAGAGGCCTTAAGATTACACGTTTTCAACGAATGCGAAAGCCCCCTTGTCCTTCCCCGTCCCCCTCAAGTACCACTCAACCCATCAAACAGATCCCCCGTATGTGTTTTCCTTGAAAATTTATCTCAAATAATTGAAGCGTAGCCGCGAATAACGTTGTAAGCGACATTTTTTTGAGAAGTGTTTTTTTCGCGGATTCCCGTTAGAATAACTCTCCCAGATTTTATAAAAACAAAACTGAGTAAAAAAATGCAGGTTCGGACATTTTAAACGCATTTTAAAGCGTCATTCAGTGGAAGAACGTTGCAAGTGAATAAGCAAATGAATAATAGGGAACAATTTAACGTGATGCGCAAGTGCAATCGAGGCACTAAAAGGAAAGTTAATTTCGAAAATTGGAAAGATATTAACAACAAGAGATTAAGAGATAGTGGGCAGTCTTATATTTCACGAAATGGAAAGTTTATAGAAAGTAAAAATGCTCCTGGCGAGGTAATTTGGAAGAACGTTGTAAGTACAGTGTTGTTCAATATTTTTTTATTTTGGCTTATAGACTTGCGGCTGCTCGTGTAATTTACGCTGTGCGAAATTTCATTTAGTGGAGATACAACACCACTTTGTTGACTTCTATAAACGTAATTATAATGAACAATCTCTATATTTAGCAAATTTAATAGAAGTGAAAGAACCTCAAAGGAGACGAGTAGAAGAGGGTACATCTCGTCGCAATGCAACTGTAAACTACTTTTTGTTGGCATCAAATGGAAAAAGAGAGCGAGTATGTAAAAAAATGTTTGGTCACACGTTTCAGGTAACTCAACGCAGAATTCAAATATTAGTTGAAAAATTAAAAAATGGGAATAATGTTGCCGATCTGCGAGGCAAACATGCAAACCGGCCACACAAAATTGTCGCCGCTGAGAAACAGAGTACTCGTATCATGGAACACATAGTTAGCTTTCCTAGTCAAGAAAGTCACTACGGTCGTTCAACATCGAAAAAAAACTGTCTAAGTCCGGATTTAAATTTAAAAAAGATGTTTAATTTATATAAGCTAAAATATCCCGATACATCAATTAGCTGCAATACATACAGGCATATTTTTTAAACTGATTTTCAAATTCGTTTTGGATTTCCGAGGTGCGACACATGTAAAACATGCGATAAGTTTTTTATTGATATGATAGCAGCCGAGAATCCAGAAAAACTGGAGTGCGTACTAAAGTTGGCCGAAACGCACCACATAAAAGCAGAAAGGGCTTATTCACAACTTAAGGAGGATTCTAACTCTGCCAAAAATACTAACAGTTCTGTTGTTATTTGTGTTGATTTGCAGCAAGTAATTTTCACTCCTAATCTTACACACTCTGACGTCTACTATCAACGTCAATATTCCAATTATAACTTTGCAGTACATAACATGGGACAAAACACAGCCCAAATGTACACTTGGCATGAAAGTGTTGCAAAAAGAGGTGCTGCTGAAATTGCGTCATGTATGCTCAAATACATTTCGTCAAATTACAATATTTTACAACTGGGAGAAGTGAGAAAACTAGTTATTTGGTCTGATAGATGTGTTGGTCAAAATAACAACTGGACTATGATTGCTCTGTGTCAATATCTAATAAAACTTAAATATTTCACCGAAGTAAATGAAAAGTTTTTAACTTCAGGGCACAGTTTTTTACCATGCGATCGGGATTTTGCTCTTATCGAGAAGAAAAAAAAGACAGCCCAACTATACGTACCGGAAGATGTACTTCGTTTAATTGAATCTGCTAGGCCTTCAAAACCATTTCAGGTGTATCAAATGCTTCAAGATGATTTTAAAAATATGTATGTTCTCTCTGAAAATTTGAATAAGGATAATAAGTGTAAAATAACTGAAGGTAGATGGCTACAAATTACTAGCGACGACCCAGAAGCATTACGAGTAAGAAAGAGTCATACCATTTCAGAAGCTTGGGCTTGTTACAGCTTAAAAACCAAGAAACGTGGACGACAAACAAAACCCAGTCCATCGGCATCATACGAGTTGCAGCTTCTTCGAAACGAACTAATAGAAATTAGTGGCGAAAAAAAGAAAGATCTTCTAGCAATGGCATCTTTTTTGCCTGAAGAATACGCCGAATTTTATAAAACATTGTGTCGTTAGAAAGCTCTTTACTTATTTTTTAACCAGTACCAATACTTAATATTTTATGGAGATAATATTTCTTTTTTCATATATTTTTAAATCCGTTAAATTCTCAAGTATGATAGTTACTTTACATAAAAATTGCTTATTTTGAAAAATATGAGATTTGCTTTGTTTTCTGGAAAAATGTTTCATTTGATTTTTTATCGAACTGCAAAAAGTGCAGGATTAATTTACCTTTATGTCTCATGAAATATAATTTTTATGTTTTTTTGTTCATCGTAATAAATACCAATATACAATAAATAAAAATTTGATTTCACACAAAAAAGTTTTATAAGCGTCGTCGTTTGTAATGGAAAAACGTTTTATGCGCCTTAAGACAAGATGCTATGCTAAGTGGAATAACGTTTTATCATCCATTCAGTTTTGGATATAACACGTTTTTCCACTGCAAAAACTTTAAAACATTCTATATATTAATATAAAAGCCTTTTATTTATTTTTTGTTGTTATTAAATGATAAAAAAAGTTGTACTAAATCAGATAGTTAAATAAAAAAAGCAAAACAAAGAGCCTTCAATATTTAAAACGTTTTTTGGCTCTAGTGAAAAATTATAATTTTGTCGTTTACAACGTTATTCGCGGCTACGCTTCAATTGTCGTTTGCTTATTTTTTGGTCACTTTTAGAAAAACTTCTTAATAAACTATAATCTTTATAAACTATTTCGAAAGTTTGTTTCTATAACATACTATTTGCCATAACATGTTTACAATGCAATAAAATATTCACTTTCATTGCGACAGCCTTAATTATGTTTTGTCTCAGCAACGCTGATCGAGCGCGTCTGAGATGATAGGAAAGAAAAAGCGCCAATAACCATATAGCTCTGTTGAAGCATTTGTATTTTTTTTTGTTACTCTCGCATTCTACTCTCCCACAGTCAAAATTTTCAACAAAGCTGTATGGCTTTATAAAAGTTTGTGAGCATTTTGAAAAGTAAGAGAGTGAATTCTAAATATACAGCGGTACATGGTATGGGTTCAATCGAACATATTTTGAGGATTATAAAATCCGATGTTTATATTAACGTATTTAACGGCGTTATGCTGCCGGTGTCTAGCTTGGAAATGCTGCCATGCTGGATATTCCATTAGGAAAAGTTCTAAATAGGTAAAAGCTTTTTCTTTTTGCCGAAAATGTCCAGGTTCTCAATTGGCCTGCACAGTCTTCTGTTCTCAACCCAATCGAGAACATTTGGATGCTCGTGAGGTGTCAAATTGAAGGTATTTAAGAAACCGAAACACTGGTACAAAGAGCTCCAAAAGCAATGATAATATGCTTCAATCGACCAGGTTAAGCATTTAATACAGTCTATGCTACGAAAATTCTCAGCGCTGTTCTCTAATAATGGAAATGCGACAAAAGATTGAAAACATTTTCGATTTTCTTTGAATTTTACACACAATTCTTCCAGTGGCAAATGTTTTGAACTTTTCTATACGAACTTTAATTTACAATTTTTTATATTATTTTTAATTTGCAAAAAAACTTAGTCATTGAAGTTTTATTTAATAAAATGTATGGATTTCAGGTTGTTTTAAATAAGAAAATCTTTTATAATAAAATTATTTGAGTGAAGTTAAGACATCATTCCAAAAGGAAGTGTATTAAGTTGCAAATTATATAATCGGCACTGTACATTAGACCGTATCGCAAATAAAAAGTTCGCCGTACACCTTCTATTCTGAAGCATTTATGCAAGTTAATTTCGAACATTTTTTTTTTTTTTTTTTGACCGAACGTAGGGGTCGCGCATTTACATTTTTGTTTATAACTTCGTCATTTAACGTCAGATTTTAAAGTATGTTATATCAAAGTTTTTGTCTCGAGGAGACCAATATTATTGTTTCAAAGGTCATTGACCTCAGACCGCCCGTTCTAGTACTTACTCACCAGATCTCAGTTCCTACCATGCTAACATGCCACCCTGATTTCAGAAAAAAAAAGCTCGCAAAAAATGTGTAAACTTTTGTGAAAGAAGTATATCGATTGTTTCAGTGCAAATATTTTTAAAAATTTTTTTTAATTTTTTTTGACGAAATTAGGTTATTTTTACACTGGAGTATATCTTAAAGGGCTTAGAGCTACCTTGAATTGCAATTTTAAGACAAAAGGCTATTCATAATCAAAAATTAACAAATGAAATAAAACTTTATTGAATTCAGAAACCATTGGAAATCCTATGATTTTTGATCTTTTGAAAAACCTCCATAAAATTTAAAAGCAACAAAGTTTTTGCTGTATTAGAAATTTGGTACAGACAGTTGACTTAACAAATATTACAGCAACAATAACAATAATGATCCAATATAATACCCTTACCCTTTTTGAAAAAGCCAGTTTTTCATACCGTATAACAAAATATTGAAAACTACTGAAACAAAGAAACAACTTCAATATCAGAACAAAAATAAAAAATGTGATTAATTCTTTATTGTATCTTTGTCATAACAGTGATCAAAGGATGCTTTTAAACAAGAAGCTGTAGGAAACGTTATCCTTTTGTAGCAACGCGTGGCATTCCAGTTATATCGGTAACAGCAGTACGTAAACGTTTAAATAAACTCGTGAATGAATATTACAAAATTGCTAAAAATCCATTGAGATACAATGTTTATGCGTGGAATAAATTGTTCCTAATTTCGCGATGTAAGTATGAGTGACATAAATTAAAAAGTAAAAGTAAATTACAAATTTTAATCCATCAAATATCAATCCATCAAATTTCGACGTGATTCAAGTTGGCTGTATTTCTGACGGCTCTCGAGTTTAGCTAAAATGTGGCCCATACGTTGTTCATCGGTGACGGCCATAGCAGATTCATGTACTACATGGACAAAACGCTCGGTGTTTTGAGAATGGCATGGCATGGACTTCGATCACTATTTTGTTGCAAATACAATAAAAAATTAATCACATCGCGCTCCGTTGGCAACTGTGTATTATTAAATTTATTCACAATAAAAGACATTTTTTATTTTTTAGGTCGTGAAATTTAAATACACAAAACACATTTGATAATTATAACCAACATTTATAGCCCGAACACAATTCACGCAACGAGCGACTAGCGCCAATTGTCAAACTTTTTTACACGTATTTCTTATAAGACGACTTTTTGGAGACTTTTTGATGATGTCAAAGTGTGTGGTGGTGCTGCCACTTATTTCTTTTTGCTTGCTTTATTTTGGGACAAACACTTTGAGAGGGAGTTTTAAAATCGGGTAAAAGGGATACAACTATGAAAAATCCCATCAATCGTGCATATTAACCGTTAATCGAGCCTTGTATCATATATGATACATTTAGTTTTTTATATTATCATAACTGTTTAAATAAAAAAGTTAGGAACCTAATTTTTTGTGACTTTGTTTATTTTCTCATTGCCGTTATTTGAAGTCATATTTTGAAAAAAAATTTAAGCAGGCCATGAGAAATTCAAAAACTTCTAATTCGAGCTATGTATCATATATGATACATATGGCAGTTCAAACGTTTTCTGCAGCGGAGCAGGTGATTTACGGCGCGATTTTTGATATCTTTTGTGTTTTAATTTGTTGGTGCCCTTTTTTTTCTAATATTAATATTTAACATATTCAAAATAATGGCGCGTCCACGGTGTTTGACTTTGGAGGAACTAGTGAATGAAGTTATGAATGAGAGTGAAGAGGATGAGAGTGCACAGGATGAAGATGGTTCTGATCCTGAAACTGAAATAGAAAGCAGTTCTTCTGAAAGCTGTTTATCTGTACTGGATGATATTATTGGCAGTAGTTCAGGTAATGATCCCACATATGTTGCAAAAGATGGTACTTTTTGGAGTAGCGAGTCTTACGCCACTGGTCGTTTGGGTAAAGAAAGTGTCCTAAATTTGCGCCCAGGTTGGTAATTATTGAAGGTTAAAGTGGCAAAGAAGTACGGTTACTTGTTTTTAGGATTAACAAAATTTGCATCAAGCCGGGTGAACAACATTCGGGATTCATTCCTATTACTTTTTCCATCGTCATTATCAAAAATTGTAATCGATAACTCGAACAAGTACGGAAGGTATTTACATAGTTCTAATCATATCGAAATTGACGAGGAACTATTTCACGCCTACTTAGCCGTTTTAATACTGGCCGGTGTGTATAAGTAAGTAAAAGAACAGACAAATTTTTGAAAAATACACATTTACAACTACTATACGTTTATCAGATCCAGGCATGAAACTTTGCATGATTTGTTTGATGAATATTATGGACGTCCAATATTTCGGGCCATCATGTCTGAGAAAACATTTTTATATATTCACAAAATCATTCGTTTTGATGATGTTATTAGCCGACGTGCTCAAAGAAATGATGACAAATTTGCACCAATTAGAAACCTTTGGGAGAAATGGTCTGAACGGCTTCCTACATTCTACAATCCTACTGAGTCCGTTACTGTAGATGAACAATTATTGGGATTTCATGGTCGTTGTAAGTTTCGCCAGTATATTCCGTCAAAACCAGAGAGATATGGTTTGAAATTTTGGGTACTTGTTGATTCAAGCACGTGCTATGTATGGAAAATACAGCCATACTTGGGAAAGGGCGTGACAGGAAATCCTGAGAAGAATCAAGGAGAACGAGTTGTTCTAGATTTAGTTGAGGGATTAAAAGGGCATAATGTCACTATGGACAATTTTTTTTCATCACACAGCCTTGGCCAAAAACTATTGCAAAAGAATATGACAATGGTTGGAACTATGCGCAAAAATAAAAGGTCTATTCCCCCAAAGCTACTGAATTGCAAGAAAATTCCACGATACGAATCAACTTTTGCCTTCACTCCTGATACCAGTCTCGTTTCGTATATCAGTCATAAAAACAAATGTACCATTGTCATGAGCACAATGCATCACGCACCTAAAATTGCGAATGATCCGAAAAAGTTGCCCGAAATAGTCTCTTTTTATAACTCAACAAAGGGAGGCGTGGACACCGTTGACAATATGCTGAGTTGCTACAGTTGCAAACGTAAAAATAATCGTTGGACTATGGCGGTATTCTCCAACATAATCGATATTTCTGCTCTGAATTCTTATATTTTATTCAATGAAATCGACCCCAATTGGAAGCAAACTCAAAAGCACACAAAACGTAAATGTTTTCTGCATGAGTTGGCAATTTCGTTGGCAAAGCCCTATATGGAAAAGCGGAAAAAAGCCCCAAGAAGCGAATTATCTGTGATGCTGCTTTCGAAACTCTCAACAAAAAATATCAACGATACTAATGATAATGATGCTGGCCCATCCAAAAAGCAAAAAATTGAGAAAGCTTCGATAAAAATCCGCGCAAGGTGTCAAAATTGCTATCATTCTGGCGAAAACAAAAATAAATGGACATCGTCGATCTGCATCATTTGCAAAAAGCCATGCTGTATTGACAAACATGCAAAAAATATTTGCACAAATTGCATTAGTAACACCTAAAAATGTAATAACTTGAAATATATTTGCATGAAATTTATCAATAAAAATAAATAAATTAAAACTTGAAAGAAAAATGTCGCTACACATTATTTTCTCCTATGAACTGTAGTATGTATCAAATATGATACATAGCTAGGATTATGAAGTTTTTTTAAGGCTCGATCTACGGTTAAAATGCATTTTTCAGACTTTTTCCGAAGACTTCAATTCCAATCCACAAGAGTCTTTCTACCTTTTCCTACATAGTTCATTTCTGGGAACCTTGAAAAAACTTAAATTTTCTTTGTTCCAAGTACAGCGGCAGATAGCACAGCTACTAGAAATTTTCTTTAATTTAAAGTATATTTTTTTAGCACTGCACTGAATTATTTTGGTTAACACACTAGACGCGTCTTGTAGATTGAAGGCAATAAGAAAGTAGAAATTTACCATTGGATTTTGCAATGGATTATAACATAAAGAATGGCATCACTGTATTTTGTGTTTTTGGTAGCACCAGTTGGTCTATTTCAGAGATGTTGGGGCTAGGAGTGTTTTTAAATTGCAATTCAAGGTAGCTCTAAGCCCTTTAAGATATACTCCAGTGTAAAAATAACCTAATTTCGTCAAAGAAAATTAAAAAATTTTTTAAAAATATTTGCACTGAAACAATCGATATACTTTCTTCACAAAAGTTTACACATTTTTTGCGAGCTTTTTTTTTCTGAAATCAGGGTGGCATGTTAGCATGGTAGGAACTGAGATCTGGTGAGTAAGTACTAGAACGGGCGGTCTGGGGTCAATGACCTTTGGAACAATAATATTAGTCTCCTCGAAACAAAACTTTGATATAACATACTTTAAAATCCGACGTCAAATGACGAAGTTATAAACAAAAATGTAAATGCGCGACCCCTACGTTCGGTCAAAAAAAAAAAACATTTTTTTTTCGAAAACAACAGACAAAAATGCTTCAGATTCGAAGGTTTACGGCGAACTTTTTTTTTCCCCCCTATAACGTGATACGCTCTACTGTACATGTGTGTCAAAAATGTGGTTTTTTTTTCTTAGAAATAAGTTCGTAACTTTTGATAGATAGTTACGATTTTGAAAAAAAGAGTTTTTCTGCTACATTTTGCAAACAACAGGTATTAGCTTTATTTTGTAAAAAATACGGCACCATATGGGATATAAAGCACCATACAGTTTTTGAAACGAAGCTTTTTACTCCTCGTTCTGTGATTAGCTTGGAGTGAAATCTGAAAAATGTTCAACAGACTTTTTCTTAGAATTTTATGGTTATATAATCATATAATATATAAATAAATCTCAAATTATATAAGATATATAAATAAATCTTTCCGATTTCGAAATCCGATTTCGTTGCGAATCGTAACGAAAATCATATGAAGGGCTTGACACGACATCGTAACGAAATATCGTAATGAGTCTTAACGAAAATGTTACGAAAAAGTTACGATTTCGTTCCGACAGTTAGAAAGATAGGAAATTTTACTCTGTTTGCATTTCAATAAGTCGTACAAACAGTCGCATAACGAAATTTTATAAAAATTCTTATAAAAAGTGAAACTGTTCCGATATTTGCGTAACGAAATTTTAAGGATTTCTTTAAGACAGCTCGAAATAGAAACAAATTATTCGGAATTTTGACAAAGTCGTCAACTATGGTTTGCTGGGTTACTTGTATTTAAGTTTGAACTTTTGCTTCAAATGACAATGTCATTATAAGAAATTATACACACCAGCAATGAGTATTAAATGTGTACTATCATTTCTTTTATAACATTATCTCGATCAATGAATTGTTGTCTTTGTTGATGTCTTTGACTTGTGATGTATGGATCAGATGATATTAAAAGCTGGTTAGGAACAAGTCTAGTTTAATGAATCCGCTTTAATTTCAAAAAAATGCTTACTATTTACAAGGCATGACAGAATTATAATTGTATCTTGCGTACAAGGTAGCGTTATTTTCGTAGATTGTAATGGTATTGAAAAAAAAGTCCACTATCCCCCCTGTGGCCCAAGCAACCCCTTGAAATTCAGCAAGTTAATCCCTGGCTTATAACATCAATATTCGCTGATATATGACTGCATTTTCTGGAATTTATTAATCTAAATTTTTTGTTGTGCTTATTACGAGCTTCTTCAGAAATAATACCAACTGGTAGCAGTACTGCTTGAACAATTTCTCTGTCATGCAGTAAAACCTTATGAACTTTTACTGGCATATAATACCAATTATAGGTTTTAGCAAAAAGTTCAGCAGTTTTTTATAGACGTAATCACCAAACTTATAGGCATCAATATTTTCTACTCCAGTTATGTATTGTTATATTATACAAAGTCTGTCTAAAATTTCCTCATTCAAACCAATAATATCTGCTACTACGCTTGTCCATGTTTTAATATCTCGTCACTGAGCACATTATAAGAAATGTTAAATTTATTCATTTTATACTTTACTTATGGAGACTCAAACAATGCTTAAAACTTTAAAATATTTTCGACTATAACAATAGAAAAAAAAAATGTTTTCCAATTGTTTTTGTTGGCATTTTCATTTCATATGAGCGTTCTTTCAGTTGTTATGAGCGAACTTATTGTCAAAATAATTAATGAATCCCTAAAACTATACAATGCTCTTTGTACACTATCTGAGTTAGAACTATTGCAATATTTGAGTTGATAAATAAATTTTAATATTAATAACTCTTGTGGCATAGAGTATAAATTATTAACTAGAGATTGCATCAACTCTGCTAAAATCTCTGGCATGTGTTAACAGAGTTATTTCACTTAAAAACATGAAGAAAAAAAAAAACTCTGTTAACCTCTGTTAACACATGCCAGAGACTTAGCAGAGTTGATGCAATCTCTAGACAATAATTTATACTCTATGCTTGTGGAAACATGTGCAATTTGTTTTTTTATAAATAACAAGTCGACATTCGAATCTTTCAATTTACTCGAATAAGTCTGATGAGCCAAAGTGAGCCAATAAGGAGAGAAGAGCATAATTTTTGTTTTACTTTTAAGTAATCCAATGAGGCAAAGAAAGCAAAAAGAGGTATGTATATATTAATTGAAAAAACAACTAAGTAAAAAAAGTTCTAGATCTATACTGAATTCAATTTAAGGGGTTACATGACATTGGCAGTTTTTTGAAATCGACTTTTTTTTTAATAATTTTGTATTTTAGTTAATATTCTACAGATTCTAAGAAAAAAATTTCATGGACAAATTCTTACGGGTTCAAAAGGTACAGCCGGATTAGTGAGAGCGCATTTTTAATTTTTGCGCTACCTACGTACGTATATACTTGTTATACTTGCTACCTGACTTTTGGTGGTTGTTATTTCGTACCTACTTGAAGGGTGAAGCCCGAATTGCTAAACGATTGCAAAAAACTGTAAAAACAGCACAACACAAGATAACGAAGGCATATAGTACTAAGCAGGCATGGCAGATTGAAGGTAACCTTTTTTTTTCTTTGTTCACAAACTCTGAACGCGTTTATCTTGAAACCATGTTTTTCGTACTGGTTGCGGCAATAGCGGGTTAATTTTTTGACGAAATTTTTTTTTTTTGCTTATTTTTAAACTTGATTCGCTATGAATATTATGAATTTTAAAAGACAATATTTATTTCGAAAAAAACACACTTTCAAATTGGGAACATCACCAAAAATTGAAAAAACATTTAAAAGAAAAGCTCGTGTCATACGATAACCAATTTGGTTAAGATTTAAAAAAGTCATTTTTTTGCCAGATCGAACAATTTTTGCAACTCCCAGCGCTGCAACCACGAGGCCCCGTTTTTTTCTCTGCCGCCAGTTTGGAGCTCTATAAAACCATGTTGGAGTGAAAAATATATTTTTTTGAATTTTTTTTTTCTTGTAATTTGTTCAATTATTTACAATAATAAAAAAATTTCCAAAATTTTGGAAAAATATTTGTTTTTGACTGAGTTATGAATTTTTAAAAAAAGGTCTGTTTTCTCTGCCGCGAATGTCATGTCCCGCCTTAAGGCTAAAATTGGACAATTTGAAAACTAAAAAATTGCAAGACTTAGATGCATTTTTTTAATCAAAACTGGCAACTTTTTTCTTAATCTGTAAACGGATATTTTTAGTATTTGAACATTCCTCTGACGCACAACTTTCTTAGATATTTACATTTTTCAAGTTGAAAAGCAGATATTTTTCGAAAATTAAACCATATCAACACACTATGGTTTGAAAGAATGTAGATGAACAAATAAGAATTTCATGCAATAACTTGTTTTGTCCTTAAGATATTTCAATTGACTATTCAATATTGTGTGTGCTGATCATTGCGTTAGAAATTTGGAAAAACGTTTTGCATACCAACTTCTCTGAACTAGTTCAAAAAAAATGGTTTCATTCGACTCAGCAGCTCAATGGCATTATCTGAGCATTGATTAAAGATTTAGGAATAAAAAAAAATGTATGTACATTATAAATACTGTTGATAAAACCTTGTATTGGTACGTGCATAAATATGCCTTTAAGCAGTTCAAAACACTTTTGTCTTGTTCAGGAAGCCTTTGTTATTCCTTTTTTCAACTCAAATCGCCCTCTGCAATATAGCATAAAATAAAACATACATAAAGAATATCTAAAATGCAGAGAAATATGTGGAATTCTTGATGCTGTCCAGTGCTTTGCCTAGTGTTTGCAACTGAGTTGTAAACAACTTGGAAAGCTTTGTTCGCTCTTATCTTGCAACAACAACAACAACAATAACAACAACAACAATGAAAGTAAGTAGTTCGATAAATATTTGCCATAATTTTTCCGAAATATTTATGTATGTATGAGTGTGTTGGAGCTGTCAGTATGTAAACAATGCTTTCATGCTTAGTTTCTATAAATAATATTTATGTAAAAAAATATGTGCATTTATTGTATTGACAAATTGTTATGCTGCAGTTAACTGTGGTAATTTTTAATAAATTTAAGAACAAGATTATAATCAACTTTTTAAGCAGAAAACGTATTGAAAGAATCAAATTATTTTGTGATACAAATATAACAGCACTTTAGATTAAGTAAAACATTGCTTGTATGAAGAATTAATGTTGCTCATACGCCATGATGTACAAACTATTTAAAAGCACGTTTTGGTATAATGCCTACAATATTAATTGTAATTAAACAAATTTGTTGAATAAACTCAATATAACTTAGCTATATTATGCTTATTTGCGACAAACATTCCATCAGTTTCTGAGTTTTCCCAACTCATACATAAAAACTTTGTTTCTTTGCAGCTGCCTTGGTTTCAGCGCTCATGTAATCGTTAGCATGTATATCCTTAATTTAATCCCTAAATGCTTCTCAAACTAATTCTGTTCATATCTCTTGGCTTGTTAATAAAACTTAATATAAATTTTTAAACATATGTGGCAGCGTTGTTGCACCTGCTGTTTGTTCTGATTGCTGTTTGCACCTACTTTGAACGGACAGACAGCCAAGAATCCTAAAACACACACATACACACATACACGTACGTGTGTTTATAATTTTATATTAACAATTTTCCAGCCAAATACCAAATGTTCAAAATTCATTCAATTTTGCCGTTATTGTTGTTGTCTTAAGTAAGATTGTTTTTGTTCATTAAACCGCAAGGATTATTAATAGCTGCTGCCACATGTGTACCATTCATATGAAAGCCCACGTGTATGTGGCTGGGTGTGTTCAGTGAGTTTGTTAAGTTAAAGCGTAACGCGTGTGTTAGTTTTTATTTGAGCACAGATAAATATTTTCCCCAACACTTTCAAACAACACCACAAAAATAAGTTTCTGTTGGCACTGCTCGTTGACGGAGATAAGCTGCCAGCAGCAGGAAGTAGACATTACCATAATGTGGCATGAGGTGCTAAGCATAAACATTGGATATAGGCTTAGGCTGCAGAAAAGGTAAGCAACAGCTGAGTGTTTGTTTAGGATTGACTAAACCATGATTGTTAGACCAGCTTTATTAACATTGGGTATGGATGCGATAGAGCATGAAAATAAGCAAAAGTTTAAGAGTAGAATGTAATTAAAAAAAAAAAAAATAACAATGTGTAATACATTCATGAAAAGAAAACTTTTTAACTTATATAAGTTCAATCAGTCCAAGTTGCGCCGTTCTGTTAAACTGACATATAAATTTGTCGTACATTTCAAGCTTCCTCGTATAGAAATGTAAAGTATGTATTTATAGCATTTTTTTTTATTATTATTATTTTTTCTTTATTTTCTACGTATTAGGTAACGTATTTTGGGGATCTTATCCTAATACAAAATATATCACTTATAATAAGTTGAGCATAATATCAAAGATAATAAATTTAAGATGTGTTCATAAAGTTCCGGGCTATGTGGCAGGCGTCAATGATTACAGATTTCAGCATAGCGTCGATAATGGTTCTTCTCACTCCTAGAAGTCTTACATCCTCATGTAAGTTGTTGTGTACTACGCCCTCTGCACTGATGATTATTGCAACTATCTTTACTTCCTTCAGATTCCAATTCCGCTTAATTTCCACAGCAAGTTCAGAATATCTGTTACGTTTTTTTCTATATGTTCGGCTTATATTTCTCGTAGCTGGGATAGCTATATCAATGAAAACGCCCTTGCGTTCCACTTTGTCAATAACAGTGATATCCAGTCGATTGTGTATCCTAGTGTGTTCTGAGTGAATGGTACGATCATAGTAGACCTTGATGTTACGATTCTCCACAACTGGTTGAGGCATATATACATAGTAGGGCGCTTTGTCAGGTGTAATCTTATATGTTTCGAGAAGCTTCTTATTACCAATTTTAGCTACATTATATATAGTTTCAATATGATTTCTGCATCTCCGGCAATTATCATCAACAACTGTAAGATCTTTCATGACATGCTTTCTGTAGTTCTTAGTTGAAATAACACGGTCTTGTATAGCAATCATAAAGGCTTCGGTGTCAGCATACATGGCTCCGTTTAATAGCTATCTGTTTGAGTTTATCAACATTATCGCCATTAATATCTCTGTAGTACTGGCCGTGTATAGCTTTGATTGCCCTGTTTCGTTCCCTAATTACGTTATCTTCAGCAAGTCTTTTAAAATACCCGTCCAGATGCAAAGGTTGCAAAGGTGTCAAGTATCTATCCGCTTCCACTATTGCTTTTATGAGACTTGATCTTACGGCTTTACAGTGGAAATAGTTGCGGAGTGATTGAATAGGGTTATCATGCAGTACCTGAAGATACATTAAACCTCTTCCTCCTTCTTTTCTCGTTGTTACCATTCTCTCGTAGCATGACTTAGGATGATGAAACTTATAACATGTGAGCATTGTTCTAATTTTTCGCTGCAATGCTTGCAATTCAGTTGTTGTCCATTTGATAATTGCAAAGCTATAGGTGAGTATTGGGATCGCAAACGTATTTACAGCATTTATTAAATGCTTGCCGCTCAGGTTCGCTTTCGCGATTTTGTGAATACGGGATTTGAACTCCTTAGTCAAGGTGCCTTTGACTGTTTTCCTCTCAATGCGTCTGTTTTGCATCATGCCTAGGTATTTGTAAGCCTCATGCTCTTCCATTTCTCTGATATAAGATACATGTACATCAACGTCTTGACTTTTTGCCATTTTGCCTCTGGTGGTGCATACTGTTCTGCACTTGTCTAATCCAAATTTCATGTTTATATCATTACTGAATATGGAGACTATTTGTATTAGTTGTTGAAGATGTTGTCTAGTAGAAGCATATGTTTTTAGGTCGACCATGTACAAGAAGTAACTTAAAGTAGTTTGACTGACGGTGCTTTTTATTTTATACACATATTTGGTATTATTTAAGAGATTACTTAGCGGGTTAAGAGCAGTGCAAAACCATAATGCTGAGAGGCAGTCTTCTTGGAAGATACGTTGTCTTATCATAATCTCCGCTGTCTTAATTGATCCTGTTTTTGAAAATATTTCAATGTTTATTCGCCAGTTGAGATCATTATTATTATTGTTATTGTTATTATTATTATTATTATTATTATTATTATTATTATTATTGTTATTATTATTATTATTATTATTATTATTATTATTATTATTATTATTATTATTATTATTATTATTATTATTATTATTATTATTATTATTATTATTATTATTATTATTATTATTATTATTATTATTATTATTATTATTATTATTATTATTATTATTATTATTATTATTATTATTATTATTATTATTATTATTATTATTATTATTATTATTATTTTTATTATTATTATTATTATTATTATTATTATTATTATTATTATTATTATTATTATTATTATTATTATTATTATTATTATTATTATTATTATTATTATTATTATTATTATTATTATTATTATTATTATTATTATTATTATTATTATTATTATTATTATTATTATTATTATTATTATTATTATTATTATTATAATTATTGTTATTATTATTATTATTATTATTATTATTATTATTATTATTATTATTATAATTATTATAATTATTATTATTATTATTATTATTATTATTATTATTATTATTATTATTATTATTATTATTATTATTATTATTATTATTATTATTATTATTATTATTATTATTAATATTATTATTATTATTATTATTATTATTATTTTTATTATTATTATTATTATTATTATTATTATTTTTATTATTAGTATTATTATTATTATTATTATAATTATTATTATTATTATTATTATTATTATTATTATTATTATTATTATTATTATTATTATTATTATTATTATTATTGTTATTATTATTATTATTATTATTATTATTATTATTATTATTATTATTATTATTATTATTATTATTATTATTATTATTATTATTATTGTTATTATTATTATTATTATTATTATTATTATTATTATTATTATTATTATTATTATTATTATTATTATTATTATTATTATTATTATTATTATTATTATTATTATTATTATTATTATTATTATTATTATTATTATTATTATTATTATTATTATTATTATTATTATTATTATAATTATTATTATTATTATTATTATTATTATTATTATTATTATTATTATTATTATTATTATGATTATTATTATTATTATTATTATTATTATTATTATTATTATTATTATTATTATTATTATTATTATTATTATTATTATTATTATTATTATTATTATTATTATTATTATTATTATTATTATTATTATTATTATTATTATTATTATTATTATTATTATTATTACTATTATTATTATTACTATTATTATTACAAAATTAGAATTGTATATTAAGACTTATCTTTTATAGTAAATCAATTAAGGGAAATCAAGTCAATAGATATTTATTTAAATAATTTACATTTATCTGAAAATTATTTAAATAAATTATTAAATTAAAATATTAAATAAATGTAATATATTGGTGCATTACTTCGTTTCGCCTATATTGTGCGCAGTGCTGTCTCAGCATTCGTAATCCTCTGAATGACATATAAATGCGAATGAATCCATTCATGCCGTTCTCTGATATGAATTTCAACCAATATTTATCCTTGACCAGGAAAGATCATATTTAAACAAAGAAACTCTTTGCTGAATGAAATTAATTTATCGGGAAAGGGGAAATGATATATGAAAAAACTTGATAGGTAATTTATTTCGAGTTGAGAAAAAGTCTTGCAAAAACAAAATATCGTTAGCAAGCACATTTGTCGAAGTAATTCAACCAAAACAAAAAAAAAAAAAAAAAAACGCAACAAAGAAATACCACAAAAATACAAGAACACACATTCACATTACTTTCATTCTTAAAAGTTCCCAGCCTAAAGCCGTAACTAATGTTTATGAAAATGTAATTTTGTGCACAGAAACTTGTGTGGTTGAACTTTGTGTGATAGTAATTAGCTTAAGTTACTCTCTGTAGACAATACAATAAAGCACACATATACACAGTCACGCACAAAATCAAGGTAACAAAAAAAAAATAGTAGCTGTGGTGCGGAAATTATATGATTATATTTGCATACACGTATAGTGGAACATATATGTGTTTGTGTGTTATGGTGCTAGTGTAAGTAATATGCTAAAATAAAGAGGCACATTCCAGTCATCAAAACAGTTTATTTAAATTGCTTTAAAAAACTGTCCTAATCAACTCCGGGTTTTTTGGTCTATAATTTATGTAGTATTTGTATGCATGCTTTGTTTTATGTGTGCAGCTTGGTATACATTTATATACAAAAGCATGGAATGCTAATGTTATAATGTGTAGATTTATATATTTGCGTCAGTTGTGTGGTTTTCTTTTCTTGTCTACGTGTCACTTTGTGGCATTTGCGGCAAAGTTGGTTTCTGGCAACAAAATTTGTATCGGTTGTCGGTAAAGCAGTTAAGCCCACACATACACACACACACACACACACACACACACACACACACACACACACACACAGAGAGCCATACACATAAATAAACTGCAAATTTAAATTGTGTCTAAATAGAAAGTTGATGATTACTTTACTCATTCTCCAGTAAAGCTGCTTTTTATTTCGTATTTTTCTTCCGTCTTCAACTGTTTTATAATCGCAATTTATTTTTCGAGTTTCTTGTTCTGTCGTTGTTTTTATTATTGCTGTTGTTCTACTTTAAGTTTGCCACAACTCAAAGAAAAAACTCGAGCACAACACAAACTGAGCCAAAAACAAAAAAAAACTTAGGAAAAAACAAGAGGAAAAATAAAAATAGAAGGTATGGCAGCTCTATTTAATAGACAAGAAAAATGTTCATTTACTATTCATGGAATTTATTAAAAATTTATAGAAAACTTTTCAAGCTTCATGCACAGCATTGTTGTTGTTGTTATGGGATGCTGCTTTGGATTTTGGGTTGAATGATTTTATCTTTTTTTTTTTATATTAGTTTTGCTTTCCTGGTGACATTGATGTCTTGGTCGCATATGAATGAACACATTATTAAACCGTGTTGAAGTATTTTTCGAGAATTTTTGGTGTGACTTTTGTGGACTTAACTCAAGAGAATATCAAAGCGAAAATTTTAAGTTGTATTTTATAAGATTTGTTTTAATTTTGCCCTTTTTTTATATCGAAGCACAATATACCATATAAAATTATCTCAGATAATACTTATCATAATACAACTAGGTCACCAAGTGCATTAATGCTTTCAAGTTTCAATCCTCAATGGTCGCTAAAATATTTTTAAATATTTTATATTTAAAATACTCGTGATTCTCGAGAATAGTATTTATTTTCTATTTTAAAGTAACAAAAACGTGCCATTTGAAAGAAATGAATTAAAGCACTCTTTAGCGATTTTTTGAAGGATTTGAGGATTTGAGAGGGCGCTGTAGTACCCTCTGGTATTTCAGATATACTAAAACCAACAGTTCTAAAAGACTCACTGTCCCCAAAAACTTTTATATACAAATATTTATGCCAATCGGATGAGCGGTTTAAGAGTTTATAAAGAGCATTTTTTTTAAGAGATTTGTACTACAGTGCCGGCCCGTAGCCAGATCTTACCCAAGGGGGGGGGGGGGGGGGTGCTTTTCATAAAAAAATATATCGATATTTTCTGATATACATAGATGAATAAAAGGAATTTAGTATAAAACTTACTTTTATTTATTTTTATATGTTTGTATTAAGTCTTCTCTTTTTTTCATCCTCATTCATCATCCTCTGTGACTTTGCTATCCCTATGTATTCTTAAGGATGCACAACCATTTAAGCAGTACTCGCCCATAGAACTTCTAGAAATACATTTCAAATATCAATTGCACTCCTTCACCTATCACCACACTTTCCTAATACATATATGCGCCAGCATCCGCTGCTGAATTCTGGTTTAATTTATTCCTATGGTAGTGTTACCAGAGCAAGGTAAAATTCTTGCATATTGTTTAATTAAAAATTTTGACCGTTCCTCTTTTTCGGATGTAATCAAAATCAAGTTGAACGATGGCAAAAGCCAGTTGTGCTTTCTAAAAAGTTGTAATTGTTGCACGAAGGAAAGGTATATGAACAGTAATTTTGTAAAAATATACCACAACATTAGAAATATGACCTACAATTCAAATTCCTTTGAAACGATATTTCCGTAAGCGTCTTATTATAGTATTCTAACAATTTACCTACAAGCTGCTATTGGGTTAAAATTCTGTATAAAGCAATGTTTACCTATAAGCCACTTGTGAACTACTAGAAAAACTATCACGACAATACTAACATTTTGTTATACTTAAATCCGTAACCAACTCCTAAACTTTAACAGATCACTTAGCAAAATTCTTAATTAGGAAGGGGAATTTTTAAATGTTTTGAACACTTGATATGAAATGAAATTGGAAATATCGTTGCTTGCACCTTTATGTACTGCCGAAGTCGAAAGCAGTTCCGATATATCAAACGAAATTTCTGTTTCTGGAACAACTTCTACAATTATACACACAAAACGCACACACTTAGAATTATTTACATTAAAAGTGAAATATTCTTAATAACACTACTTATACGACCGCTTTTAACAGTACTGTCAAATAACCACCTCCGGCAACTGCCGGTTCCAAAGGCAGTTCTGGACACTTTTGAGGCTCTTAAGATTCTTAAACGCTTTCTACAATGCAAACGAAATACAATATTACATTATTATGATTTAGCTAAAATCGTAATCATTAAATAATTATAATATACTATGGACCCCGTACACATTGATCACTACACCATTCTGGCAGCACTGCCCTCATTTGGTACATCACCAAAGTAGTTCTAATGTCGCTTCGACTTCGGCGGTGGCATCTTCTTTTGATAATTACTCGTATTGAATTTTGTAACATTGGATCAAAGTATTAAAGAATATCAAGAAGTCGCCATAGTAAGGACGGAAATTGATAAAAGAAAAAAATTCCTTAAAAACAAAGATTTACTTTCTTCCTTTTTAGCCTTTTTTAATAGCGGTTTCTGCAGCTAATTAAGTGGAATTGTTTTAGTGTTTTAGCACAATAAAATAATCAATAGAATAACACTAACACAAGTGGATTAAATTTTAGAAAACCAGAATTAAGACAATTGTAAAAGTTAAATATTTTCCTCACTTTCATTTAATACTTTCCAACGCAATAGATTCTTAAATCGCAGGTGATGGACAAGGCACAATCGAATGTATCGAACTTTATTCGATATCTTAAGCGTGTTTCTGTTGCTGTTTATACAGTTACTGAAAAGAAACGTAGGCGCATTATGTATGCGCATATAAAAAATGTCATATTAATAATTATATTTTATTTTTTTATACTTTCTGGACCCTAAGGAGTGGGTTTGAACACCCAAAACTCCCCCCCCCCCCTTGTCTACTGGCCTGCTACAGTGCCATTTGTTGTTCGAAATAGAGCAGAATATATAGACCCGAAACAATCACCAGATGAAAAAACCACCATATAAAAAGTTTGTATCCAATCTGATGAGCAGTTTAGGGAAAAGGGGAAGGGTGGAGGGGGGGAGGGATTGGGAGTATAAATACACTTACACACACACATAGGTATAGGCAAGTCCATCCCTGGATCCCGTACAATTTGAGCCCCTTTATATTTCGGGATTTTCAAATAAAAAAAAGAAAGAACTCAATTTCAACGAAGCTGACAAAGCTGTGCTGAATAACATAAATTTTTTTTTGATTCAATCACTTAACCTTTCATTGCTAAAAAGAATCACACAGCACAAAACAATATATTCTGCCTTTACTGAACTTCCTTACAATTACTGAATTGAAGTTATTCAAATTCGATGAACCGTACAGCTGTTACGTAACCATATTTCAATATAGAATTAGAAATACTTTTATTAGGGCTTAAGAGTAAAACGGTGATTTCCAGAGGAGAAGTAGCTGAAGGCTGTAAAGACGTTGAGTATTTGAAAGTTTTAGAAGAACCGACAACACCAGGAAACAAATCAGTTTTGTGGTGGACTAAATCGTGATCTAAACTTACAGATTATTTATGATCTTCCTTCAACTATTTCTCCAACTAGCGTAGAATCATACCAGTGCTTCTCATCAACGGGTAATATTTGCATGAATATGCGAGCAAACTTATTTGATGAAGATTAGACCCATTACTATAAAAATAATTACTACGCAAGGTATTACTGTCAAAATAATTAAATATATAAAATATTTACTTATGAAACGGTGTTTGTTAAACTTAAATTGGCACGATTAAAAATTTAGACAGTGTTCCAAATTAAAAATATTGATCATTTTTATAGCATCTAGTTAAGAAAATTTATTAAAAACTTTGGAATTTTTTTAATTTTCTTTAATTTTTCGATACTTCCCCATAATCACGGGATCGAGAGAAGCTTCCGGAATTGGACTTCCTAATAGGTATGTATATCGATATATTGTCTTTGATCTGCAGTAGGGTAAATTTTAATCCTAGAATCCAATATGAAATAAAATTGTTTATAAAATTTATTTTAATATTTCAACTAGAAACTAGGAACGGAGATTCAGCAGGATAAAAAAAAAAACACTAAATGGTCATTTCAGCTCTTGAAAGCACTTTGAATGAGCTTCGTACGATCAATTGTGTTGTGCGTGTTGTGAAATGTTTGAACACAAATGATCGAGAATTGGGCCTACATGTTTTATGCCGACTCCAAACGACTTATGTTCTCAAGAAGCTTTCATGACAGTTTTTTCTCTCTGATGTCTGCAGAGAGGTGACGGCCGAATAGAAAAATTAATTCAATTGAAAAAAAGGTCTGTGTCAGGTATGAATTGAACCAGGGTTCTCTGGCGTGTGGTCCACATAGTCTACCCACTACGCAACGGCCGCCACTATATATGTAAAATTCCTTAAAACTCTGCGCTTAGAATTTTCGAGAAACAAGTAATAACGTCACTTTGAAAGTGAAAGGATAGCGGGATTTTGATACAATTTTTTAAATTTTTTAACTTAGAGTACATTTTCCATATCAAAATATTAAGTCAATCCTTAAATTTTTGTGGAACTAAAGAATGTCTTGCTATTTTGATGACGTCACTTTTTATAGAAGGTACGTGTCGTTTTCATTTGATTTTTACAAAATCTCAAACTGAGGGTACATATTTGGTATCAAAGCTTATGTAAAAAAATTTCAATTTATTTTTGTGAAATTTGAAAAGATTTTAACTTTTAGATAAATTACTTTGTATAGGAGAGATAAGCGTGATTTTCATCAGATTTTCCGCTTATTTCCGAACTTGTTATTTATTCTTTGGATAGAAGCCTTACATCAAATTTTATAACGCTAACTCCAAATCTACAGCTGTAATCGTCATCACAAATAGACGGACAGACAAACAGAACAAACGGAACATGCCTAAATCAACGCAGGTGGTACTTACTGAAAACATGTATGCACTTCTAACCCAGATAAAAATTTCACCTAAATAAGCCTTAAGTAAAGTTTTGCATAAGAAATTTATATAGGAAGGAGAATTTAAACTTTCTTGAACAATCTTTGAAACAAGTTTTATAAAAGGTCTATGCTGGGAAAAAAGGCGTTTGAAATTATTTCCTTTATGCAAGAACTTATATAAAATTTGACCTAAGGTTATTATTCAAGGTTTATTCAGGAACTCGGGAACTGAGAAAAAAAATTTAATTTTTGTTAATTTTTGTAGTTGCTATTTAGCACAGAAAACTTATAAATTTAAAAAATCTTTGTGTATTTACCATGGCCTAAACAGCACGGATTGAACTCGGATCCTTTGTATTGAGAGCCAACAGCACGCTCTAATCATTCGTCTATTCAGGACTTTACTCGTGCGATATTGAAACTTAATTAGTATTTTTTTTTTTAATTCCCTTAAGAACAATTTTATTAAGCTCTCGATTGCAATTATATCATATACACACTTAATTTCAATTCAATAAATTGCCCCGGTAGCACAGCGGCTTAAGGTCACAATTTATGAACAGATCGATCCAAGGTTCAAAGCTTGTAGTTAATAATTTTTTTTTTAAGATAGTGAATGTTTTTTATTTAAATCAGGCATATTAAATCAGAAAAAAATCTAAGCTTGAGTAAAAATCTTCTTGACTACTTTCAAAAATGTGTCATTGAATAAAGTTTTATATAAAAAAAATTATACACGAAATTTAAATTTTCAAGGTTTTGACAAGGCTCTTTCAAGAAAATCATGAATAATTACTTTTATACAATGCCTTTTCAAGTTGAGTATGAATAACTTCAAATATTTAGGTGAAATTGTTAACTGGGTATACCCACCACACTTCCCTATGAGTGTTACAAACGGTGTGACAAAGTTAATATAAAGCAGGGGTGCGCAAAATTATGCATTCACATTTTTATGATTGTACTAGCTGAACCCGGTGAACTTCGCTCCCCTATAGTGATAAAATAAAAAGTATTTAGATATTAATAAAAGTTTATTTATTTGATTATGAATTAATAAATGCAATGCTTTAGGATATACAATGTTTTTCGTCGGTGTAGAGGTGTAACTTCTAGAGCAAAGAAAGGGGCGTGGCCCGCCCACTATTTACATGGCATATAATCCTTTTTAAGAAAACATGATATGTAGCAAATATCATCATTCTATGCCAATTATTGACTGAGATATGAGGATTTTAAGTTTTCGGTTGTGTAGGCGTGGCACCACCCCTTTGTCTGATCAAAATATTATGTAGCCAAGGACTTATTATTTCGTAACAATGTCCTATTGTGGAAATTTCATGTCGACCGGTTCAGTAGTTTAAAAGATATTACAGTTTTTAATTTTTCTAAAAATGGGTTATGGGTTAAATTTGGGTTATATGGGCGGGGCCACGCCCCTTTGTCCAAGCGCAACTTTATATAGCCTAATATTCCTGCCAGAGTCATATTAAGACGCTGTGAAAATTTCAGGTAAATCGGTCCAGTGGTTTGGCCTCCTATAAAGCACAAACAGACATACAGACATAAATTCATTTTTGCTGCAAAGCTTTTGTTTTAACAGTTTGCACTGAACGAAAAGCACGAGTTTGTTCATTCGTACGATCACAGCATAATAGGCCGAACACAATGTGCGCGACGAACGGCAAGCAGCATGTCTCCACTCGGTCGTTGTAGAGAAATGTTGAGCGACTTGATTATAATAAACGCGACAGCAGCAAACTTCAGCTGCTTTTCAACTATTTGGTTATCTAAGTCCATACTGCAATAGAAGAATTATACTATATATTAAATTCTTTATGTTATAATTTATGAGCTTACCTTCAAAACTTTAACTCAAAAAACTTCTTTTACAAAATAAAAAAAAAGAGCCGGGCACTTCAACAGCCAAACAATAGTAAACAAAAAACCATGGTTGCATTCAGCCGACTCAACAGTTGCTATTTCGAATAACAACACTGAGCTAAAAAAAGAAATACATTCAATTTCATTTTAAGTTAATAAGAAGCTATTTAGTAACCAACATTCATTGTTTTTTTGAAAAAAGATTTAAAAAACAAGTAAATTTAACAAATTTAAATTTTTAATTTTAAAAATTTGTCGAAGTTTCGCAAATTTTTTGTCTGCTTCATCAGGGCGTCTTTTATAGTTTTATAGTTAATAAAAGGCGCCCTGATGAAGCAGACAAACAATCTGAGAAACTTCGACAAGTTTTTAAAATTAAAAACTTAGATTTGTTAAATTGATATGTTTTTAAAATCTTTTTTCAAAAAACAGTTCATTTTGGTTACTAAATAATGCCGTAATAAATTAAAATAATTAAAACGTAACCATAAAATAAAAAACTGAAATATAACCAAAACGGAAGGCAAACCGTGCACTATACAATTTAATTTTATTTTCAAAGAAGTGAACGAGTGAATAACGAAGTAAGAATTTTTTCAAAGAATGCAAAACTCATTCATAAATAAAAATGTTATTTCACATTAAGTTCTAAGAAATTCATTCATTATTCGTTTTATTTATATCAATTAATGAATAAAATAATCAATAATGAATAAGAACTTAGTAAAGAATAACAAATTAATAATAAATAACAAACTAATAATGAATAACAAATGAATAATGAATAAAAATTAATAATATATAAAAAATGAATTATTAATATGAAATGAATAGCAAATAAAATATGAATAATGGATAAAAAATGAATAATTAAAAATTTTGAAATTCTTTGTGAAATGCATTCTTTGTGTATAGTACTAAAATGAACAAAAAATTTATTCATTATTCATTTTTTATTTATTATTATTCATTATTCACTTGTTATTCATTATTAATTTCTTACTCATTATTCATTTTTTAATCATTATCCAATTTTTATTCATTATAAATTTCCTAAACAAATGATTAATTTTTTATTCATGGCTTCGGTGCAAATGATTAATTTTTTTATTCATGGCTGCGGTGCAAATGAATTCAAAATTAATAATAAATAACGAATGAATAGTGAATAAAAATTAAAAACGAATAAAAAAAGAATAATTGAAAATTCTGAAATTATTTGTGAATTGCATTCTTTGTAAATAGCATTGATATGAATAAAAAATTCATTCATTATGAATTTGCTGAATGCTACCAGTAATAACAAATGTAAACAATGGCAGAAACTAGCTTTTGCTGCCTGTCAAATTAAAATTAAATTGAAGCTGACGGCAACGGCAGGCGGCAATGTTGCGCGACAAGTCTCCAAAATTCGTCCCATAAGAAATACATGTAAATGAGAAGTGACAATTGGCGCTTACCGCTCGTCGCGCGTGTTGTGTTCGGGCTATAACGCAAGAATGATAGCTTGTCGTGTTCTATAAGGTTGTGAAAAACCTTGCATGAGAAATGCACGACTAAGTTTATTGCTCCAATGTGTTTTTTGGCTCGACTCAGCAATAGGCGTTCACTATGCTCGCAACCTTGGGCAACGCAGAATAGAGCGCCCGCAGCTTAACAACATGAAGTTCGTACAACAACATATGTTGTCGTATTCAATAAGGCAGTGCAGAAGCGAGCGGCCGCAACTATAAAGCATGAAGTTCACACAACGACTGATCGTATTATTTTATTCAGTGCAATAAGTTCTCACCTCGACTAAAAAGCTTTTTCAATTGAAAGCTGTCGTATGCGTGTGAAAGCTATTAGCCAATAGGCGGCCTGATATAAAGCTTACTCTTACCCTCACGGGACTAAATTATAAAAAAAATTTGTATTAAATATTTTCAACAAAAATACAAAATAGCTAAACCTGCTGTATTCGAACCTACTGCATACAGACTATTAGGTCACTATTAAGTCACTTGTAAAAAGAGATGATAAGCATTCATAAGAACTGAAACTGCATTTTTAGGGTATTCCAACATGTAACATACTCAATTTTATTCCACGTTATATACAGAAAAACTTTAGTCTTTTGAAGAGTATGATGCATAATTCCAATGAATGAATTAAAAATGAATCCAAGATTTTTGACTCTGTACAAAATACATTTGTTTTTAGTTTATACTAGCTTATACCCGGAGAGGTATAAGCCCCTAAAAGAGGGTGTAGCTTTAGTGAAGCCATACTTTTATAGTAAGTTCGTACCGAGTTTTATTGATGTGTGACTTATTTCGAAAACTATACCGAATATTTGGGGTGCTGAAAAAGTACCACGCCCCTCGACCAACGCCCATAAAATGTTACCAGTGGAACGGCATGTGTAAATTGAGGTCGAATACTGAATTCCGAGACTGTGCGACCTACAAAAAAAAACCAAAACTGGTCGATATCGAAAATTTTAGGTGTATTTAAGGAGCCTTTTACGGTCGGCACACAGACTTCATAGGAACCCTCTCAAGGCTTTGGTATAAAAATTGGCTTAGCGGTTTCGGAGTCCTTAAGTGATATACACATATACCCACATACGTATATACATTAAGTCGCCTCACGCTCCTTAGAAGAAAAAGTTGCTTAGTCCGGTGTAATCCATGGCTTATGTTACGATGATCCCCAAAAAATTTCGACTAAAAATATTGCCTGGTATGGTAGTTAAAAAAAAAAAAAAACAAACGGTCAGAAATAAGAGTAATGAAAAAGTTCTTTTGCATCAAAAATCTTAAATTTTTTCCGTTGGACCAAAGATAATGCGGATTTTTATGGATTGTTTTAACTTTTTTTATATTATTTTCACTATAATTCAAATTAATTTTTTCCCATACTACTTTTAGTCAAATAAATTGTAAAAGGTAAAAAATGTGTACATTTTTTTGTAATGTCATTCAATTTAATTCTTCACTTTACACTATATTTTATCATGAATAGATAATTTATTTGATCAAAAGTAACATGGCAAGACAAAATAACTATTAAGTCTGACCGTTTGTTATTAAGAACATAAGAAGATCGGTCAATGTCCTTTCAAGGGCTGAAATGGCCATTTCGTTTTTGTTTTTTTTTTATTTCAAACTATTCCAGCTACTGTCGAAATATTTGGGGGATCATCATAACAAAAAGCGTTATTTTGAGCAACCGACCCAAACACCTTTTTTTTTGTGAGGAGCCCTAGTATACAAACAAACATTTAGGCATGGCAACATTTATATGTATAGTGACCGCCACTTAGTCTTATTGCACCTACATATCAAGTTTCACTATCAAAACATGTACAGCTCAGAAATTACAATGATTTCTGAAAAGTCGGCGTAGATAAAGTGCGACTTTTACTGTAAATTTTGATTTATATACTTTCACGGATTAGTGGGCGTGACAAAATTTATATAAAAAGTGACCGCCACTTGGACTTATAGCATCTGCATACCAAGTTTGACTATCAAAACGTTCACATCTCAGGAATTTAAATTATTTCTAACCGATAGCCCTGGCAGCAACTGCTTACTTAGTTATAATTGTTAAATTGTAATTAACTATAATACATAAATAAATAAATAAATTAAATAAAATTATTGCTGAAGAGTGGGCACAGATATAGTGCTACCATGCACATTTTTTGCAAAGCTGTCGAGAGTAAGCGTATGAACTTAATTACCAAATCTTAGTCTTCCACGGCAAAAGCCGTCTGATATAAAGCATTTTTACTGATTTGTGGGCAGTAAAAGTGGGCGTGACAACGTTTAAGATTGACTATCAAAACGTGTACAACTCAGGAATAAGCAAGATTTCGATAACGTGGGCGTAGATATAGCGCAGCCATGCCCATTTTTTGTACATTGGCCGACAGTAACCATACGAACTAAATTGCCAAACCTTAGTCTTCTACGGCAAAAGCCGTCTGATATAAAGCATTTTTACTAATTTGTGGGCAGTAAAAGTGGGCGTGACAACATTAATATTTACATAGTGACTGCCACTTGGACCCATAGCACCTGCATACCAAGATTGACTATGAAAACGTATACAACTCAGGAATAAGCATAATTTAGAAAAAGTGGGCGTAGATATGGTGCGACCACGCCTATTTTTTAACAATTGCATTTAGTGCCCATATGAACTAAATTACCAAATCTTAGTCTTCTATGGTAAAAGCCTTCCGATATAAAGCATTTTTACTGATTTGTGGGCGGTAAAAGTGGGCGTGACAGCATTTATATTTACATAGTGACTGCCACTTTGACCTATAGAGCTTGCATACCAAGATTCACTATCAAAACGTTTACATCTCAGGAATAAGCATGATTTCAAGAATATGGGCGTAGATATAGTGCGGCCATGCCCATTTTTTGTACATTGGCCGAGAGTAATCATATAAACTAAACTATCAAATCTTAGCCTTGTACGGCAAAAGCCGTCTGATATAAAGCATTTTTACTTATTTGTGGGCGGTAAAAGTAGGCGTGACAACGTTTATATTTACATAGTGACTACTACGTGTATGCATAGCACCTGCATATCAAGATTCACTATCAAAACTTGAACTTCTCAGGAATTAAAATTATTGCTGAAAAGTGGGCGTATATACAGTGTGACCACGCCCATTTCTTGTACAGTCACCGAAAGTAACCATCTGAACAAAATTATCAAATTTAAGTTTTATATGACTAAAACCGTCTGATATATAGCAATTTTTTTGTTTTGTGGGCGATAGAGCCAATTTGGGTTGTATGGCAGGTACCACGCCGCCTTGTCCAATCAGCACCAAACTTCACAGGAACACTTCCCGAATGTTGCTTCGGTATCCCTAAAAATTTCATATAGTTTGGTTCGGTGGTTTTGGAGTCTATACGTGATATACACACATATCCACATACCCACATACCCACATACCCACATACCCACATACATACATTCATTTTTATATATATAGATAGATAGAAGATAGATAGATAGATAGATAAATTGAAAATTTTATTAGCAAATGAAAATAACTAAAATATTTTTGAATTTTTTAATTAAATAAAAATAGTCATTACAAAAAATAAAGGAGCTTGGAACCTTCAATATCACAAATAGAAAACTTAATCATCATATCTTCAAAATTATATTGAAACTACTTTAAAGTGTTCTATATACGATGTCAGTCCTGGCCAAAAAAAATTTCAGTAACCGTTGCACAGCGCATGGGAGCTTCGTTCCAATTACTTAAAACGTAAATTTTTAGTAACAAATAATTATTTCTGCTCACTCTTCACTCTTTCTACTCATTATCTATAGACACTATATATCTATTCTAATAGAACTGTTCTTTTCTTTATTGTTTCTATAAACTTTTCAGAGCAGAAAACTGAAACCATTTATTATATGTTGAACACAAAGAAATAATCTTCAACCAAATAATATTTAAGCTTTCTGTTCCGCTTAAAATAAACTTTAAAAGAATCTTAATGGTTTATTTAATTCAATTAAATTGCTTGCAGCCTGAAAATGGTTTCCATTTAAATTTTCTATCAAAACTTAACTCGTTAGTTTGTTTCTCTTAACGTCTGTACAATTTAACATGCAAATTTTACGCATGTCTTAATTTAATTAAATATTGAAACTTTTCACTGTAAAATGTTCATTTTACTTAATCAACTAAAGGCTTTCTTGTACCGTGTTAATAGCAAAACTCTTAAGCGCTTATGTATGTAACAGTTCATTAACGTTAACATAATTTTTTTTTAACATTTTTTGAAAACTAAAAGTGTAGACGTGTAGTAAATTAGATTAATGCTCGCGATAATGTAGCTTTTTAAGGGTCGTATTGTTCATCTTTGGATATCTTAAAGCTGCAGATATTTGTTTGTTTACTGGTACCTGAAACTACTGAAAATATTGTGCATAATTTGCTGATAAAATTTATTCAGAGGATAACAATAAGGCTCTAAGGGCCGTATTGCTTTACTCTGAATATCTTTAACCGGTGGATATTTCCAAGGTTTCCAATAGTTTCGTATTGTTCACTTCTGGGTAGCGCATTTATACAGAGCTAATGTCAAAATATAACCAGCCGATAAAGATATCCAGAGAAAAAATTAACCAGTTGATTTCGGCTGGTTACTTAAGATAAGATCAGTTGATCTCGTCTACTTGTCGGTATCGGTGTTGTTTTTTTTTAGTGTGTGTTGTTATAGTAATTATTATAGTGAAAAATCTAAAATTTTTTAAATCGTTTGTATTAAAAACTATTAAGAATTGTATTAATGTGTTTTTAAAAGAAAGAAATTAATTTTGTTTAGTAGTAATTACAAACATTGTTTAGTTATAGTGCTTACATAATTTATGTTATTAATATAGAACAGTTTTTGTTGTACTTCACACAATCTAGTGTTTGTATGCCTAATTTTTTCTATTCCTCTTTGTGCGGTGTTTGTTTATCTGTTGTGCAGTGAGAGTCTCTAGTGTTGTTATTGTGCTTAACACTTTGTGTACGCTGCATTTTACTGTGCCAACCCTGATAGCACATTTTACATTTAAAAACGCTCACAAAGTAATTGAAATTTTTTTCAATGGATTATTTTTCCATTGATAATATTGCTGCTTGTTCTCTGAACGAGCAATGCAAAAGCCAGAATATTCTGTACCCTATGTTCAGCTGTTCTGGCCCATGTGAGCAAATGTTCCATGCTTCTTGTGCTGGTATTTCTAAATCGTGCCTTGACGATTTAATGTCAGTCCGATCTGGTCTTCGCTGGTATTGTGCTTCGTGCAGGGCCCTTTCCCCGGATGAACTCTATTCTAAAATTAAGCTTTTTGGGGAAAGCCTTAACTTATTAAATAATAACTTCAGAGAAATTGTTTCATTTTTTAGCGAAGTTAGTGCCGCACCCACTACCAGCGTTTCTGATGAAATTACTGTTCAGGATAACATTTCGGTTCCTTCGTCCATGACTGCTTCTTCCGGAATTTTGTCAGTTTCATCAGAAAAAGACCCTAAAAGCTCTAAAAGAAAGAGGAAAAACAAAAACAAAAATAAGCGTCAGAAGGCGTCCTCCAGACCTTCCAAGGCAAAGCAGCCCTCAGCAATGCCATCAGAAAATAATAATACGGTGATTTCTTATACACCATCTTCTATTCCTCCATTGACTAGTAGTCCAAATACGATTTCAACTACGCCTAACAGTCATTTGACTTTAAGAGCAGTTTCGAGGACCAGAAATGTTTTCATTTCACGTCTTCAGCCCGACACATCAATAGAAAATATATTGACGTTTGTCAGGCAATCCAAGTTAGTGAACTCAAATGCATTCTGTTCATGCAAAAAAATTGGTAATAAGCCTTCCCATGCTTCTTTCATTTTAACAGTTGCAGCCGATGATTTTACAACTGTTCTTAACTCTAATTTGTGGGCCGATAATATTCTTGTTACTGAGTTCAAGCCAAAAAATAAGCCAAAAAGGGTGACTCAAGCCGCCCGCCAGTCTCAAAAAAACTAAATAGGCTGTCCCTTTACTATCAAAATGTAAGGGGACTACGTTCTAAGACGCAGAGCTTATTTCTATCAACTCAAAATTGCTCTGAGGATATTATCGCGTTAACAGAAACGTGGCTGAACGGAAGCATTACTGATTTGGAATTGTTTGACAATAGTTTTCAAGTTTTTAGAAAAGACAGATACACTGACAATATTTCTTCTGTCGGTGGTGGTGTCCTTTTGGCTGTAAGGAACTGCTTTGTCAGTTTTATTGTTGACATTCCCTGCTCTTCTAATATTGAACTTATTTGCGTTAAAGTTATACATTGTAACTCTAATGTATATGTTATTAATGCGTATGTTCCTCCTAAGAGTAGTGTAGAGGTCTATGCAAGCCTTGCGGAGTGCATAGATTACATAATTGATTTACTTGACGTTAATGACGACATTTTATTATTGGGCGATTTTAATCTACCTGATTTAAAATGGCATTCTTCTGACGATGATACGTACTATTGTGCATCTAATTCGAAGACCCGCCAAGAACATATATTTGTTGATAATATATGTTCAGACTTACAACAAGTGAGTTGTATTTATAATAGTCTTGAAAGACTTCTTGACCTGGTCTTAACTACAGACAGTAACAATGTTGTTGTTAAGGGGGCCTTTCATGCTCTAACTACTGTTGATGAATATCATCCACCATTGAGTATTTGGTACGAATCCGACAGAGCAAATATAGTAAATTCTAGTTCAGCAGATAAGCTTTATGAATTCAATTTTAAAGAAGCTGACTTTTTGAAGTTGAATCAGTTGCTTAATGGCAAACTTAATGCAATTTTAGAATATATAAATGGAAATTGCCTTGATGACTCCATACATTTTTTTTAAATGGAACTCTTTGCTGTGTTTTCTCAATCCGTACCTTATAGTCTCAAATTTGCGAGGAATTCTACGTACCCTTGGTACACAAAGGATTTAAAGACTCTTCGCAACAACAGGAATAGGGCATGGAAGAAATACGTCTGTAGCTTAGGCTCAAACGACCTAGAAACTTACAAACGTTTGTTTCTGGAATTTGAAAATCGCTCAGCTACATTATATCACGAATATTTAGATAATGTTAAGCTGAGAATATTGACAGATCCAAAGAAATTTTGGGGATTCCTAAACACAAAGAAGAAATCTGATGGATTTCCTTCTTCTTTTAGAACTCCTGAGGGATTTACTGACAATCCCGTCAAAATTTGTGGCCTTTTCGCCAATCTTTTTAAAGAATCATTCTGTTCAGATTCTTTTAATCCTGATGGAGAGTACTTTGAATATATGAATTCCGAACCCAGAGTATCTTTGGAACATATATCCTTCACTCCAGAGGATATTTTAATGTATATTAGATCGACCGATGAGGAGTTTGGTGCTGGACCTGACGGTGTTCCTGCCGCAGTGTTAACACAATGCGGTTCCGTTTTGAGTCAACCACTTTCTTTATTATTCAATAAATCTATTAACGAAAGTTATTTTCCACTTTTTTGGAAAAATCATTTATAAGTCCTATTTTTAAAAGGGGTTGCAGGAACGATGTTAGTAACTATAGGCCTATCGCTAAGCTCTCATCGATTCCAAAACTTTTTAAGCGGATGGTGCATGATCGGGTGAAAATTCACTGTGGGGAAGTTATAACAACTCGTCAGCATGGTTTTGTGAATGGCAGATCCACTGTGTCTAATCTTCTCGATTTTACAACATTCTGCTTAAATTCTATTGATTCTGGTAACCAGGTCGATTGTGTTTACACTGACTTTAGTAAGGCATTTGATAAGCTACCACACAATCTAATCTTATTTAAACTTGAGTTAATGAGATTTCCACAATATTTTTTGAACTGGATTAAATCGTATTTGGTAGAGCGATCTTATCAAATGCGTTTCCGAGGCGCATTGTCTTCTGAATTTATTGCTGGATCAGGTGTTCCTCAGGGTAGTCACCTTGGTCCTCTTCTGTTTATTTTAGCTATCAATGATGTAACTCATGTCATTGAACACTCTCATCTGCTTATTTATGCCGATGATATGAAAATATACAGAACGATTAATTCTAGAGATAATTCAGATCTACTCCAGTCTGATCTAAAATCCTTTGAAGTTTGGTGTTCTAAAAATAATATGTTTTTAAATCCAGATAAATGCCAAACTATGACCTTTTCGCGAAAAAGGAATAATTTTATTTTTGATTATAAGATTAAAGATACTGCCTTGAGTCGTGTAGACACCGTCAAAAACCTAGGTATATGCATGGATTCTAAGCTGTCGTTTAACATTCATATTGATAATATTTGTAAAAAAGCATCTTCAATGCTTGGTTTTGTAAAACGCTGGGCCAAAGAATTTAATAGCATGATTACAACTACAACGTTGTATTATGCAATCGTGCGTCCTCACTTAGAGTATGCAAGTCAAGTTTGGTCCCCAAGTTACAATGTGCATGTTGATCGAATAGAAAGAATCCAAAAACGTTTTGTTCAGTTTGCTCTAAGGGGCTTAAGTGGAACTGACATATTAGACCTTCCTCCTTATGCGGATCGTTTAAAACTATTAAAAATGCAGTCTTTAGGTGATCGAAGGAAGTCGGCAGATATCGTATATTTACACCAGCTCATAACAGGTGTATTCGATTCTCCAGAACTTCTTTCTCACATAAATTTTAACACTAACCGTAGAAGCAGTAGAAACGCTAACAACTTAATTTATTTGCCATTTAGTAGAACAAATTATATGGCTACTGCTCCTTTAAGTCGCATGAGTTCTTTTGTTAACAATTGTAACGTTTTTGATGTTAATTTGTCAAAAGGTCAACTCAAAAGTAGATTAAAATTAGTTGTGTAAATAGATCTATGTATACGCATGGTTAGTTGTTACGTCTTGTGTTGTCCCTGAGCCCAACCCATTCATTGGTGGGTAAATTTTTCCCACATTAACTTGTTTGTGGTCACGGGTATCCATAACATTGATATTTTCAATGATTACTGGGTAGTGGCTTTAGATGGGTTAATGCTGAGGAAGTGCGATATAGCTGTAGTAACTGAACTCTATTGTTATTGCATGTTATTATAATATCCAGAGACTTATCTGCGTTTTGACATATTTCGTATTGATCACTTGTTTTTGTGGTTGGCAGAAAATTTCATAATTCCGTTTTTCGAAATTTCGTTTCGAAATTTTGATAATAAATATATTATATTAATATGTAAGGGTTTTTCAAAATCATCCCCGATCCCAAGCATTGCTTGATCGTTTTCTTTTCATGCACTGATGGAAATATGTGCTAAAATTTAATGAAATTGTGTTCATATTAAACGAATATGTTTTTGAAATAGAGCTTTAAACAATTTCATTTAGGTTAAACACAAATGTTTGTAAAGTAAAATTTAAAACAAAAGCTTTTGTTTTCAAAACAATATTTTAAAATATACTTTTAAAGTAAACATTTTCAGTTTAAAAAATTTATTTAAAAATAAAATTTAAAACACAAAGTTTTATATTGAAAACAAATATTTATAAACCTCATTTTTTCAATGCCATTTTTTTAATTTTTTCGAGTTTTTGACTTCAGATTCGTGATCAGCGACCCCTGGGACCCCTCGAATACTAAATGTAAAGTCCATTCGATGAAGTTTGTTTGTTTTATTACGACTTAAAATAATGAAATGTTTTATATATTAAACTATATAATTAGTTTTTATTTCATCTTAACTTCAAATTTTTGTAAATCTAATTAAAAAATATTTTCAAACTATCAAATGTTTTTCTCACCTTGGTCTTAATTGTCTGCTCAATAATTCTACTTCACATAATTTTTTAATTCAATCTCAGATAGCTACATATTTTTTGTTAAAAAATAAAAAATAAAAAATAATAAGAGAAAATTATACAAAAAAAAAAAAAAAAAATGAGCTTTGAGAATATGAAATGAGAATTATACAAAAAAAATTAATCACGCTTGTTTTAAATTTTGTTTTGTAGAAGCACAAACGCGTTAAATTTATATTTTTTTAAAATTTTTTGTTTAATTTTAAAGTATGTTTTTTTCTCAGTGTGCTTGCGTTCATGTTTGTGTTGCGAGAGTTTCAACAAACGCCATGTGCGTCTTTTGTCTTCTCTTCTCTTTTTATGCTCAGCCAATTAGAAATTTTGTTAAACTCATTTGTTACTTTTATTTGTGTTGTTGTTTTAAATCATGCATAAGTTTATTATTGCTTTATTGCAATTAAGTTTTAAAAAATGGAAACTGCAGCAAATGTGTGTAATACACATTAAGAAAATTAAGTTAAAAAGGTAATAATAATAATAAAACTATATAACTTGATACAACTATTTACTGCTTACATTTGTTTATTGTTCGTGTTATTTATTTACTATTTACTATATTATTAACATAATAGAGAGAGAACAGAGAAATCACAAGTTCAGCGTCTAAAAGAGAACGAAAGCTAAAATAAATTGAAATACATCAGAGGGCTTGTATAAAATTTTCAATAAATAAATATTTTTTTTTGATTTGATTCTTTCATTCGTTCAAATAAATACAGAACAACTTTTATTTCGATTAACACTTAGGTTGAAGAAAAAGCGTAAGGAACTTCGTTCCTGACCGGGGTCCCCCAATCGCTATACTTTTTTTTAAGTGAAACTTTTATAGCCGCATATACAACAATACGGCGAGCTAGATGGGAGGTAAAACCAATGTAACGAAATGGTTCTTATGAAAACAGCAACACAGCAATTCGCCGCACTGGTTGTATAAAAACAAAAAATGGCTATATAATAATTTTTAATATATTTGCTCTCACCGAGGATTGAACACACTACGCTTGTATCAATAGGCGGCTGTTCTACCAACTTGGCCACGGAGCCACATTTATTTGAGTATCTCATACTTATGTAAAATTTTACAATCAGTAATTCTTTTCTTTCTTTTATGATTGAAATGAGTCTTTCGTTCAATACTCTAAATGTACATTACGTTCTAAAAATTTGAATCTGAACGTAGCTTTTTTCAGAATATTAGCGTGCTTTTAGGCATTTCTCAAATTGAGTTTTGATAAATTCAGAAAGCGATTTTCGAAGAACAGTACATGCAGCTATATTAACAAAAACAACTTTGAATTTAAAATCCGTTTTATTCTTAGATCTGTTAATTTTCATATAAAAACCATATCTTTCATATAATTCAAATGCAGTTTTCAACACACATTTATATCGAAATTAAAAAAAAATCGCATGCTGTGGCATTTGAACACACAAACCAATGGTTATAAGTTCTTCCATTACTAACTGAGTTACCGGACTACCTACTCTGCTTTTAAATAAATTAAAGAAACTTGCTGCATAAGTCAGACTTGCAGAATATTCTTTAATGCGACTGGCTTGTATTCGTCAATAACAGACTTACAGAATATTCTTTAATTCATCTGCATTGGCTTCGTCAACATTAAAAAACAAACAGAGCAAGGAAACAACAAAAACAGTAGAGCACACTATAACCGATAACTCTTCTCTATTGTATTTCTTGTCGAAAATTCTTTAGCGAGTCCGGCTTGAGTTCGTTCATTAAGAAACTTGTCGAAAATTTTTCAAGCTTTCTGCTTTGTGTTCGTTCACGTTTTCCCTACAATGTCTTATATTTCGGGGTAATTTTTTCGTTGAAAGTTACAATAAATATCCTTTTAAGAACATAGCGTATTACTGGACTGCTAGACTGATAAATCAAAGAATACAAATTAAGCTAAAATCAAAAAATATATGAAAATGGAAAACAATTTTTTTTAATATTTCTATCTTGTTTGTTGACGAAACTTCCGCAATAATTCAGTAATATATTCATGCACGATATAGTAATAATTGCATTTCTGCATTGCGTTCGTGGAAGTATTACATGGAATTTTCGTCGATGAAATATATGGCCGAATCAGCATGTTTCGTCAAAGATGAGGTAAAATCATTTAAGATTCGTTTATCAATTCTTTAAAACTTGGACTACTGGGAAATATCGTCGCAAATGCAACATAAAATACAATGCAAGCCTTGTAACGAAAAACGCAACAACATTTTTAACTGTGTAGGCATGGAAAAATAAACCTAATGCGCTTTAGCATAAGGTCAGTGCTTCCGACCATGAAGCAAAGGCTTAGTGGTCCTTCTGCTGTTGAAATTTTGTGCTTTTTCTAATTAAAAATTGCAATTATAATCGCAGTTGTTGTTTTTTTTTAAGAAAAATTGAAAATGAATTATATAAATAAAGCCCGAGTTATAATCGATTAATGATTATGTTGGATAAACAATAAATTTGTTTGTTTTCATTAATCCTATGAAATAAATTGAAAGTTGTATGCTATGCCCGCTGAAAAATAATAGACCTTCCCATACATTATTTTCAGGAAGTATAATATGTTTCTGCATGTTTCTTGGAAACAAGTAATCAGAGGTGGTTCCACATATAATATGATTAATTAATACAATTTTTCTTTATATATATATTAGCATCTTAACATTTTTTTAATTGTACCTTAGCACTTGTTGTTTGAATTTAAAAACAATATAATTTGTTTCAAAGAAAATATGTTTTCATATAAATATGTTGTAATTACAAATGGACTGAGAACACTTTTAGTCTATTACTATTTGTTTGCTTGGAAATATAATTTAGTCAAGAATAACATTAAATACTCACGGACAAATATATATTAATTGGAGAATACATAATTTAATTGCAGTCAAGCAATCATTTTCAAGAGAATAATTAAGAACAACATAATATATTTACCGATGATTACACTATATTTACTTGGAAACATATTTTAGCAAAATAAATGCCAAAAGTTTTTCACTGTGATAACAAAAAATTTGCTTAGAAGTAATTGTTGGTTTGAAGCAAACAAAATATGTTTAGGAAACAGTAAATAAGTTTTTCTCCGATTTAATTATGTTGAGAAGAAACCATTTTATATTTATCCGACATTTCAATAATTTTATCAGACTGCAAAGTTGCTTCAAAATTCACCTATTTTTACTGCTGAACCACATTATTTTTCTTTTATTTTGTTTTTTATTTTATTAATTTGGAAACACAAACACTTTTAATGTAAACAAACATTTTCAGAAACACTTTTTACAAGAGCAAAACTTTTCAACACGTTTGGAGCGGCTGCTTGAAACTTACAATAAAATGATGCCAAGACTTGGCAACTGTTGAAAGCAAACGCATAAAGCAACAAGGCAACATTTCCGCTATTTTTCGTGCAAGTGCAAAAGAAACAGATATATGTATGTCTAGCCGAAACATGTAAAAGAAAGTTCTGTTTGTTTTAAATTTCTCGTTCTTTTTGAGCTTAACAGTGATGCAAATATATTTTTATTGGGTAGAAACACACAATTCTATTTTGTCACAAGCATATTAATGCAGACGTTAGCTTTTTAGCTAAGGCAATTATATTAATGTTGGACACAACTAATATCATCTTATATCGAAAAATAATGCTACTGAAGGAAAGTTCTTAATCATTAGGTGGTTCCCTCTGAATATTTTGTTTTTGAAACCAAACATATATAAACATATTTTTTTTCTCTGCGTGTGGGCTTATTCGTACAAGGAAGGGAATGATGCAATGGTAGCACGTTCAACTTGCAGTCGAATTGTACGCGGTTCGATGCGAGTAAGGGAAAGGGAAAAGTGCATTATTCCCGACACAGGTTTTCCTTATTAATAATAAGGAAATAATTAATAATAAATATTATTCGACACAGGATAGGATATTTATAAATAAAAATATAATTAACATAGTCTGTGCTATGAGGCTCGAGCCTGGGATGACTTAAGTCATCAAATTAAAATAAAAAAATCCTCTTGATAACCAACTACGTCACGAAAGTATAAAAAACTGTGATCTTAATCTGTACGTGAATATTGAACTTTTCAGTTACTGTCCATAAAAAAAAGGGACAACTGATATTGCATATGATATCACAATGTTGAATATACTATTGGGGGTTGGAATTAGTTTTAAAGGTTTTCTAAGAGATGGCGTAACTATCAATAGATCGCATCGGGCACACCTGTGACTATATTCATTTCAAAGCACATTGTCTAAGCTTCATTTTTCAGTATGTGTCATTCCACTGAAGTGTAAACAACATATATTTTTTTCTCTGTGAACATGTCGACTTTCGTTCCAACAAAACGCAATTTGCGGGAAGGTTTACTTTTGTGCTTCCATTTGAAGAAAAAAGCGGTTGAAGCACAACGCACGCTTACTGAGGCTTACGGGGACTATGCTCCATCGATTTCTACTTGTGAGTACTGGTTCCGTCGGTTTAAAAGTGGTGATTTTGATACGGAAGACAAAGAGCGTCCGGGCCAGCCGAAAAAGTTTGAAGATGAGGAATTGGAGGCTTTGCTCGATGAAGACCCGTGTCAAACCCTTCAAGAATTGTCAGAATCATTGGGAGTCGACTTATCAACGGTCGGCAAACGCCTGAAGGCCATGGGAATGATTCAAAAGCAAGGAAATTGGGTGCCGTACGAGTTGAAGCCGAGAGACGTTGAACGGCGATTTTGCATGTGCGAACAACTGCTTCAACGGCATAAAAGGAAGAGTTTTTTGCATCGTATTGTCACTGGCGATGAAAAGTGGATCCATTACGATAATCCTAAGCGAAAAAAATCGTGGGGACCACCCGGCCATGCATCAACATCGACGGCCAAGCCGAATATTCATGGCGCCAAGCTTATGCTGTGTATTTGGTGGGATCAGAAGGGTGTCGTGTACTATGAGCTGCTAAAACCTAACGAAACCATCACGGGGAAACGCTACCAACAACAATTGATGCAATTGAGCCGAGCATTAAAGGTTAAACGGCCGGAATATGGCAAAAGACACGACAAAGTGGTCCAAGACTCCTGAAATCCGTTTTTTTTTTAACTTTCCTATACCTTAAACATGGAAAACTAAAAAAAACGTCAACAAAATAATTTTCTCCGTGCCACTTGTATGAAACGTTACACTGTGCGTCACGCGACGCCAAAAACAACTTTTAAGGGAGCTGGTGAACTTTGGTGACTAAATGAACTGTGTCGCTTAATTGAGCTGCTCAACTCAACATCTCTCACCATTTCACAACCACTTATTTCTTGAAACACACAGCTCATTCGAATCCTTGTTGTTGTCATTAAAGCTTTGCCACATGTTTGCTTCGAAGATATAGTAGCTTAATATATTCAAGGATTAAAATGATTATCATCAAAATCATGATGATGTTGTTATTGTTGTTATTGTCATCGTTGTCGTTTGGTTTTAAGCTCTTGTTCAATTCTCCGCCAATGAGTGACAATCGACTATTGAGTGTGCTTAAAGAACTTTTTAACGAACAATGAATGATCCTGATGAATGAATGCATGTATCCTCATCCATCCTATCATCCATGAATCCTCTGATGATAGCATGTGCTGTATAGTCGTTGAGTCATTTCTATGTGCATTCGTGTGTGTGTGTGTGTTCTACTGTTGTGTGTACTGAATAAGCTAGTAGATATTGCACGAGCATGGATTGTCACTAAAAGTACACACGTATAAAAGTCAAGAGACGTGTTTAAGTGGAAGTCATTAACTTTGACTTTATAAGAAGATAAGGGGGAATTTTTGAAAACGATGACACTTTAAAATTTGTAAAAAAAAAAGAAAATTTTTTTATTATTTGAAAGCATTTATGAAGCTATGGATTCGGCTATGGATTTTCATGCTACTCGGATTCAAAATTATATTTTTGTTATTGATAAAAGATGAAATTTTTTTAAAACTGTTATTCGCTAGTCTATTAGAAATAATAATGAATATTCTTCATTAACAGACAGCATTGTTAGATGCCATTTAAGCTGCAATGGTCACTTATTTAAATGTAATTACTGCTCATTGTCAAGCAGAGCGATGCTCTACTAAAAACATTATTTGGCAAATTTAAATAAAAGACTAAATCAGACAAAATCAAGGAATATTTAATATAAAACCTTACAATCTGCCACGTGTTGGTACATGACCACCGACAATTGATTTTGTCGTTGCTGTTGAATGGCACCATGTTAAAGGCAGTTAAATAGGACATGTTCATGTCACCAAACACTAATTTGATGAAACACGCACAAATGGTTTGCTTGTTAGCGTGAGTGTGTGTGTCCGCTCACAGACACATATTTTTATTGCATGACATGCGAACAATTTGTTAAGAGCATTGGTGCCAGTGTCAGCAAGTAGCAAGCAGTATGTGCTGCATACATTTAGGAGCAGCACAAGCAAAAAAAAAAAAAAATAACTTGGCATGTGAATTAAAAACGTGCTAAGCCTACAAATGCAAATAAAAAAAAAAGTGAAACAACAGAAAATAACACAAGCATAAATGCAAAAGCAAATGATTATAATATTTTTTCAAGCAACACTGAAATATTATTTATAGCCGCATTCATAAAAGAATTTTAGAATATCTTTAAAATGTTCAATAGTTCGAAAGGCTTTCACTGTTAAAATATGTTTAAAAAAAATTTTATTTTACATAGCAACTGGTTGTAAATGCTTTGTTGTTAAAATAGAAATACTTTCAACATGAAATAGGAAGAGTGTCAAAAATGCTTTGTTAATTTGATAAAATCAACGATATTTTTGGTATTTTCCAAAATTTTTTCAAAAAATTGCCTTGCTAAAGATTAACAAAAACACTAACAAAGCAGTTGATTTTTGCACGAACCAAACCAATAACCATAATAAGATCATCAGCAGCTACTGCAGTATTTTATGCGGTGGTACATATGAGAACCTCCACGGACGCCTTCCTCCTATACCATGTATAGGATTTATATACATATAAAAACGGTAAAATAGCATTAAACTGCACGTAAGATTTGATTTTAAATCTTTTTTTTAGTAAAAGTAAAAAAATTTTTTATAGTAAAAGTTTCCGAAAAATCGATTGTAAACCATCGCACGACTACTGAAGGATTAAAAAGGAGTTCAAATTTGAAATTTAAAATATTTCGATAAAAGCCCAGTGAGATCAATAAAATAGTAGAGTTCTCAAAGCAAACATAAGATAACACAAATTAGCAATAACGGTAGCTTTTATAAAAACATTATTTAAAAATAGAACGGAAAGATTACGGCTTATTTTGTTACTTTTATAGTGGTTTAATTTATAATTTCTAGGTTCTCTGCCATGGCAGAAGAATAATATCTTCATGTACATTACGATAGAATGTAGAGGGAGTGGGGGGACGACGAAACGGATTTGAAATAAGGCTGGGGGTGTAAGAGTTGTGAGTGGATATATATAACATATATCTTAAATTTTTCAGCAAATTCGATTTTCATCTTTTGTCTCCACTTTTTATTTGAAAACTTCATTAAAGTAGCAAAAAAGTACATGTGTAGAAGTGAAACTTTCATGAAACTAAACTGAATGAGACGATACAGTATTAGCAGTTAGATAATTATAGGATGGCGAAATTTCAACTTTTTTTTTATATTTGGTACTTTTAAAAAAGTTGGTCCTGTTCGAGTCGGCGATGACTATCGCATCCGAATGAACCACGAGCTGTATGAGCTCTGCGAAGACATTGACGTAGTTCGGCGTAGAACTGTGCAGCGACTACGCTGGCTGGGTCATGTCCATCGTATGGACGACGAAGCTCCAGCGAAAAAGGTGCTCGAGGCGAGGGTCGCTGATCAACGACGACGAGGGAGACCATGCCTGCGATGGATGGACCAGGCTGAGGAAGCCCTAATCGCACTTGGTATATCCGATTGGAGAAGGCGCGCGCAAAGCAGAGGCGCCTGGCGAGAGCTGATGAGGTCGGCCAAAACCCGGACACGGGTTGTTACGGCCACCTAAGTAAGTAAGTAAGGTAACCAGTATTAGTTCCACTTCAATCTACTTTATTTTTATTCAACTGGCGAATTTTACGTGAACATGTCATAGGCAGGGGTCAATTGCTACCTTTTACACTCCCATTCCACTAGTCACTTCACTAGTGCTACATGGCCTGCTTATTCACTAGTCAGAAAGATAAAAATACAACAAAATCGTAGGCATTGTGAAAGCAATCTTCAGTTAATAAATTCATACTTTTTCACCACAGTATTTTTCTTCATGTTCTTTAACGAAATGACACCTTTATACGTATATTATGTTTTCTCGAAAATATTACTTCGAAATATATAAGTCAGCGATACAAAATCAAAACGTCAGAAGCAAAAACAATAAGCAATACAAACTTGAAGTTGATTGAACTGACGCTTTTATGCATTACCTTGGGTCAAAAAAAGGAGCTAGTTCGTATAGAACTAGTGAAGTAGCTAACGAGAAAGGAGCAATTGGTTACTTTCGCTACTGGCGGGTGATCGTTTAAAATTAACATGTAAATGCATATCAGCTGCTTTCGTTTTATTTGATTGTTATTGTTTGCTATCGTGCATGAATTTAATATTCATTTTGTAGTGAAAAAGTATCAACAAATACTAAATGTCTAAAAGAAAAAACACACAGCTTCAAAATAATTATAAGTGTAAACGTAGAATTTTATACAATATTAGAAAAAAATATGCTGTTTTTCTGTTTTTTTTTTTAAGTAGAATTACGTCTTACAGTGCGGTTTGGCATGGAGGTCTTGTCGTTTTTCGTTTATCTGATCTTGTCATTTTTTTTTAAAATATAATAAATTGGAAATATTTTTTTATCTTGTAAGGGGCTGTTCATAAACAACGTAACATATTTTTGGCCAATTTCAGACCATTTTCCTCTCCCCGCTATGACACACTTTCGTAATAAAATTTAAAATTTTTAAAACTGAATTCAAAAATTTTGTTGTGACGTAACGCACGATCAACTAAACCCCCTCCCACATGTCACACTTCCTCACAAATGATCAACCCCTTCCCTTTAAACGTTTTACGTAATTTATGAACAGCCCCTTTTTATATTGATTCCGTATTAAAAATACATTTCGTTTATTTAAATTTCATACTTCATACTTTTCCGAAATATTTATTATTTTTAACCAACATAAAAATTAACAGGAACAACAAATTTATCACCAAATAATCAAACAAAAAATTTTACGTCCACACTTACGATATTGTGCCATTTTTTTATGTCCTTGGTATTTACGGTATTAATTTTTAATAGAGGATCGATTTTTTTGTGGTTAATTTATATACGAATGGGATTTTCCCTGGTTGTTTTAAAAGTGCGTGGGATTTTTTTTTGGTTTTTTTATAATTGCGATGGGATTTTTTTGTCAATTTTGTACCGTGGGAATTTTAGTGGTTAAAGGTTTTTTTTTGTGCGAATTTGAGGTGGCAACCGTGTCCCCCAGTTGTAGTCTCCCCCCGTTGAGATGCGCTTCCGGCGCCTATGCTTGGAGAAGGTGATTAAGTGACATATTCGATTGACGGAATGATTATAAAAAGAAAATTTAGCTATCTTCAAGCTTGTGAGTTTTAAGACGTTAGTTTTGTATGATATTCATTTCGCTGGTTTGTTGGGTTGTTGTGTTTTTGGCTCAAAATTTTTGTTGACTCGCCTTATTTAATATTTGTTTATTTTTATATTTTTGTACATACATTTTAGTTTTGCGCGCTTTTATTTTATAACTTTTTTGTTGACAATGTTGCAAGCTAAAAGCTTGCGTGTTGACATTACAACAACAATAAAAAAAATGCTGCGAAAGATAGAATACAGTGGGTGGGTATTTCAGTGAGTTGGCAAAAAGCATGAAAATTAATGTGGAGCAAAAAAAAAAGACAAATAGTAAAAAAAAAAATCTACCTTACTCGTAATACTATCTATGGCTTTGGTCATTCCGTTTTACTGTTAATACTCGTATAGATGTTTTTTAGTGGCTGCTTTTTTTTTATAGCGGTTGCGCAGTTAAAAGCTTTTTATTTCAAAATAAAACGCGTACATTTTGCAATTAATTAAAATTTTCGTGTTGAACGTCATTTTAATTGTTGGCATTGCCTGAGAGTTGCTTACATTACTATTGTTGTTGCTTTTGGTGTTGTTGTTATTACTGGTATTTTTGTTGTTTTTCTTGTTATAATCAGCTAGGTGTGTCAAAGTCATAACGTGGCTGCTAACAATAAACGTGTTGTAAAATAAAATGAAGTACAGAAATAAAGAGCCACAAAAAACCTGACGCATGTTAGTTAATGAAGCCGTACAGCACGAGCATTTAAAATTGTTCATCTTTTTTGGTGTTCTTTTGATAACGTGCTCAGGGTTGCTTTAAAAAAATATCTATTTTTTGTAGAAAATCTATTTAAAGTTGTTTTTGCTGTCTGTAACAATCTTTTTTCACCTCGATTCTTACCTCTGCAAATCCTATTCTGCGAAATAGAAATGCAGCAATATTGAACTGTTGTAATAGCTGATGCATGCAACAGCTCCCAGGTGGCAAAAAGTTTCAACGTATAACACGGAACAGCTAAGCAGAGTTCATCTGTCACAAGATCTAACATGTTTAGGGATGCATTAAATCTGACATATTGACAGGAGACAAATTTACGCTGCCAGATTGTCGCTAAGGGAGCGCCAGGCTGTAACTTGGAAGCGAATCACTGGCAAAGATATATTGGATTTTTTTCTTGGATTACTGCACAAGCTTAAAATTTTGCATCAGTTTTCGGAAGTGCAAGTAAAGTTAAAAGGATATGAAAAGAAAGAACAAGTACGAAACGAAGTAATAACAGCAAAATAGCAAAAAAAAAATGTATGAATTGATTGGAATATTAAAAATTTTAAGTGCTTTTTCTATTACATAAATATTAGATCAAACATTCCGAAAGAAATTCTGATAAAAGTTTTTTACATTTATGCATGAAATTATCAAAGATATCAGCCAAGGGGGGAAAATTTTGTTATAAGTTTAAAGTTTGATTGCGGTGGCGGTGGCAAACTGGCAATAGAACCCAGAGTTGAATCCCATCTAATACAGAATTTTCTTCAATTGAATTAATTTTTTTGTGCGACCGTCATCTCTCTGCAGACAATGGCAAATATCTAATGCAGTAAAAACTGTCATGTAAAGCTTCTTGAGAACATAAGTCGTTTGGAGTCGGCAGAAAGCTTGTAGCTCCAGTTCTCAATCATTTGCGTTCAAACATTTCAAAATACGCACAACACAATTGATCATAAGAAGCTCTGCAAAAGTGCTTTCAAGGACTGAAATGGGCAATGCGATTTTTTTTTAAGTATGATTTGTATAAAGTTTCTTCAAATGAAAAAATTATGAACTTGAACTGAGAAAATTTGAATATACGTATGAAGTTAAAAATCTGCCTAGTTATAATTTTCAATGTACATTTTAAGAATTTTTTGAGGTGAAACTTTTATAGCCGCGTCTTCAACAATACGGCAAGCTAGATGGGGGGTAAAACCAATGTAACGAAATGGTTCTTATGAAAACAACAACACAGCAATTCGCCGCACTAGCTGTATAAAAACGAAATAAATTGCCATTTAAATTTTTTTTTTATTTTTGCTTTCACTGAGGATTGAACACAGTACGTTTGTATTCATAGCCGGCTGTTCTAACCACAGGGCCACGTAGACATGCTTACTTGAGTAGCTCATACTTATGTTAAATCAGCAATCATTAGTTCTGTCTTTCTTTTATGATTGAATTGAGTCTTTCGTTCAATACTCTGAACGTACAGTACGGTCTAAAAATGTGAATCTGAACGCAGCTTTTTTTCAGAACATTAGCATACTTTTAGGCATTTCTCAAATTGAGTTTTGATAAATTCAGATTGATTGCATTGATTGATATAGAAACAGCACATGCTGTAATATTAACGAATATAACTTTGAATCTAAAATGTGTTTTATTCTTAGATCTGTGAATTTCCATATAAATAACGTATCTTTCATATAAATTAAATGCAGATTTTAACACACATTTATATCGAAATAAAAAAAATATTCTCATGCTGCGGTATTTTAACACACAAAATACTGGTCACAAGTTCTTCAATTACCAACTGAGCTGTCAGATTACCTACGATATGTTGGTCGAAACTAAAACATAAGAAGGATATGTTACTAAAATATTGTGCCCAAAAATTAACACTTGTCAATGCATATGTAACCCACCTGGCGAAAGTTTATTTGCAATGAACTTTTATCGAAGAAAAATTTCGTATTTTTCCCTAATTGGTGATCAAAAATCGAAAATTATTTCATACCAGTGTTATCGCTTCAGTAATAATAAAAGTAAGTCTAAAAGTACCAAAAAAGTGCCTAAAGTATCCACCTTACAATAAAAAAGTAGAAAATATGATATAATTATCTTCGCATTTGTGTTGAAGAATTAATCGCTTTGGAATTGTTAAGGAATATTTTTTCGAAACATAAGTGAACTTTCGTTTACGAAGTAACCGTTACGTCCGCTAAACGTATCTCTTTCGAATCGTAATCGATGTCGAATTCGATTGTTATCATCTCGAACTATTCGTAAATTTTGTAATTTTCGATTTCGAAGTCGGATTTTGTGCCGTGTGGGAAATAGCACAATTTTTGTGATAATGTTGGAGTTCCTTCTATACATATACATGCCCGCAAATGCAACATAAAATGCAAGATGCAAATCTTGTAACGAAAAATGCATCAACATTTTAAACTGTGTAGGCACGGTTCAATAAGGTCAGAGCTTCTGACCACGAAGCAAAGGTTCAGTGGTCCTAACTGCACTTAAAATTTTGTGCATTTTTTAAATAAAAAGTATTTACAATTATTGAGGCCGTTTTCGATTTTGTTTTAAGAAAAATTTAAAATAAATTATATAAACAAAGCCCAAATTATATAAACGATTGATGATTATTTTGGATAAGCAATAAATACTCTTTGGCATTAATCCTATGGAATAAATTGGAAGATGCTTGCGTGGCGTAGAGTGGGCAGAGTGTATGGCTCATACGCCAGAGAACCCAGGTTCGAATCCCCGATCTGTCACAGAAAGTTTTTCAATTGAATTAATTTTTCTGATCGGCTGTCACCTCTCTGCAGACAATGGGAAACCTTAGAGAGTAAAAACTGCCATGAAAAGCTTCTTGAGAACATAAGCCGTTCGGAGTCGGCATAAAACATGTAGATCCCGTTCTCAATCAATTGTGTCCAAACATTTCACAACACATACAACACAATTGATCATAAGAAGCTCGGTCCAAGTCCTTTCAAGGGCTGAAATGACCATTTAGTTTTTTTTTTGTATATAATTAAACGGGAGACTCTAAAAAACAAATAACATAAAATAACGATTTTTGCTTTGAGCTGTCTTAGTTTTTGAGATTATTAAACTGAAATTTCGTGATTCTTCATTCTCTTACCACCACCTTTCAGAAACACTTTTGGATTTTAGTAGAAAAACTGACTTATCTACTTTGCATGTCGCTGAACTAAATCAAATTTCGGGAACTACCTATCATAATTTCTACCACGTGCATGGTTCAGAAACACTTTTGGATTTTAGTAGAAAAATTTTACTTATCCACTATACATGCCACTATATATCGTCACTGTTCTTGTTGACCAATTAAGAAAAATTAAACACTAAATTTAATCAAATTTTGTGAACTTTCTTCAGAAAAGGAAAAATGTTTTGCAATACATATACATGTGGTTTGGTGCTTTAAAATATTTGGTAATGGTTTTCATGGCTCTGTGAGGAGGGCGGATCTGGACCTGCGGATCACCCCATATCCACGCCACTGAACCATTTGAATCAAAGCTTAGCTTCCCATGGTGCCCTATACACACACCGAGAAAATAGCCATAGTTAAATCACCTAAGTCGGCTTGGGTAAAAAGAATTATATGGTTATTATAAACTTATGCTTATTCACCTAAGCAATTTATTGTTTAATACACTGCTTTGAAAGCACATACTTCGATATCCTGTAAAAAACAATATTTGACTCATCTAAGCCGAAAATCCAAAAATACAAATTAGCAAAAAAACTAGTATGGATGGCTTAAGCATAGTTTTGAGCTATTTTCTGCAATAAAAAAAAAAACACAGGTGCGTTGTTAGACACACGAGAGAAGGTTAGATTTACTAATTTAATGGTTTAATTTATTATTTAATAACATAAAGTAAATTAAAAAACACACATTAATATTTTATCAACAAAAAGAAAAGAAAAAAGTCTCTGTTCCCGCCGTGCGGAACTGAACTTGGAATTTTTGGTGCCAGCCCATCGCTCTACCCACTGATCCAAAAAGCCTTGCTACTAGTAGCTGACATAACTGCAGCTATGTTAACAGTTCCTGTATTAACAGATACAGTATGTCACAACAAAAATCTATTAATAGATTATTGTGTTATGCTGCAGCATAGCTTCAGTTGTAATTAATATTGAATCAATCATTCTGCGTAATGAAGGAGTTTGGCTCGATGCGTAGTGTAGTGACTTCTTAATCGGTGGTATCAGCGGGTGTGGGTTCAAATCTCCACGGCAGGCGAAGGAAAAATTTTTATATATGATATTTAATATAATTTACTGGTATTGTTATAATAAACACAAGCAGCGAAGAGAATCCGAGAAGCCAAAAATTTCTAAGAAAAACGGTGTTGGTAAAAGAAAATTTTTGTGTGGTTGCCGATTTCAGTCAAGCAAAGCAAATCACAGAACGAAAGGCGGCTTCAAAAAAAGGAAAAGAAAAAAAAACCAAAAACCGGAAAAAAGTTACATTTTTGAAACTCAATTTTTTTTTTCAATAATGTATAAATCACTAAATACTTGGTTAATTTATCACCCAAATAAAAATTGGCAAGTTAACATGTAAAACTTAGGCATTTTGATGAAGTACTTGGGAGGCTGAATACTGCCAAAGCCATCTTATAAATTGTACTAGGTCTTGTTTTCAATTTATCATAAGCTTTTTTCTCGGTGCAAGCAAAATTTCAACTCACTTGGTTTTAGTTTCCATTGAAAAACATTGTGAAAAGCACAACTTTCCCATTAACTTTTAAACCCTTAACTAAAAACTCTAAACCCATTAACAAAAAACAAAAAACCCTTGTATAATTTTTTGAGCGTCAAACTTGTAAAAACAAAAAAAAAAAAAAAAAAAAAACTCCAGAAAAGGTAAAAGACACTGAAAATGCAATTAAAACAGGTGTGAGCTGTTGACTTAAGCAGCTGTTATGCAAAAGCACTTAGGTGCTTTTCTTTATAATTTTACTTTCTTTAGCTCTTCTTTAATACTCGTACACTTGTATATTTATAATTTAGTTTTCAAGCTAGCAACTTGTAACACTAGCAAAAGCATATGAAAGCTTTTAATAATTAAACGACTATATTGCCGAGCTAAGATGAAGTAGAAGTTGTAGAATAACAACATTAAAACACTTGAAACACTGCATATATAAATAAAGCTTTTAATTAATATGCAATGAAAGCAATTGAGGCTAAAGTGAAACTGTATATTTTTTCATTTTTTTACAACTCTTAATTTACAAGCTTAAATAAACCAAAATATCTGCGCTCACAGCCTAAAGAAATGCTATAAAATTTATGGCTCATTAAGCAGTTTATGTTGATTACACAGCCATAAAAAAGAAAAATGATTTTGTATCTGGGGACTTAACCATTTTTATTATGTATTTTGGGGCTCGCTGAATACAACTTTGGGGTCCATTTAAATCCATAACGTCAGAGCTATGTGTTTAAGTTGCAAGAAAACCAATAATTTAAGCATTTCCAGTGCTAAATTTTTAGAATTTATGGCAAAAACTAATGTGATGGAGTTAAACGTTTACGGATTTCGACTCAGCGACCCCGAAACAATATAATTAGTAAACATGATGAAATCCTCAGACATGAAAAATAATTATTTTTACTTACTTAATTACTTTTAATTACTTTTCATTTTTCAAGTTTTTCAAAAATTTCCAAGTTTTAAATATTTCATGAATGAGAGAGTAAATTGTAGCTGGAAAAGGAAACACACCCTGTTTGAAATAACTTAAGGCTTTGAATAAAACCAACGTCAAGTAAAAGTCAGCAATCGAGTCATATATCCACACACAACAAAATAAAAGCCATTTCTTAAAATATTTACGCCTTCAGCAAAAAAAAAAAAATTATATAAAAAAAAAAAAATACAACAAAACCATGACATCCAGTTTTTTTGAATTTAATAATATTTTAACAATGCACAACTTTATAAAATATGAGTTTTTAACCGCATTTCGAATAAAAAGTTGGCAATAAAACGGAAACATTTTTCCCTAGCGTTGCCACATTTAAATGCCTGCAGGTAAATATTAAACCAACATATTTACATACCAATCTCATGCAATTGTATGATTGTGTGTGTGAGAGAGTGTGTGATATTGTGTAAACTGTTGTATGCATATAAATAATATTGTATGTGTGTATGTGTGTGTATGTATGTGTGTGTGTGTGTGTGTAAAAAATCTGCTTGTTGCGCAGATTTTTTTTATACAAAATTTACGACGTTGCAGCTAGAAGGAGCTAGTCATGCAGGGATAACGGTGTTGCCATAGCTAAAGGCGTTGAAAAATTAATTTAAAACAAAATGTAAAGAATAAATATATAAAAACAAATATTTATTGCATGGTTAACATATTCAGGCACAAGTGTGTTGGTGTGCTTGTGTGGGTTTGCAAAGCCGAGAATGTGCATGACGCGCTATACGCTCTATGCGAGTTTTAAATAAATTGACCATTTTTATTGTTGCTGGTTATTGCTGAATATACATTCTGGTTTTTGTTGCCATTTTTATATTTTGCCTTTTCAACTGTATGCTAAATATTTGCTTACATTGTCATTTTAAACAACTTATTTTATGCATGCTTTTATCTTTGCTTCTGTGCTGTAAAAAAAAGTGATGTTCATAAATGCTACATTTAAGTAGGAAATCAAATAATATGAAAAAATAAAATCAGGCTTACGTGCGAAAGTTAAGCAGATATACAAACATTTTTATTTAAATTGAATTAACGCCCATACCCTGTATATATATATAAAATTATTTACGCATGAGTGAAATTAAGCGATTTTGTGATTTTGGCTAGTTGCAATTTAAATCTTAAACACTATCGCAATAAGCTTTGTTATTTGAAAAGCAATCAAATATTTTAATTATGAATATATTAATAAATAATTGCAAAAATTTCAATTAAGCATATTTACTTATTTTGCTTTAACAGCCCTATAATTTCATTATTGTGTAAGAACTCATTAATTTTTTATTTTAGCTTGAACATAAATAAAAAAAAGGACACTAACAGAAGCATAAACACAAACGTAAATATAAGCAAAAACATAAACATAAACATAAACATAAACATTAACATTAACATTAACATTAACATTAACATTAACATTAACATTAACATTAACATTAACATTAACATTAACATTAACATTAACATTAACATTAACATTAACATTAACATTAACATTAACATTAACATTAACATTAACATTAACATTAACATTAACATTAACATTAACATTAACATTAACATTAACATTAACATTAACATTAACATTAACATTAACATTAACATTAACATTAACATTAACATTAACATTAACATTAACATTAACATTAACATTAACATTAACATTAACATTAACATTAACATTAACATTAACATTAACATTAACATTAACATTAACATTAACATTAACATTAACATTAACATTAACATTAACATTAACATTAACATTAACATTAACATTAACATTAACATTAACATTAACATTAACATTAACATTAACATTAACATTAACATTAACATTAACATTAACATTAACATTAACATTAACATTAACATTAACATTAACATTAACATTAACATTAACATTAACATTAACATTAACATTAACATTAACATTAACATTAACATTAACATTAACATTAACATTAACATTAACATTAACATTAACATTAACATTAACATTAACATTAACATTAACATTAACATTAACATTAACATTAACATTAACATTAACATTAACATTAACATTAACATTAACATTAACATTAACATTAACATTAACATTAACATTAACATTAACATTAACATTAACATTAACATTAACATTAACATTAACATTAACATTAACATTAACATTAACATTAACATTAACATTAACATTAACATTAACATTAACATTAACATTAACATTAACATTAACATTAACATTAACATTAACATTAACATTAACATTAACATTAACATTAACATTAACATTAACATTAACATTAACATTAACATTAACATTAACATTAACATTAACATTAACATTAACATTAACATTAACATTAACATTAACATTAACATTAACATTAACATTAACATTAACATTAACATTAACATTAACATTAACATTAACATTAACATTAACATTAACATTAACATTAACATTAACATTAACATTAACATTAACATTAACATTAACATTAACATTAACATTAACATTAACATTAACATTAACATTAACATTAACATTAACATTAACATTAACTTAAACATTAACAACAGATATTAAAGAAATCTCTTCTAGGTCCTGGTTTTACGTTTGTATAGTGAGTTCTTTCTTCCTTTCTGCAAGCTTTTTAGCTCTAAGCTACGCAAAAACTTAATTCTTACAATCTTAACAATAACTTAACAATCAAAGCACTTCCTAAACTAACGTTTATTCCCTTAAGGCCAGTTAAATGCTCGTTCAATCTGTCCTAAAAGCGCTTTCCTTTTGTAATGTTTTCGCTATTGTTTCAGCTTAAGTTGGTTATTTGCCTAAATTAATTGCTTTAAATCCATCATCATGAATTCTAATGCTTTCTATCTTTAAATTATCTTAATTCAAGCATTTCTGACAGTTTTTTCTGAAGTCTTTTCTCCAAAGAGCTTATCTCGGAATGTTTTTAGTGCTTGCTTCTATAGCGCTAATATTAATGATAGCTGAGAATGTAAGCCAAGTGCCTCAATTAATAAAAAGTGTCCGAAAATATCCAAAACATATCATTTCCTAGCTTTAGAAATGGCGCCATATAGCAAATAATGAAAAAGTTTTGTTGAAAATAAATTAATTACTGCTGATAACAAAAAATAACAAAAACAAATAAAAAAAAAAAATTTTTTTGAGTTAAATATTTGAGATAAATTGATTAAATGTTGAAGTAACGCGTTGATTGCACATTTGATTGATGGCACTGCCAGCAAAAAAAAAAAAAAAAAAAAAGAAAAACAGAAAAGCTTCAAAATGGATAAAACGTGCTTCATTTATTTAAAAACTCAGTTCAACGGGCACAAAAATATAAATAATAGCCACAATAACGGCAAATGAAATAAAAATATAAAGCAAAAATGTTTAAAATGCGACGTTGCCACTTTATTGCAATTTGCTTAATGGTTTAAATTTAAAATTCCCAACAACAGCTGCTGTTGTAAAACTTGACAGCGTCGCTTCTTTTTTTTTCAATTATGTATGAAATGAGTAAATGTAAAATGTGGGGGGAAATGCGGTTATTTCATGAATGTGTGGTGAATTTGACTTGTTTTTTTTGGTGAGCATTAAAAATTCAAAGAAATGTGACAAATTCTAGTTTGAATTTTTTAATGATAAATGAAAAAAAAGGTCGCTTATATTTCAATTATTTTCAAATTGTAATCAATCAATAGCTGCTATTCAATTCTTAACTTAGTTCAAAAAGATGGAAAGAAATCAGTATATACAATAAAATGGTCAAGTGTCAGACAAGGGTAATGTTTTGAAAGCAACCCAAGCAATATATAACTCTACGGATCAATTGCAAAGTACTGCTGTAGGCACTTCATTATCTCTAAAATTTTCAACCACTTTGGACAGGTTTTTTACGCTTACAAAGTATCGCAGTAAAGCAAAATATGAAGTTTTTATAATAGAGGCTATTAGCGTAAAAACGAACAAGTTTTTTAATATTTTTGAAAATTTTCGCTTGTATTAAACAGACAGTTTTCAGTATGATATAGAGACCGAAGATAATAAGAGTAATAAATTATTTATTTATTAATATTAAATCCGATTTTAAATAATTATAATACTTGTGTAAAAAAGGTTACAAAATAGTGATAAATAATGACATTACAATTAGTTATGCAGTAGATAATATCATTGTTTTTTAATAAGTATAATTTTTTTAGTACAGCCAACTTTTTATTTTTCAAGATATGTTAATGTTTTTGATGTCATTGAAAAGAAAATTGAATAAATTACAAAATTGATCTAAAAAACATTTCATTTATGTCGCAAATTTCTGAGAAATTTGCACTCAAAATTAAAATTTGGTAGTTTCAATCGATTGATTGCTTCTTCACACGAGCAGAACTCGGTGACGGTTAAGTTGATGGGGTTTGTTGTTATGCCTTTAGAACAGTGTCGGGCAAAACAATACATAAACATGCAAGCTTGTGTCTGTGTCCATGAGAGAGCGACAGCGCTGGTTTTATTTACACTGTAAATAAAATGCATTTTTTTTATGTTTTATTTATATAATTGTAATTATTATGATTTATAGTTATAATTATTATTATCATTTTTTATTATTTTAATTATTATTATTATCATTATTATAATTATTATTATCATTATTATTATCATTATCATTATTATTGTTATCATTATCATTATTATTATTATTATCATTATTATTATTATTATTATTATTTATCATTATTATTATTATTTATTATTTTATTATCATCATCATCATCATCATCATCATCATCATCATCATCATCATCATCATCATCATTATCATTATTATTTTTATTATTATTATTATTATTATTATTATAATTATTATTATCATTATCATTATTATTATTATTATTATTATTAATATTATTTTTATAGTAACTTTTCAAATTCTATTATATCGTCTATATTTATGTTGCCTTCATAACTTTTAATGCGCAGTAAATCTGAGATATGTTCATCTGATAAACGGTTTCTAAATTTATGTTAGATAATTTTGAGGGTTGAAAATCCAACCTCGCAATCGTATGAGGAACTGAACATAGAATATATTTTGAAGATTTCATGTTTAATATTTGGATATGTTTCCTCTCTTACCTGTTTCCAAAAATGTTGACCCATTTCCAAGGGAAGGCTTATATCATTGCGCAGCATTGTTAGCTCTGCGTGTATTTCTGTTGGTTGGTCGTTAATTTTGCAAATTAAAGGATTATTATGCAATTCAATTGCGGTTTTAATTATCTGAAAATCTTGAAATCTTTTGTTATAATTTATTAATAACTCTTCAACAATCCTTGTATAGTCTATTAATTTATTAAAATTTAAATTATCTGACCATATTATCCTGGATTTATCCAAATTGGACAGATCATTATTTTTTAATTGAATTATTAAAATATTTAGTTTGCGCTCAAAGTGTTCTACAATAGGCACTAGCTCAAAAATATGTCTGTTTTTACCCTGCAGTGACAGATTTAATTGATTTAATAAAAGAGTAAGGTCGCATAAAAAGGCTAAGTCTAATAAAAAATCTTTATTCTTAAGATTTGAAATTAAATCATCCGATTTTGAAAAGAAATTTTGTTCCAAAAACAGTAAAACTTCATTCCTCAAATCAAAAAGGCGTTGCAAGCTCCTACCACGGCTAAGCCAACGAACCTCTGTGAACAAAATTAAATCACCAAACTCGGCATCAAGTTCATCGAGAAAATCTTTAAATTTTCTGTGCCGTAGTGCATTATGCCCCCCTCGAATTGCATTAATAATTTTGATGGCTATTTCCATTACATAGGAAAGGTTTAACTCTTTCGAAAAAAGCGACTGCTGATGGATAATGCAATGAAAAGCTGTAATTTTTATATTATTTTTCATTAACCAACCTATCAGCCCTTGATTTTTTCCAGTCATCACTCTGGCTCCATCAGTACAAATCGCAGTCAACTTTTTTTTGTTAAAAAGTGAAAAAACATTTTGTTGTAGTATTTTAAAGAGGTTTTCGCCTGTAACATGCCCATGCATTGGAACAACGGAGAGTATTTCCTCTGTTGTTTGTAAGTTTTCATCAACTGACTTAACACATATGATTAATACGCTTAAGTTATTTATGTCCGTGCTCTCGTCAAGACATATAGAAAAAAATTTGCAGTTTAATAACCTTTGCTTAGTGGTAAAATATAAATATTTACAAATAACTTCCGTTCGGCGAGTTATTGTTCGTCTGGATAAACGTATTTGTTCTACAATTTGTTGCATTTCATTTCCTTGCTCCCCAAAAAAACTGAAAACAACCTGACTTAATTCTTTAAAAAACATACCATCTTCATACGGTCGGCATTTTTTTGCCAAGGCCAATGACACAGCATAGGATGCCTTTTTAAATTGTAATGAAGAAATATTATGATGAATATAAGAATTATTTATATTTTGATTAAAATCATCAGCAATAAACCTTAAAAAATATTTAGCTTTTAATTCGAAAAGCTTTAGTTTTCGTTCTTCTCCTAAAATTAAATTGAATTGTGCGTGACAAACCGAGTAATGCCTTTGCACATACATCAATACGGAACGAGAAACAGTGCGTTCGCATATAAGACATTGCGCTACAGCGTTTGTATTTTCTATAAAAAAGAAATCTAGCATCCATTTATCATTAAACATTTTTCTCTCTGTAGTTGCGAAGCGAGCAGAAGCGAGTTCTTGCCTTCTTGAATGCTTAACGTCAACTGACATGATTTGAATAGCAAAATTAAGCTCACAGCTTCTCATAAGCACGAACAAAAGTCATAACTCGGCTACTGTTCGTACGCCACACGAAATTTTTATTGTGTACATGTGAAAACATTGACGTCGGCAGCAAATCTAGCTCAATCACATGTGAATAGGTTTTTCAATTTTGCCCGACACTGCTTTAGAAAGGTGTTTTTATTGTCTTTATAATGAGCTATCAAAATAAGTTTTATGTAGGTTAGTTTGTAGCTCCTAAGAATGTGAAAATAGACCCCCCCTCCCACACAATTTTTTTGCTCAGCTCGACATAACCTTTCTGCTCCGTAAATAGTTGCACTCAATTGCGGGACACCCTGTATATCTATCTCAATTTCTCAGGAATGGAATTGGAAAAATTCAAATTACAGGAATGAATTTCATTACAGGAGTTATAATTGAAGGTTGAAACTTCAATAACTGTTTCATTAACTAAAAACACCAATTACAATTCTTGTAATGTATGGATTCCATTGCTAAGAAATTGAGATATTTAACTACAAATTCCTATTCCAAGGAATTGAAAATCAATGAATACTTTTCGACCCAGCTAACGTACGATATATGTATGCATCTACTGACTTACGATATATGCATTACGTAAAGACGTGTTCGCACAGTGCTTACGCGATTCGAAACTACCCCTGAATTCGGAGATATTTGATTTGCCCGGTTGAGCTCCATGTCCGGCTTACCCTCAGTCACCCCTATTCTTAAACAAGGTAAGTCAAAATATTTAATAGTTTTATAACCACTTTATAAATAAGCATTACTTTATCTTGTCAGAAAAATATTGCTTCTGAATTTAAGCCCGTATCCCTTTAAGGGGGGACATGACATTGGCAGTTTTTGAAAACTTTTTTTAATAATTTTGTATTTTAGTAAATATTCTTAAGATTCTAAGAAAAATTCTTGCGGGTTCAAAAGTTACAGCCGGTTACTTGTTTTACTTGCTACCTGACTTTTGATGGTTGTTATTTCGTACCTACTTGAAGAGTGGGTTTTTTTTTGTGTTTTTGAATTGCTTTATATTTCTTTATATTTATAACTCATATAGTGGAATTTTTATTTTATATGCTCAGTTATTTGGCATCTTTTGCAGCGTGAAGTCGTGGTTTTTTTGTGGAAAATATTGAAAAATTGAAAAATGAAGCGTCGTTCTTTAGAACGAAAAGGCAAAAGAGGTTTTTCACACAAAATCATTACACCAAGAAAACCTATTTCAACAGAAGAAATGGAATCTGAGGTGGAGTTCACTAGTACATCTGCTAAAAAACTTCATGGAGCATCAGTCGATGTTGGTTGTGATGAAACATTTTCCTACTGCATATTACAATATGCTGAAATATTTTTGGGCATTGCTGATTGCCTTGTTTGTCGAAAATGTGGTGGAAATGTAAAATTTGAAAAGAAATCTATGAATTGCTAAACAAGTGCTTGGTTGGATTCACGCAAAACTCCAATGAAAGTTTGAATGCGAAAATTTGGCTCATTGCACCTAAGTGTATGCCAGGCAGCAACAGAATTGATAATATTGCAAGCTGCATGGCAGTGTCTACTTACAATGTTACAACTACTTGGTATCACCATAGGAGCTACAGCATTGAATTTTTCCACAGGAAATGATGCAAATCGTTTGAAATGCGCCAGAGTGAAGGCATATGAAGCTTAAAAAGAAGCTCGAATTGCTAAACGATTGCAAAAACTATAAGAAACAGCACAACACAAGATAATGAAGGCATATAGTACGAAGCAGGCATGGCAGATTGAAGGTAACCTTTTTTTCTTTGTTCACAAACTTTGAACGCGTTTATGTCGAAACCATGTTTTTCGTACTGGTTGCGGCACTAGCGGGTTCATTTTTTGACGAAATTTTTTTTTTTTTCTGTATTTTTTTAAACTTGATTCGCTATCGTATGACACGAGCTTTTTTTTTAATTTTTTTTTCGATTTTTTATGAATTTTTAAAGTCAATATTTTTTTCGAAAAAACACACTTTCAAATTTGGAACATCACCAAAAATTGAAAAAAAATTAAAAGAAAGTGTCGTCTCGTGTCATACGATAACCAATTTTGTTAAGATTTTAAAAAGTAATTTTTTTTCCAGAACGGACAATTCTTGCAACTCCCAGCGCTGCAACCACGAGGCCCCGTTTTTTTCTCTGCCGCCAGTTTGGAGCTCTATAAAACCAGGTTGGAGTGAAAAATATATTTTTTTTTGATTTTTTTTTCTTGTAATTTGTTCAGTTCTTTACAATAATAAAAAAAATGTTGGAAAAATGTTTGTTTTTGACTGAGTTATGAATTTTTAAAAAAAAGGTCTGTTTTGTCTCTGCCGCGTATGTCATGTAACCCCTTAAATTAATGTACATTAAATAGTTTATAGCTATACTACAATTTGAAGGATTGCACCTATTTATGATATAAAATAAATCTTCATATAAAGTTTATAGCATTCATTTGCTCGGTAAACAAAAGCAAAAAAAAAAAAACAACAATCAATCGTCCAGAACAAATGCAAATAATAACAATAAGAAAATAACGCCATGGAATTCAATAAGATTTTAACTTCCGTTTGTTGTTGTAACTAATTACTGTGCTGTTTTCATTGTCATTTTTACATGACGTTATTTTGTAATTAAATTCCAGCAATTCTGTTTGCTTCACGAACTTAATTTGCAGTTACTATGACTTCCTACAACCTTCGCTTTTATCATTTCCTTTCTACATCTTGTATATTTTTGCATTTATTATATTCCTTTTTATTATGGCTCAAAACTTTGTCTGCTTTGTCACCGCAATTACGTTTTGCACCCTGTTGGTCATTAACTATATCTTTATGTAGAACGAAACAAAAGTTGAACGTCGTGCAAGACACGGTAAGCAATACATTTTTTCATGCCAAAAAATATTGTTGCTCGTTTCTTGCACGTTGTTCAGTTTTCGTTTCGTTATACTACATAACGATGCAGTAAATGTTGTCAAACAAAGCAAGAAAACATCAAACGGAAGCGGAAACTAACAGCGCAATAGTTGGTTTTGTTGCTGTTGTTGTTGTTATTGTCGAAATGCCCATGTTGCTGTTGTTGTAGTTGTCACTACTGTGACTAGCATGTTTATTAAATTGTCAGTTTATGACAGAAAATAACAGAACAGAACAGAACAGAACAAAGGGGCTATTTAATAAAAGAGGACACTGAACATATCTATCCTTGTGTATGTGTGTGTGTGTGTGTGTGAGTGTATGTCTTTTTAATGTGGGAGCAGCATGTTTACATAAACTCAATATGTCTTTTCAGCTACATGTTAGCTAATGAATAAAAAAAAAAATAATTTGACACATATAATTCACAAAGTGTTGACGAATGTCAAAACAGCATGTTTGTTTTTAAAACAGAAATTTGCCGCCTTTGTTTTCCAGCTAAATTATTTGCAACAAAGTATTTGATACAAAATATACTTATATAAGATAGAATTTGATTTTGAGTGACTGAATCTAAATCGGACAAATCAAATATCTCCAAATTGATGGGTAGTTTTGGATACTGGATAAAAACTGTGCGAACAGACCGTACCGTGATGAATTTATCTCAGATGGTTTCGATCAAATTTATTTTCTTCAACACTATTAGTAGCTATAGCTCATTATTTCTGGACTATTTTTTTAACTTTGAATTGACTGTATTTTATTTAAGTCATTTGCATTCATGAAGAAATTTACATCATACTTTCAGGTAACTTTGGTGAACAAAACCTACGGTAGAAGTGCGTAAGTTCTTCAATTTCACACAATTTAAGTATATAAGATTATTTGAAAAAAATTATTTTTTATAAATAGCTGATATGAAATGAAAATTAAGTACTGCACTTCATATATATTTCAAATCAAAATCGGTATATTAAAAAAATTCCACAATTTTTGTAACACTCTTTGCCTTTTTTCGGGACCAAGATCATTTGTATGCTATTGCAGTCGAACTTGCCTATAACAGCTACTTAAGCAGTTTATGCATGATTTTTCTCATACGAAAATGTGAATTTTTTCTTCTAAGATTTTGCTCTTTTGTGACTTTACTTTCTTTAAAATAGTGGCAAAATGCAAAGTTAGATATTCGTATCATCTGCCATATAACTGATATTTTGGTACATATATTGTAGATATAAGCCAAAAAGTGATGAAAAACTTGAGATGTGCTTGAAAAAAAACTTGCAAAAAAGGCCGCCTACTACAAACCGTGCTGTAAGACATAATTGTACGTCAAAATCGGGGTGAGTGTGCGCTCTGACCCTGTCTAACTGAGTGATACCCCAGTTAAAAACAGTTTGAGTTGGTTACTCAAATGTAAACACTTTACACGTCAACTCTTGAACGAATACATATTTGTGATTTTGCGTTTCTTTTCAATTGAATTTCGACTGAATACACCGTGAAAAAAAACCGTTAATAGGTCATACACGTTAAATTTTGTAAAGAGAAGATGTAGTGAGTTGAAGAACTTATGTATAATTAAAAACATTTGTGTTTCAGCTAAACACAATTTTCAAATGCGAACTGCGATTCTTAAAATAAAAAAAAAATTTGTTTAAATTATTAAAGACAAAAATTTCAATTATTGTAAGTTAATCAATTATTCTAAAAATGCCACATTATTGTATAAAGCATACAAAGTCTTATGTAACAAAAATTTTTTTTTTCATTAATTTTTTTTCATTGCTTGCTACAACGCTTCTGCATTGCTTTATTATCTGCAAACAAAGCTAAGTAATGTGAGCAAATGTTGTAGTGCAGTGGAAAGCACGTCATCTTTGAAACCGCGACGTCGCACAGTGTCGCAGGCGCGGCCAAAAGTCGAAAAAATTTTTTCTGTTGGAATTTAAAAAAAACTAAGTATGCAGAATTACAGTCAAGAGTCTTATTAATTTAGGTCTTAAAGGATTTTACTATATCTTTTCAGTTGCAAGCATGCCATGTCTCTTAATGTGGTTCTGAAATGTCATGCAATTTTATTTTTCAGAGTTTAGTACTCTAGATTTCAAAACACATCGTAAATTTCAGTATTATAAATACGCAGTACCTATTATTTTCACATATATTTCACATGATATAGCGTCAATTTTTTGTATTAGAAGTGGTAGGAGAAAAATAAAAAACGCTGTACTATCAGAAAAAGTAAGAAAAATTTTTTTTTTCTGAATTTAATTCTTTTGTATTTTTCTACCGGGCTCCCTATTTTTTTGAGAATATGTGTCAAACTTCGAAATATTTTCAATCTAGACCTAAAAATAAGTTACAAATGCAAAGATTGCTTATCGAGCTGAAATTTTTTTCCGTTACGAGAAAAAATGTGATGGTCGTTTTTCCGACCAGCAGCGTAAAAGGTGATCACATGTGGTAAAAAAAAAAATTTCCTTCGATTAGTTTTGCTATCACTAAGCTAAATTAAAATTTGTTTAAAAATATCATTTTGATGATGATGTGGAATACTTTGCTTTTTTAGGGACGCTGAAGTCGAGATTTATTCTAAAAGCTACTCTGTTCAGTCCGGTGGTTGAAACAAGTGGTTTCAATCGTAGTTCTTTAATCGTAAAAAGCCTTTGAGATGGATTCAAAATTTTTGCAAAACAAAAAAAAAAAGAAACTTTTCGCTCCATTGTTTTTCCCAGGTTCGTATATCTTGAGTTGAATTGAAAAAAATCAGTCAAAAATAAACACAATAAAAATGCTAAAAAATATACATACAAAATTCTGAGAAACCTTAAAAAAGTTAAAAAATGCTGAAAAATCTGAAGAAAAGTGAAAAGATATTCATACCGATGTTAAAAGTGAAAAACGATCTAATACATAAGCCTAGCCGTGAAAGCACGAAGGCTTCTTTGAAAAGGGTTTATCGCTTACCGTCAAGTAAGCTCCACAGAAGGATTTCCTAATATTAATTTCCTATCACAACCTCCAAAAACTTAATGCTACGCATTCGATTAAAGCTAAAGCTACTCGAAAAATGATGAAAAAATTCATAAACGGCAGAATTTGTAAGGTTTTTTGTGAAGAACCAAAAACTGAAACTAACAACGACTGCGAGTAAGCTTACACAAAAATATGGCGATGTAAGTAAAATTCTCGGCTAGTCAGTGGTGATAGGTGCATTTTAGTAGGCGCAGAAAAGTAAATAATTTGTAAGTTCAACAGTTGAAATAATCGGTCGCGAAATGGCACGTGATTGCCTAAAAATGTTTGAGTTGCAGGCTATTATCGATGGTTGGAGTGATGACGTAAGCGATGCACATCCCACAGCTGTTGTTTGCATTCCACCCGAGATTTGTGGATAAAATGAGTGAAGAAAGAACACTGTGAACAGTTCCATTGCCTAGACCCACAAACCACTGAGTAAACTTGAGACGCCGAAATGGCACAAACCAGTCAATATTTTGTATTCCCGAGAGAGTAAGTTAGAGGTTCCGTTTGAAAAAGAGAAATACATTATTGCAAAAATAGATAAAATTACCACGGAAGTGCATATATATTTATAATTTTTAAATACGCTAGCCACACCAGCCAACGATGAAATTACTATAATATTTGATATTTTTTTTCAATTTATTTTTTCTTTTTTATTAATTAATCATTATTTACCATAAATTGCATTTGATTTGCTAAATCACACCTTATATTTATTTTTTTTTATTGCATAGCTATGTAAATTAACGCTTGACTGAATGAATTTTAATACTTTGCATGATTTTTGAAAAAATCATACTTATGTTCATCTTTTCCGCTGATGGTCAGATTTCCGACCACTTAAATTTCTGCACATCTAATATGCACAAAATGTGCAATAAACACTAACTCAATTATTGTATTGTATTCGTCATCTCAATAATCATTTTCGAACTTGATCTTCATTTTTTTAAAAAAAGCTTATATTTTGAATTTCAGCTTTAAAATTACGGCTATAGTAGTGTCGACAGACAGTCAGACTGACAGACGGATAGATAGACGGACACACGGAAATCGACTCAAGAGGTGATGCTGATCAAAAATATATACACTTTTCTATACCTGCCACGCTTCCTTATTGGCGTTACAAACGGAATGGCAAAGTTAATATACCACTTACGCAGTACGCGTTGTGGTATACCAGGTTACCGTTTTCGATTATATGGAAGGTGACCGTGTTAGTCAACCGATTTGGTTAATTTTTACACCAACTATTAATTGCAACAAAGAAAATTAGTGTGCAAATTTTTATAATTCTACAATAATTTTTTGGGGAAATATAATTCAAGACCGATTTCGGTTATATGGGTGGTGGTCTTTTCATTCATACCATTTCAACGAAATTTTGTCTGAATAGCTTTTTGTCGTAAAATTTATTTCCAAGAAATTTCATGATCCTGCGGCAACTCCGTTTAATTTTGTCCGCGGCTTATATGGAGCTGCGACACTGTGCGTCGTGGGCACATGCATGGAATTGGGAAAGTTTGTAAAGTGAGTATTAGGGGCTATTCATAAGTTACGTAGCACTTTTGGGGGAACATGATCAAATTAACATTTCCATGCTATTTCCATAATAATAAAACTTAACTATGCCTTTTTCCATAACAAACTGCTTAACTAAAAAAAAGTCAAAAAAATTGAAGAAAGTTAAAGTGTAACTTTGGGTCGTGAGGTGTGCGGGGGGGGGGGGGGGGGGGGGTTGGAGTAAAAAATTGGCCCAAAACAAGGTACGTGCTTTATGAATAGCTCCTTAGTTAAAATTAAGAAATTTTAAAATTATAAAAATTATGTAATATATGGGCATTTCCGCCAAAAGATCCACCATGAACAAAAAATTTCAATTTATTCCAAACATACTAGTGTTAACGCCTCGAAAATCGGGTGTACTTACCTACACCGAGAAAAAAAAGCAATAGGTAAATCACCTAAGTCAGTTTGGGTAAAGAGAATTGTATGGGAATTATAAACTTATGCTTATTCACCTAAGCAATTTATTGTTTAAAACATTACTTTGAAAGCACATACTTCGATACCTTGCAAAAAAAAAAATATTTGATTCACCTAAGCCCAAAATCCAAAAATATTAAATTAAAAAACAACCAGCATGGATGGCTTAAGCACAGTTTTGAGCTTTTTTCTGAAAAAAGCACAGCTGCGTCATTAGACATATGAGAGAAGGATAGATAATATTTTTTTTTTGTAATAAAACCACATTTAAATTCAAAAATAACATAAAGTAAATTAAAAAACACACGTTAATATTTACAGCAGTAAATTTTATTACATTTCATCAACAAAAAGAAAAGAAAAGAAAAGAAAAGAAAAAAAAAAATTCTTTGCCTGCCGTGCGTAATTGAACCTGGAACTTTTGGTGCCAATCCATCGCTCTACCCACTGATCTAAGCAGCCTTGCTATTACTTGCTGACATAACTGCAGCTATGTTAACAGATGCTGTATTAATAGATGCAGTATGTCGCAGTATTCTGTTGATAACCATGCAACAAAAATCTTATAATAGATTATTGTGTTATGCTGCAGCATAGCTTCAGTTTTAATTAATATTGAATACATCACTCCGCGTAACGAAGGAGTTTGGCTCAATGCGTAGTGTAGTAACTTCATACACAGTGGTATCGGTTGGTTGTGTGGGTTCGAATCTCAACGGCATGCGAAGGTAAAATTTTTGTATATGATATTTAATTTAATTTAAAGTTGTTGTTATAATATACGTCAAGCAGCAAGAAAAGCCGAGAAGTTAATAATTTCGAAAAATAAAATGGTGTTGATAAAAGAAAAATTTGTGTTGTTACCGATTTCAGTCAAGCAAATCACAGATCGAAAGGCGGCAGCTTCAAAAAAAAAAAAGAAAGGAAAATAAAAAACCAAACCCCGAAAAAAGATGTATTTTTGAAACTCAATTTTTTTTTTTAAAGTAGTGTATAAAAAATTACCAACTACTTGGTTAATTTAACACCCAATAAAAATTAGCTAGTCAACATGTAAAACTTAGGCGTTTTGATGAAGTACTTGGGAGGCTGAAAACTGCCAAAGTCATCTTATAAATTATACTAGGTTTTTTTTCAATTTAACATAAGCTTTTTTCTTGGTGTACTTCGCTTTGGAAATCACACTTTCTCATTCACTTTAGAGTGAGTTCGTGTCTTAAGGCTTTCTGCCATTTTTTTTTTCAACTTTAAAGGACCATATCGGCTTAACGCTACGACCTATCAAAAATCCAGTAATTTTCTAAATTTGCAGGAATAAATAATAGAAGAAGAAGATTATCTTATGTTAGTATCGTAGAGAAATATTTAAATTTTATTGATTTAAGCAATTAATACATAAACCCTTTACCATGATGGTCAAATCGTCTGCATTGTTTCACAAATGCTGTTTTCTTTTTAGTAAATGTTTAGTAAATGTTTCGTAAGCGTTTTTATTTTAGGCAAAATGAAAGGTAGTGGCTAGAGATAATAATGAAATGATAGAGGCAAGGATAGAACAGTATATTTAATATGTTTTTTAATTACTTAATGACATAATTACTTAACTACCCAATTACTTAATTACTCAATTAAATCAGAATGGAAAAAATGTTACGTACAAAATGGCACGTATCGACTTAGATTATGATAAAAAAAAAAAAAATGTACGGAAGATATTTGAATCAAACAAAATACATTATAAGGCAACATTATTCCATAAAATTCTTAAATGAATTGCATAATACTATTTTGAAAGATTTCGCTGAATTCTGACTTTCTATATATGGATACGAAAACTAATTAAATTTTTGTCACGTTCGAATTGCTTCCTTTTTGTTTTTTTAAGGATTATGTCTACTAATAACTTTGGTAGCAAAAAGTGGTGCCTAAGAGCTTTAAAATAAACTAAAATTGAAATGCAAAAACGTTTTACTTTGCTTTTTTCTCTTCACTTTAAATGTATGATTTTACATCACGTTCGACATATGGAGATGCCCATATTATAAATTGAGAAGCACTGCTTGATTGAACGATTCTCTCCAAAGTAAAAATGCTTGTTTTTAAAGTTTTACGGAAATGCAAGTTATTTGTAGGAATCTGTTTATATATTGCTTATTTATCATCTAAATGCGGTGGGTTAGCTATTAAAATTTTATTGCCTTGACGAAGAACTTAAGAGGCTCAAAACGTTGAAAGCTATTGGATTGGTTAGCAACAGTTTATTGTCAATTTTTCATCAGACATTTTTTCTCGGTGTAAAGCTAAATGGTAACTTAATCGATACTATTATATAAAATTGAAGTCGAATTTTCTGTTTCCAGGTAAACTCCAAGAGTACTGGGTCGGTTTTAACCCATAACTGGTACTCCTCAAAAAATGTAGTTACAAGCTTATGTTTTTTCCAAAGAACGCCTTAAATAACAACACGACTGATCAATGCGCATGCATGTTCACATCTGAAAGCTTGAAATGCACTGAGCGTAAGAGAATTAATAATTGTGTAATATTATCTCTTCTTTATTTAGCGTGGTTCCACATACCAAGTGTACCAGTTAAGGGTTAATAAAATAAATTTTAAAAATGTAACTTTTGTCCTACAGCATAGCATATGAGAATTTGTATTTCGAAATTTTCATAAGTATGTTTAGCAGTAAGGTTTTTAAGAAATCTTCCCCGATGCCACGAATTGCTTGATCGTTTTCTTTTCACGTGTTTGTGTTGCGAGAATTTCAATAAACTCCATTTTGTTTTCTACTCTTCTCTTTTTGTGCTCAGCTAGCACAGACCAAGGTTGATTTTGAGGTTGTCGCAAGGGAGAGAGCGAGTGCCCATTGTCAAATCGAGCGAGTGCCCATTGTCAAATCGAAGTTGGCAGCTCATAGAAAATCTGCAAGTGCTCTCTTTTATCATCCGTTTTTCTTTCGTAGTCATTCGCAAAATTGTCTGGTTTTGACAATTTTGGGTACTGACAAGAGAGTATTATCAGCCCTGCGACAACCTTATAAATCAACCTTGGCGCAGACCAACATAAAAAACAGATGAGCCTTGCTCAAGGCGAAAAGAGAGATACACATAAATGCAGTGCTGAGCTGCAAAACAAAACAAAACAAAACAAAACAAAACAAAGCAAAAGAAAAAATGTTTTTTATTTCGTTCGACATGCATTGTCTTAAGGGCTGATGTCACACGGTGATCGTTTGAACAGCGTTCAAAAGTTTTTGTTGTTGCTTTCAATAGGAGCAGCCAAAAAACTGTGACCTAAAATACACAGTAGTGCTCAGTCTGCGTGAAACCGGTTTACTTAGGCAAGTGAGGTGAGTTAGGCGGCGCACAGTGCACATTTTTCTTTACTTTTAGATTTTTCAAGGCCAACATAGCAAACTGCTAAATTAAAAAAAAAGCCCAAACAGTTTAACAACAAAGAAACGCGGTTCATGTACAGTTGTTTTTTGAATAACTGACTGCTCACGCAGACTGAGCACTACAGTGTATTTTGGGCCAGTGAGAGTGAGAGCGGATAAACACGGAACAGCGGATTGATTGAACACTTTAAGCGTGCTTAGGAATGTAGAGGATATCTTTTTAAGTGAAGTTTTTGCGCTCTATCTCTCTTCACACTCATTCAAAGAGTAACAAAAACGTGTAACGCTCTTTATTGATAAAAAAATAACGTCCGTGGCGAAGCCGTGAACCACTGTGGCCTGCTAGTATTTTTATATTCTTAAATTTCATTCGTAAAAAGGTTGCTTCATAAAAGTAAAGCTTTCATAAATAATTTGTAATAAGATATGCAGGTATGAGAATAATACACAATCCCTCACCAAAAACATATGCAAAAAAAAAAAAAAAAAAACACTCAACTCAAAACTCGAAAAAACGCTCAACAGTCATTTCAGTCATTACTACCGTTAAGCCAACCTTTATGTATAGCGCCAGCTTTGCATAGGAATGTCGCTCTTGAGTGTGCTCCAAGAATCTACCTTTTTACCTATTTAAGGCCTAATGTGCACCCTCTCACCCTCAGCACATTAAAAATGAAAAATTTACTACTACCCGTGGCAACAACATATGCCGACATTGAGATAAGCTCGAAAGGTTCCTTACGCTAATGTTATAGATGAGATAAAGGAAAGCAGCAGAGTTGGCCATTAAGATTTCATGGCTGGTATTTAAGACTTTGATTATAATAGGTGACAGGCTGGGCTGGCTGGTTCAAGGTTAAATATATAATAATCATGAAAATTATGTTGCCGAGCAAGTTAATCGCAGTATTATTTCATTTAATGGTGTGTGCAAATTGAGTGCCATTAAGTGGGTGACGGGATAATGATGGCAAAAAAAAAAAAACAAAGAAAATTAGATAATTGAGTGTTTCTCATTTAATTTTGGTTAATTTGTCTCTTTTATTGCCAATGTGAACTGTATTAAAGAGCTTTATTCAATTTTATGGCTTACTACAAACACACCAAGAGACATGGTCAGACATGAGGACCATATACATTTTTGAAGACAGCCACAGCTGTCTGCAGCCACATGTAGGAAGCATTGAAACCAAATGATTTATTGGGGTTTTTTTTTTGAATTTTTTATTTGGCTACTGATAAAATCTCTTCCAAATTTTTACGGCCACTGTTCGAATTGGATTCGCTTTTTTTCCCTTTTGTGTGTGTGTGTGTGTTTATTTAAGCTGCAAAAACATTTCAAATTGTGACGAGGGTTCAGAAAAGAAACCACAAAATTATAAATATTATGTAAACAATAAAAAGGACGTGCTTTGTTTCCCCGAAGTGTTTTATTTGTTATAGATCATATGATATGCCTGAAGGATGCAGGAATTTATGTTTATTTAAGAATGTTCAATAAAAATATTTGTTGAAAAAAAAAAACACAAGATGAACAAATAAAGCATGTTTTAAGATTCAATCAAAATTATAAACGCTATTTTTCTGTTGTTGTTATTGTTGAACCTACGCTGAAATTGGATTGAATTTGAATTTGAATTTGAATTTGAATTTGAATTTGAATTTGAATTTGAATTTGAACATTGAAAAAAGCTACCAAAAAAAAGTTTTGCTTACGTCGTTATAACTATGTATTTCAGCTGGTGCAAGAAAGCTCTTCAAAATGGGCAGGCATAAAATTGTATAGAAACTTTACCACGCAAAAAAGTTGTCGAAACCACCTACTTAAAAAAAACTTGATGTTGTTTTTTATAAATTTTTCTTCAATATAAATACATATATAAGGAATATAATACAATATATAAGGAAATATAAGGAAACACATTTAGCAGCTGAGAATTTTTAAACAATTTAAGCTCATGAATACGATAGTCAAGATATTTGTATTTAAAAGAGAGCTGTGCAGAGCCGGAAGCAATTATGTAGCATAGCTTGAGAGTCGGGAATGAAATTAATTTTTGATCTTTAAAAATGTATCTTTAATCTTTAAGTTGTTTCTGAGCTTGAAAGTATGCATCGATTTTTTGTTTTTTTGTTTGATTGACTTAATCAAGCTAGACTAGAAAAGTTACCCAAAAAAAAAAACAAATGGTCATTTCAGCCCTTGAAAGGACTTTGACCGAGCTTCTTATGATGAATTGTGTTGTGTGTTGTGAAATGTTTGAACACAAATCATCGAAAGCTGGACCTACATGTTTTATGCCGACTCCGAACGGCTTATATTCTCAAGAAGCTTTTCGTGGCAGTTTTTATAGAAAAATTAATTCAATTAAAAAAATTTTCTGTGTCAGGTGGGATTCGAACCAGGGTTCTCTGGCGTATGGGCCGCACACCTTACCTACCGCTACCACCTAAAGTAAGTAAGTAAGGCCGAAAAGTAACTAAAGCTTAGTTAAACGAGTTTTGCTGGTTTCAAAGAAATTCAGCTACCCTTAGCGTAAAAGTTAAGCTCAAAAAGTAACTTACACATATGTATAATCAAGTTAAATGAAGATAAGTTATCCTATACCTCATCAAGTTCTTGAAGCTATATATGATTAATAGAATTTTTATCCTAATAACATGCAGTGAAATTCTTAAGGCCAAGTTAGTAAAACAAACATCCCTTAGAAATTTTTAAGTTATGTGTTTGTAAACTTCAATAATTTTTTATCAATTATTAAAGGTTATATTTTATCGAGCTCAAGGTCAATGTTGCTTTCCGAAGAAAACAACTGAAGGAAAAACAACTAACAACAACAATACCCTATATAGAGTATCAATCACATAGCAGACTAGACAGCTGTTTCGTTGGCCGCTACACCAACTCATCAGTAGCCTTTTTTCGTGATTCTTGCTGTGATCCACTAAGCTCTTAATTTTCTACTTGTTTCACGAATGTAATTAGTAAATTACCCTGAATTGCGGTACGAGAACACAAATCATATGAAAGCAGCTTAAAGTTCTTCTAATTTGTGAAGCATACTTTCAGGGAAAATTTTTACAATTTTAATTTACAATTAGTTTTAAATTTTTTGCATAAAGTTTTTAAATATCATAAAAGCCGTTCATCATACTGAAAAAATTAAACCACAATTTTAAAATAAGAAGTTATTTGTTTTTATTATAAAACGGTATATTCAGGTATGCACTCTGATAAAAATAAAGAAGGTAAAACATTATTTTTTTATTTCTAAACAATAATTTAAATGTTCTAAAAATAATGTTAAGAATATAAAATATAAAAGAGACACCGCCGCGCATCTGAACTGTAAACGTAAAATTTTTAACGAGACTTGCGTCTTTTAGCGCGATTTGCTTGGGAGACTTTTTCACACAATTTTTTAAGCACATGTAACGTTTTGTTCACTTTTTGGGGTATCCTTTAAATACATCCTTTAATATTAAGAATAAAAAAAATCAGTCTAAAAAATCAGTTAAATGCCGGATTTAATAAATATTTCAACCTGGTTTTGGTTACTTTTTTAATAAAGTCACTAAAAAGCAAAATCTTAGAAGAATAATTCACATTTTCGTATGAAAAAAATCATGCGAAAAATGTTTCAGTAACTCCTTCAGTACCTTCTAAAAGTGTAAAAGTTTATAAAATTGAATTTTTTTATTATTTGTTAATATAATCGTATGTTTGGAATTAAATTTAAATTCTCGAAATCTTTTTCGAAACACGTCATATGATAAGAGTTGACTTTTTACAATTTAACGTATTCCGAACTTACTCGCAATGCTCTGAAAGTTGAGTTGAGTTTTTGAAGTGAAACTTTTATAGCCGAGTATACAACAATGTGGCGAGCTAGTTGGGGGTGAGGGGGGATAAAACCAATTTAACGAAATGGTTCTTATGATAACAATAACACATCAATTTGCCGCAGTGGTTGTATAAAAACGAAAAAATGGATATTTAAAAATTTTTCATAGTTTTGCTTTCACAGAGGTTTGAACACACTTCGCTTGGATCCATAGTCGGCTGTTCTTCCCCCTAGGCTACGGAGACATATTTTATTGAGTCGCTCATACTTATGTTAAATTTTACAATCAGTAGTTCTTTTCTTTCTTTTGTGATTGAATTGAGTCTTTCGTTCAATACTCTGAAAGTACATTACGGTCTAAAAATTTTAATCTCTTTTTTTCGGAATATAAGAATACTTTTAGGCATTTCTCAAATTGAGTTTTGATAAATTCAGATTGATTGCATTGATTGATTTCGAAACAGCAAATGCTGCAATATTAACGAATGCAACTTTGAATCTAAAATTTGTTTTATTCTTACACGCTGAAAAATAATAGGCCTTCCCAAACATAATATGTTTCTGCATGTTTCTTGGAAACAAGTAATCATAATTGGTTACACATATAATATGATTAATTAATGCAATTTTTCTTTATTTATATATTTGCATCTTAACATTATTTAATTGTACCTTAGCACTTGTTTGAATTTAAGCACAATATAATTTGTTTTAAAGAAAATATGTTTTCATATAAATATACTGGAATTAAAAATGGACTGAGAACACTATTAGTCTATTACTATTTGTTTGCTTGGAAATATAATTTAGTCAAGTAAAACATTAAATATTCACTTACAAATATATATTAATTGGAGAATACATAATTTAATTGCAGTCAAGCAATTATTTTCAAAACGATAATTGAGAACAACATAATATATCTACCGATGATTACACTATATTTACTTGGAAACATATTTTAGCAAAAGAAATGCCAGAAACTTTGCCAGCGAAGCACCCGCTTTATCAGCAAAGTTGCTTTAAAACTCACCTATTTTTGCTGCTGAACCGCCTTATTATACCTCAACGCGTACTGCGTAAGGGGTATATTAACTTTGTCATTCCGTTTGTAACGCCAAGAAGGAGGCGTGGCATTTAAAGAAAAAGATATATATTTTTGATCAGCATCATCTCCTGAGTCGATTTCCGTGTGTCCGTCTGTCTGTCCGTCTGTCTGTTTGTCGACACGATTACAGCCGTAATTTTAAAGCTATCGCGATGGATTTCAAAATATAAGTTTTTTTTTTAAAAGGAAGATCAAGTTCGAAAATGGGCCAAATCGGAATGAAACCAACCTTACCTCCCATACAAAGTTACTTTATATTAACCGTAAAATGTCTTTAAAATCCACAAAAATTAAAGAAGTGCCTTGAAATTTGGCAGGAGAGTTTGCTTTTCAGTTTTAATGCTGGCTATGAAATTTTAAAAAATCGGATGAAAACCACGCCTACCTCCCATGCAAAGTGCACTATGATATTTGGCAAAATCGAATGAAAACCACGCTCTTAAAAAACCACACAAATTAATGAAGTGTCTTGAAATTTTGCACTTCAGCTTTGATATATAATATGAACCATCTCTATGATAAATGGCAAAATCGGATCAAGACCACGCCCACTGCCCATGCAAAGTGACGTCATAAGAATAGGAAAATTTTTGTTAATATGTGAAACTGAATGTCATCATGTATGTCGTGGCTAAAGACTTCGAATATACTTCAATATGGCCGCGGGGAGGTATTTTAGCTTCGGTACCCTGCCGAAGCTCCACCGTTACTAGTTTTTCTTTTATTTTGTTTTTTATTTTATTAATTTGAAAACACAAACATTTTTAATTTAAACAAACATTTTCAGAAACACTTTTCACAAGAGCTAAACTTTTCAACACGCTTGGCGCGGCTGCTTGAAATTTAAAATGACGCCAAGACTTGGCAACTGTTAAAAGCAAGCGCATAAATCAACAAGGCTGCCGCTATTTTTCGTGCAAGTGCACAAGAAACAGATATATGTATGTCTAGGCGAAACACATAAAAGAAAGGAGTTCTGTTTGTTTTAAATTTGCAGAGTTCTGTTCTTTTTGAGCTTAACAGTGATGCAATTATATTTTTATTGGGTAGAAGCACATAATTCTATATTGTCACAAGCATATTAATGTAGACGTTAGTTCTTTAGCAAAAAGGCATTTATATCAATGTTCGACACAACTAATATCATCTTATATCGAAAAATAATGCTATTGAAGGAAAGTTCTTAATCATTTGGTGGCTCCCTCTGAATATTTTGTTTTTGATACCAAACATATATAAACATATTTTTTTTCTCTGCATGTAGATTTGCGAATTTTCATATAAAAACCATATCCTTCATATAATTTAAATGCAGTTTTTAACACACATTTATATCGAAATTAAAAAAATCGCATGCTGTGGTATTTGAACACATAACCTAATGGTTACAAGTTCTTCCATTACCAATACTGGTATGAAAAAACGTTCGCTTTTTGATCGCCAATTAGGAAAAAATACGAAATTTTCTTCGATAAAAGTTCATTGCAAGTGAACTTTCGCCTGGTGGGTTACATATGCATTGATAAGTTTTAATTTTTGGCGCAAATGTTTTAGTTTCGACCAACATATCGTAGGTAATCTGATAGCTTAGTTGGTAATGAAATTTTATTTGTTAAAATACCGCAGCATGCGAATATTTTTTTATTTCGATATAAATGTGAGTTAAAAGCTACATTTAAATTATATGAAAGATACGATATTAATATGGAAATTCACATATCAAAGAATAATACAAATTTTAGATTTAAAGTTGCATTCGTTAATATTGCAGCATGTGCTGTTTCCAAATCAATCAATGCAATCAATCTGCATTTATCAAAACTCAATTTGACAAATGCCTAAAAGTATGCTAATGTTCTGAAAAATGTTACGTTCAGATTCAAAGTCTTAGACCGTACTGTATTTTCAGAGTATTGAAGGAAAGAATCAATTCAATCATAAATGTAAGAGACAACTACTGATTGTTGATTTAACATAAGTATGAGCTACTCAAATAGATGTGTCTGCATGGTCTAGTGGTTAGAACAGCCGACTATGGATACAAACGTACTGTGTTCAATCCTCAGTGGAAGCAAAAATATAAAAAAATTGTATATAGCGATTTCTTTTTTTTTTGTTTTTATACAACTAGTGTGGCGAATTGTTGTGTTGTTGTTTTCATAAGAACCATTTCGTAACATTGGCCTACTCCCCCCCCATCTAGCTTGCCGTTTTGTTGTTTACGCGGCTATACAAGTTTCACTTCAAAAACCACAAAAAATTAAAGAAATGTCATACAATTTTGCACATAAGCTTTGATATTTAATATAAACCATCTCTATGATATTCGGCAAAATTTGATCAAAACCACTCCTACTTTTCATACGAGAAGGCTTTGTTTTAAATTAGAATCTCTTAAAAATCCACAAAAATTAAAGAAATGTCTTAAAACTTTGCACATAAGCTTTGATATATACTATGAACTATCTCTGTGATATTTGGCAAAATCGGATGAAAACCACGCCTACCGCCCAAACAAATTGACTTCATCAATATAGGGAAACTTTCGTAAAGCAATTTGGCAAAAAAGAAAAAAATACCCCACACGACTTAAGGCCCAAACATAATATGCTCAAGTTGACTGCAGCTACTATTAAAATTAAACGAACAGCCAGCTTAATTTTTGTCAAATACTTAATTTGTCCATGATTTAGTTTAGTTGGCTCGCTTTGTAATCATATTTTTACATTTTTAACATAATTTTTTGTCAACATAAAATAAATTCATGATTTAAAAAGAACTTAACAAACCAGAAAAAGACATGTAATTGAAATTTATTTAAATATTATTTGTTTGGCAGATACAAACGGAGCATTTGATTTGAATAGCTTTGGCTGCAGCCAGCTCGAGCTAACAAAATTTGACAAAAAAACTGACTTGAGTTATTATGGTTTACATGCATCATATTGGTGTAATCGTATAAATTTTGACATTTGATGCAGCCAGATCGAGCCCATTATGGTTGACCTTTTAATAAAAATATTTTATTTTGCTTTTATACGATGAGCCAACAACTTTAACTATTTACGACTCGAACGTGAAACATTTTTGAAAAGTATTTTTATGATTTTTGAAATATTGAAATAATTCTTTCTAACAATTCATCAAAAAAAAAAAAAAAAATAAATGGAAATTTCACAATGAATTTTGTTCACCTAGCATACTCTATTCGATTCAATGTGCCTTCTTCAGATGAAAATAGCTACCGGCGCGCCTGAAATATACGCTTTATTTTCTCATTGTTCTATTATTGTTGTGTGCGCAGCAGTGTTGGGCTAATTTCCACTAAATTGTTTATATTATTTAAATGTTTTATACATTAATTTAATCTTATAAATTAAATGGTGGTAAACAATTTCAAACGCCAATTAGTTGTTGAAATTAAAACATTACAAATAAAGTTTCTTGCAAATGCTTCATTGGGCAGAAATAATTTGGTGCCAATTAGTAAGGATTTTCAGCACTAAAAAAGCTGAAAGATTAATTAATTAGAAGCACAATCAAATGTACACTACACAAAAAGCGTTCTGATGTACATTTAAAGCTTAGCTGAAACGAGTGTTCTTTGAACGTTGATAAACACAACAATAATACTTAAGCAGCTTATCAGATGCTTTCTTACAAATCGGCAAAAAAACATTTCTTCTTTTATTGGTTAAACTTTGACTTACTACACTCAATTATTTTTGCTTTTTTAGCATCTAAACAATAAAACTTAATAGCCATTAAAAGCACTGCATTAAAAAAAAAGGCAAGATAATAAAGCAAAATCGAACGCGAACAACAAATTGGCTTAAATTATTAACAAACTTCATGGCAGCGTAATAAGCGGGCTTAAACGTAGCTTAAGCTAGAAACATAAAAACGAATAAAAACGCACATTTACTAACACACACGCACACACAGTCACTAGAGCACAGCAGCCACAGTTAACAGCAATACGCTTTAACTACTGATGCTCATGGTGGGCGAGCTTTGGCAATAATTTGATTGTAAATAGCTTTTCACGTATTGAGCTTAGTTGCTTTGTTATTGGTATTTGTTGTGCAATAATGTGTATATTGGCGTGTTTTTCATTGCAGCTTTCATTAAAGCCGGCTTAAGCCAATACATGTAATGGCTGATTTTTAGGCCAGGATCAAAGTTTTTGTTAATTGTTTGGCTGGTATTGCATAGCATTAATAAAATATATAGTGCTTGTGTGTGTTAACTAAGCGCACACAAATAACTGTTTTATAGGCTGACAATAAATATATTTTTTTTTAAATTCCGACAAAATCACAGATTTATGTGCTATTTACGGTTGTGCTTAAAATATGTCATGCAAAATGACTTTTTGGCCACATTTAATTTTAAATCTATTTTAAATATTTACAATAAAAAAACTTTATGCCATACTATTAAATGGAATGTGCAATGAACATTAAATGGTACGCAGCTATTTATAAAAACAGTTTTATTAGAATTTCATTACAATTCTAAGTCATAAAATGTTTAGATTGTCTCAAACACACACAAATGCTGCCAAATATTTTCAACTCAATGAAGTATAAAGAAACAAACAAACACACAAACAAACAGAGAAACAGCAACAACAACATTAATTTTAATTGCTATATTGCTTTGTTGTTGCTTACTATTTCAGCACCTCAATTTTAATTAGATTTAAATTTAGGCAAACTAATCAACAGCAAAATATACTCCGTTCAACTTGAATGCTAGAAACACCCGCAGCGCTTTAAACATTTGATACGTTGAATGGTTAAATGAGCGTGAGGAGCAGTAGCAGCAGCTGAAAATTATGGCCAAATTATTACGCCTTCACAGGCAAAAAAAATTACCATGGCGTGGAATTAAAATTTCAGCTGCGTCTTATTTAAGTTTATTTGTTAAAGAAAAAAAAATGTAGGTGTTCTGTGAATTAAGCATGAATTGAAGGGTCATGTAGTGAATATTTGCTCTATAAGCTTTTTTTAAATATTTGCGGAATTTGCGTAGACAAGCTTAAGGTTTTGTGAGTCTTAACGAACATGGCGTATACGTAACTTTGAATTCAATAAAATGATAGCATTTGCATATATAGTATGTTATTTTCTGCAATTTCTATAAAACTTATTGCCCACCTATTGATAATTTCAGCTGAAAGTGTGACTTAATTTTTTAATTATGCTTTAAGAGTGACTTTTTGATGCACACTTGGAAGGTACGTGTACACAGAATAAATGATATTTCTCCAAATATAGCTTTGCTGTTCAAGGACAATATTATTCAAGCGTTATTTAATACCCAGGTTAAATTTGGGCTGGTCAAATTCTACTCATCCTATGTTTAATACATGTGGAGCAAAAATAATAAGATTTCATTGACTTTTTATTTTGTTCTTTAAACCATGCACATGTGAGTGGTACATTAAAAGTATTCTATTTCTGGAACATTAAAACAAAGCTAAGAATTATAGCTTCCCTTAGTAAATTTGAAGTAAATGAAATCAAGTAAAATTAAAAAAACATAAACTCCGCATCATAGAATAAAGAGTGCTGCCCACTAAAGGCACGTAACGAAACGAAACGACAAGCCGTTCAAAATTTTTGAGTTCTATAGCCATCGGCTTATTTGTCGGTCGTTGCCGTTTCGTCGTCAGTTAGTGTACATGAATACATAAGACCACAGTGTAGCAATATTTCGTAGTTTCGTTACGTGCCGTAAGTGGGCAGCAACCTTAAGGCGAGACATGACATTCGCGGCAGAGAAAACAGACCTTGTTTTAAAAATTCATAACTCAGTCAAAAACAAACATTTTTCCAAAATTTTTTTTTATTATTGTGGAGAATTGAACAAGTTACAAGAAAAAAAATTCAAAAAATATATTTTTCACTCCAACATGGTTTTATAGAGCTCCAAACTGGCGGCAGAGAAAAAAACGGGGCCTTGTGGTTGCAGCGCTGGGAGTTGCAAAAATTGTCCGATCTGGAAAAAAATTACTTTTTTAAATCTTAACAAAATTGGTTATCGTATGACACGAGCTTTTTTTTAAATTTTTTTTTCAATTTTTGGTGATGTTCCAAATTTGAAAGTGTGTTTTTTCGAAAAAAATATTGACTTTAAAAATTCATAAAAAATCGAAAAAAAATTTTTAAAAAAAATGCTAGTGTCATACGATAGCGAATCAAGTTTAAAAAAATACAAAAAAAAAAAAATTTCGTCAAAAGATTAAACCGCTAGTGCAGCAACCAGAACGAAAAACATGGTTTCGAGATAAACGCGTTCAAAGTTTGTAAACAAAGAAAAAAAGGTTACCTTCAATCTGCCATGCCTGCTTCGTACAGTATGCCTTCGTTATCTTGTGTTGTGCTGTTTCTTATAGTTTTTTGCAATCGTTTAGCGATTCGGGCTTCACCCTTCATACTTCAATTAGGTACGAATTAACAACCACCAAAAGTCAGGTAGCAAGTAAAACTCTCACTAATCCGGCTGTAACTTTTGAACCCGTAGGAATTTTTCCATGAAATTTTTTTTCTTAGAATCTTAAGAATATTTATTAAAATACGAAAATATTAAAAAAAGTCGATTTCAAAAAACTGCCAATGTCATGTAACCCATTAAAGCGAGGCAACCTTTTTTAGTTACTCGTATTAATGTTACTCATACGCCGCGCAGCTTGAAATTGTTAACAATATAGAACAAGCATACAATGAATATGCTCATGATTGTCGCAGTTAATGAGCATATCCAAATAGAAAATAAGTATTCCAATTTATCTGCCAGAGCTCTAAAATAATTCCCCTTCATTAACTACACAAAAAGCTTGTCCATTAAAATTCAACTCAACCATCAACGAGACAGAGCAAATAAAAAAAAACAACATGCAGAATATTCGACAATGACAACAACTCTGATTACTTGGCATCCATGCAAGGTTGCTCATGTATTTGCAAACCAACCATTGCCAAGCCAAAGACCAGCATAAATTATTTAAGCCAATATATCAGTGAAATGTCATTAAAACTGTAGCAGCAGAATCAAAAACGTGCGGCTTGAGTTTTGTTTTTGATTTGCAATGATTTAATATAATACGTATAGAGCCAGCTGGCTGACATCATTTCGATGTTGTTTTTGTTGTTATTGTTGGAAAATTTTAATTGCATTAAATTTTGATGGCAGTTGCAATGTTTACCTTGCACACATGTCTATTTTGAGCAGATATGGATCAAAATTGAGTGTGTTGCAGTGTAGTCAAGTAGTTTTAATGAAAATACACATATGCTGCAGTGTAAGCTAGTGTAATTGAGTTGTTGGCAAAGCAAACATAAAACATGTTGGCATTATATGAATAGAATATTTTTTGGTGATGATAAAGAGCTGCTAAAACCTAAGCTTACTGACATAATTATCACATTTTTAGATACATGTTAAGTTAAAAACTTTCATAAGCTTTGATATGTACACTAGGGTGGGGCGATTAGTATGGAAGGAAAAAAATCTTAATGGGCGCTTCGTGTTTCTGATTCTTGGGATTGTAATGAGCAAAAAAGTCCACTAGACCAAACGTCTACGGTGAAAATCGAGCTTCCAAATTTTGACTTGCAGTTTTTTCTCAGACTTTTGTAACGTTTTTTTGGATATTTTGGCCTATAACAGCCAAACCATTGAGATTTTCGATCCAATACTAAGACAATAACCTCAATTTTTTCAATAACTTCAATATTCCATTTGTTCCAAGTATCAATTTGTGTGGGGTGAATGTGCCGTATGAAAACATTTTACTTGTGTTTTTGCAACAAGCGGCCAAGAAAAAATAATGTTTCAAAATGTCGCTCGTAGTTGGACGCGAAATATCATCTAATTCAGCCTCTAAACCGTTTCGTCTCCTCTAAGCCAATACGTTTTGCGAAGGCATATGTTCTAGATTTGATGATGACGCCGATGATTCTGGCTGCGTCACCATCTCCACATTTTCTGTATTATCAGAATCCACTGGATTATCCATATTTTTTATATCTTAAATTAAAAAATTTTTTTTATTAGCACTGCACAGTTTATATACGAAACAATTATTTCTAAAACTTACATTTGCGGCAGATATTTTTAAATGCGTATTTTATTTTATGTGTATTTGATGCTGTGATCGTTTACAATAAACTAATAAAAATGCGTCAAATTAACTGAAAACAATAGAAGAATAAAAACTTAGAAATAAAATAAATAGAATAAAATAGAATAAAATAAAAAAATAGAATAAAAATAAGAAATAGAAAATTTTTATGATTTTGCGCTATGAACAACTGAACATGGTAATTTATCAATATTTTCACGAAAAACTTGCACTTTCACAAGGCCAAAACTGCCTCAAGGAGCGTGCCAATGCTTTTGCGGATGTACTAAAAAGTTCTTAACTATTGTCTTGGCTACAAGTTTTGTCCTAGTATTGTATCGAAAATCTCAATGGTTTGGCTGTTATAGGCCAAAATATCCGAAAAAACGTGACATAAAGTGATGCACTTTCTACATTTTCGACTTTTTGACCATGAAAACGACGTTTTTTCTAAGTAATATGTTCAGAAATGTAGCCCGAGACATTAGCTACAACCTTACTTTGGAAAATAAGTCAAATTTTAAATAGTTTACGAAATATGAGCCCAAGAAAATTTGCAAATTTTCCAAAAAAACTGCAAGTCAAAATCTGGTAGCTCGATTTTCACCGTAGACGTTTGGTCTAGTGGACTTTTTTGCTCAGTACAATCCCAAGAATCCGAAACGCGAAGCGCCCATTAAGATGTTCCAATTGCCCCACCCTAATGTACACGCTTTTGAACTGTTTTAACATGGACTCTCTAAGTGCTTAACATTTTAATACATCCCTTAAAAATGCTCTTATTTGTTTGGAAATTTTATTTTCGATTTTTTTTTTTTTTTGTTAATTTTATAACTAATTTTCATCAAATAGCAGAGTGAAAAAAAAACACTACTACAACATCAACACGTAAGGTACTAAACTTTTACTCATGTCTTGAGACAAGACTAATAAAAACTTGTAAAAGTTAGTAAAATGCAAAAAAAAAAAACAAAAAAATCTGCTAACTGAGGCATAGCATTGATTGCTAAGATAAATGACAGTGCTCTGTTCGTGAAAGCATAATAAATTTTATATGTTCTGCTTTATTTTAGCTGTGTGGCATCAAACTTGAAACACGTTCATCTCATTGATGTTTAAAGCTGGCATAAAACGGGTAGAGGCAGACAGCTGTCACGTTGTGACGTAGCGAAAAAACGTGCCGTCATTGACGTGAGTTCAAGAGATGATTGCTGATGTTCGAAGTCAAAAAGTTCAATATAATCACAAGCAAAAAAAAAAAAAAAAAAAATACGATGAAAAGTAAAAAACTTAAAAAAACAGCTGGTCAAAGTTCAAGAAATCTGTTATTAAAAACTTTTTTGAAGCGAAGCTTTTTACTCCTCGTTCTGTGATTTACTTAGAGTGAAATCTGAAAAATTTTCGACAGATTTTTTCTTAGAATTTTATAAGGTTTCTTTGTTTCTGCGTTTTTTAAAAATATAAAAAAACATTTCTCCGCCTGCCGTAGAGATTCGAACCCGTCAACCTCCGTTTGGAGTTCTATACTCTATCCATTGAGCTGAACACCTTCTTTGCGCTAATGTATTGATTCAGTATTAAGTGCAATTGAAGCAATAATCTATTAATGTATTTGTGTGGTTTGAGTAGCTGCTAAGCCACTTGCTACAAGAGTTTATTAAATGATTTTTATGGTTTGGGTAGCTGCTAAACCACTTGCTACAAGAATCATTACTGCTGCCACTTTTCCTCAATTGTGGTAAATCTAGCACTTTTTTGGTTTCTACCACTATTTGAATTTTTTTAAAATCTATAACTTTTTTATATATTTATATAAAAATTACTGCATTATAATAAAAATTTTAGAAATTTTATTACATATAATATATTATTTATTAAGAACAGTTTTAAGAACGCTGTTTTAAGAACATTATATCACAATTATTTGCAATAAAACTAATTCAGCGTGAAAAAACTTGCTTTATGGTATACTTCTTATGATTTGTTTTGCTGTAGGATTTCAGTCGAATTTTTCCTTAAGAAGAAAAATATATTCCAACGTTTTTTAAAATTCACCAATCATTTTAGACTCAACCTATCACTATCTAAAATTTGCAAGTAACAACACTGGTCATCATCCTCAATTTGGTAACGCCATCTGTTAGCAACTGTTAACATAGCTGCAGTTATGTATTTAATATTAAATCAACATCAAAATTTAACATAGTTGTTTGGCTCGGTGTAAAGAGTTTAGGTTTATTAATCAATGGGTAATGGGATCGATCCTCACGGTGTGCGAAGTAATATTTTTTTTTCTTTTATGTGAATGCGCTTGTGCTGTTGTTGGTACATGCTTTTGTTTTAACAACGACTGTAACATGTAATAAAATAAATAAAATAAATAAAATAATAATGAAATGTAATAAAATTTACTGGTGTGAATATTAGCATGTGTTTTTTTTTAATTTATTTAATGTGGCTTTAAGTTTTTGAATTTAAGTTATTTAAAAAAAAAACCATTAAATTATCAAATCAACTTGGTCATGCCGACATTGTATAAAATGCCAATAGATACTTGGGCAAAAGCAAATTGGGGTTCTTATAATCTTTTCTCTCATTGCTACTCTTTCTGTCATACGCGGTCATTATTTGCTTTCCTTTTCTTATCATTTGTACTAACGTGCATGTATTTCGCAACAATTTATTCGTTACACTGACGAAACAAGTGGAACATAAAGCTGCTTAGTGTACTACAGCGGGTACCACGCAAGACTACTGATGAGTTGATATGAAATAAAAATTAAGTTGATTAAAAACAGAAAAATAAAAAAGTGAAAAAGGTGTTAAGCAAAGCTGCAAAGATGAAAAATAAACAAACAAATCCTTATAGATTGCAGCGCTTGTTGCAAAGGCCTAAGGAAATCTTCACTAGTAAAGGGTTTTTCAATAGGGACGCTACAAAAGTAGACCGATAGGGACAGCAAACGACGCCATATTTTTCCCCGCTTTCTTGACATTTCTCTTCAGTAAGGTTTGCCATTTCATCATGGAAAGATGTACGCGCCAACAAGGAGTTGAAATTATTAAAATTTACTACCGAAATTCGGAGTCAGTAGCCTCAACTGTAAGAGCGCTACGTCCAATTTATGGTCGTCATAATCGTCCTACCAGATCAACAATTAAGCGTCTAGTGGAAAAATTTGAATCCACAGGCACAGTACAAAATGTTCCCGTGCCAGTGAGACAAAGAAGTGCCCGTAGTGTCGAGAATATTGCTGCCGCTGAGGCTTCAGTTCAAGAAAGCCCAAATGTGTCTCTCACATGTCGTTCTCAAGCGTTGGGCATCTCTGTGACGTCGTTGTGGCAAATTTTGCGAAAAAAAATCTTGGCTTACATCCTTTCTAGATTAAATTGACGCAAGAATTGAAGCCGATTGACCACCAGAAGCGTCGTATGTTCGTGAATTGGGCTGAGCAACAACTTGAAAATGATTCGGATTTTCATCGAAAAATCATCTTCAGCGATGAGGCTCATTTCTGACTGAATGGCTTCGTCAATAAGCAAAATATGCGTTATTGGTCAGGCAACAATCCACACGTACTCCATGAGTCACCATTGCATCCCAAAAAAATTACGGTTTGGTGCGGTTTATGGGCCGCCGGCGTCATTGGGCCGTACTTCTTCCGTGATGATCAAGACCGGCACGTTACTGTGAATGGGAATCGTTACCGTTCAATGATAATCGAATATTTTTGACCCGAATTGAATGATATGGACTTGGACAATATGTGGTTTCACACAGCGAATGTCACAATCAATTTATTGAAAACCAAGTTTGGTGAACGTGTTATCTCACGAAATGGCCCAGTCGATTGGCCGCCTCGGTCGTTCGATTTGACGCCGTTAGACTATTTCCTTTGGGGCTACGTCAAGTCTATGGTCTATGCCAACAAGCCAGCGACGATTGATGAACTTCTTACGAATATCGAACGTGAAATTGCAGCAGCATTGGTTTATGCTTGAAAACCGTCGAAAATTGGGTTCAGAGTCTGGACTTCTGCAAGCGTGCCCATGGTGGCCATGCAAAAGAAATCGAGTTTCATACATAATGGCATCGAATGTACTTTCACAGGAATAAGGCATTTCATTGATATCCAAAACCGTTTTTGTTTTAATTAAAAAAACTTTTGTAGCGCTCTTATTGAAAAACTCCTTATAAGTATAACTTACCTGAGGGTATGATACCCAAGTTCCTTTTTTAATATTGCCTTAAATCTACAGCAACCCATTTTAGCAGAAGGCCTTCAACAGAACACACAAGCTCTAGCATAAATTGCCTAATGGCAAAATAATGCGGTTGCCTAAATTCTCTTTGCTCTATTAAAAAAAATACTTAGATAACCCATTCTGGCCGAAGGTCTTAGGCAAATTATATCCGAGAATTTTATAATATCAAATGTTTCCTCCGTGTGTATGAAACTGTGAAAAAGCTTCGCTTCTCTCGTGTGTCCAACGACGCACCTGTGTTTTTTTTCTTTGTTTTGTTTTGCAGCTCAGCACTGCATTTATATGTATCTCTCTTTTCGCCTACGAGACTCATCTGTTTTTTTATGTTGTGCTGTGCTTGCTCAGCAGAAAAAGAGATGAGTAGAGAATAACATGGAGTTTATTGAAATACTCGCAACACAAACACGTAAAAAGAAAACGATCCAAATTTAACACTTTCATTAAACGTGCTTATTATAAAAATTTCGAAATAAAAGTACCCATATGCTGTGCTGTTTGTTTTAAAACTTGTTTCATACAAATCGGAAACAAAAATTTGCACTTCAATTTTATATAATAGCAAAGATATAGCTTAAATATTCAAGGAGTAAATTTCACATACGTATTAATAATAACAAGAACACAGTTTCTGAGAATTATTCGTAAAACGATTCGTTTCAACAAAAGACATGCTATTTCGTTCGTGATTTTGACACGAACCAAACCATGCATAATGCATGATTTTTCTTATATTAAAATGTTTAGGTTTTGCTACGTTATTTAAGAAGTGACAGAATGTAAAATAAGATATTCGTTTCATTTGTCATATGACTGCTTTTTTGGCATATATTTTATCTATGAACGATAAATATTAAAGGCACTAGGTATACCCCAAAAAGTGACCATAAAAACTGCATGTGCTTTGCACATCTATAAGCACACTAAAGCAGAACAGAGATGTAACGAAACGCAGTGAATTTCCATATGATTTGACAGAGGTGGTTATTTTAATTTTTCTTGTAATGAAATAAATTGAATTTACATATAATATTCATATGTGAGGAATTTTATCCGAGGATTGCTCAAGTTACTTTTTAAATATTTATCGTTATTTATTTTATCAACCATAATATTGAGATCATATTCTTAAATAAGTTGACAGTAGCTACAAATGCCAAAATATTCATTAACTTTGCATTAAAAATTAGCTATATAAAGCGTTTTAAGCTTCAAAATGGGTGAGTTTTTATCCGAGGGCCGCATGAGAGGTAAATTTTTTTTTCTCAACTATCTGACTATTTGACAATAGTTTGCAAAACTCGGTTTGTTATAATTAAAAGCATAAGAATTCAAGTTTACATTTAGCTTTTTAAGAACGGCACTTTTTTCAAAATATTGTTTTAAATAACGTCTACTAAAAAAAGAAATAAGTTCGCCTTGTGAACTTGACTAAACTTATAATAACTGGCTCAATTATTTAAGCATTTTAACTAACAAATAAATACTCACAAAACTCTATGAAAACTTCTAACAAACTTTGTAGATTTTGCTATGATGTTTAGCAAGTTTGCTGTCGCAGTTTAAGGCTTAAGAATGTCTTTTTATGCCCAACTTATTTCTTAATATAAAATGGCTTAAAAAGCGCATTAAAGCGGACAAAATTCACTTAAACTATGCCGCTGCTAAGAAACTTTGCTTATATGTGTTTTTATTTCATTGCATACTTTAAGGGCTTTATTTTTTATTGTTGTTTTTTTTTATTTTCTCTACGCTGATAACATTGCGCGTTCTAAAACTGAAGCAATGAGGAGGAAGACGATGACGTCCGCAACGCATCTGGTACAAGTGCACAGTAAATAAACTTACTTGGAATTGGAGCAGAAACAGCAAATAAAACGTTAAAAGAAGAATAATAATAAAAGGGGAAAAATTCTTTAATATTGTTTTTTTTTTTATTTCTTTATTAGTAGTGCTTCAATTCGTCGTATTATTTTTTCAAAAAACACTGGCAGGCACTCTGTTTGATGAGCAGGAGCTGATGTCGTTGTCCATGATGGAGAGGAATGTAAAGGAGGTAGATGGTTGGACCAAAGTGACGGTGCAAAATTAGTTAAACAGGAATTTTTGCAATAAAGAGTTGCGGCAGGAGTGGAGAGGAAGAAGCAAAAGAGCGAAGCAGGAATATGGATGCTCATAAAGGTGGCAGAAGCAGGCCCGTAGACATGGGGCAGTTTTCGGAATTCAACTCTCTTATATTGTAGGTGGAAAAAGTTTTAAAGAAAGGAAAACGAGAATATTAAAAAAAAATTGTTTATTAAATAAGAAAAAATAAATAGAAAATTTGAACTCCGAACTCATTTATTAATAATAATTGTTGTTATTTAATATATAAAAAAAAATCATTGAAGTAAAACAAGTTTTTGGCGTTTATTTAAAAGATGAAAACAAAAGATGAAAAGACCAACTTTATCTTTAAATAGTCACTATTGTTGTCATATATTTAATTCTTTAACATTCAGGACTATCTGTGAAAATCTAGTCGAAAATCAATTATTCTAAAGTGCACACATCACTAAACACATAATTGATATAAACATTAAAATACGTAAGATACATATTTTTGTGCATCTAATTCGAAGACACGCCAAGAACATATATTTGTTGACAATATCTGTTCTGACTTACAACAAGTCAAGTTGTATTTATAATAGTCTTGGAAGACTTCTTGACCTGGTCTTAACTACAGGCAGTAACAATGTCATTGTTAAGAGAGCCCCTCGTGCTCTGACTACTGTTGATGAATACCATCCACCATTGAGTATCTGGTACAAATCCGACAGGGAACATATAGTAAATTCGAATTCAATTGACAAAATTTATGAGTTTAATTTTAAAAAAACTGACTTTTTCGAAGTTAAATCGTTGAATAAAAAGTAAACTTAACGTTATTTTAGAATTTTTAAATGAAAATTCCATTCATTTTTTTTTTGTACTGAACTTTTTGCTTTGTTTTATCAGTCTTACCATATAGCCTCGAATTTGGTATACAAAGGATTCGCGAAATATCTTTGCAACAACAGGAATAGGGCATGGAAGTAATACATCTGTAGCCTAGACTCAAATGACCTAGAGACTTACAAGTGTTTGTTTCTGGAATTTGAATTTCGATCAGCCACATTATATTACGAATACTTAAATGATGTTAAGCTGAGAATATTGTCTGATCCAAGGAAATCCGCTGGATTTTTCCAAAGCATATTTTCTCGAAAGCGCCCTCGATGTTCATAAATGTGGCTATCGCAATGACTTCTGAACATAACTCCTTTTCAGCCACTCTAACTAACTTGTGAAGAGCACTATCCGTAGACCTACCTGCTCTATAAGCATGTTGGCATCTACTCAGAGGATTATGCACCAGCGAAGAACTCTCAAGACAGTCAACCATCATTCTTTCCATCGTTTTCAAGAGGAAAGATGTAAGGCTGATCGGTCTGAACGACTTCGCCTCCGCATAATCGTTCTTTTTCGGGCTTCGGAAGAAATACAACTTTCGCCTCTCTCCAGACTCTCGGAACGTACTCAGTCGCTAGACAAGTAACGAATATACCCCGCAGCCTAGGTGCAGTGAGATCTTCCCCCATTGCATCATAGCCGGAAATATACTGTCCATCCCTGATTTTTTGTTTTGTACGGAGCAAATGAGCGTATAGCACTCCTCACCCCGTCCATAGGGATCAATCTTTTGGCGTCCAGTCTGTCAACCCTGTGCATCCCTTTCTTCAAAGATGTCTACGGGTCATCAGATCTAAAACTTCTAGAAAAATGCACCTCCATCAGACTTTGCATCGATTCCTCCAGGTTCTCTGCCACGGTTCCATCCGTTTTTCAGATCAGTCCCACTGTGTGGAATAGATCTTTCGAAACCATTATCTGAAGCCTAAATGCTTCTGAAATAGTTTCCATCACAGAGCAGTAGTCTCTCCACGACTGCCTTTTACGGTGTCATATGAGGTTCTTCAGTTCCCTTTTCAGTGCCTTGTAGTTTGCCCATGTTTCTGTGGTTCCCTCTCTCATGTGCCGATTGAAGGCCTTCTTAGCCTCCTTCATTAGAGATTCGAGTTCCGTGCACCACCATGGCGTCGGATCACCCTCGTCTACTGAAGATATAGGACAGGCCACCTCGCAAGCTTTGAGCATGGCCGTACAAAGATGTTTGACATGGATTTCCACTTGAATACATGTGTGGTCGGACATGGTTAGCCTATCCACGACCCTCCAGTTTTCTATTCTGTTCAGAATCTTTCTGCAAATGAGAGTTACATCAATGACTTTTGCTCGCCTTGCATCAACGAAAGTCGTCAATGATCCTCTATTTGCTACCAACAGATTGTACCTCTCCACAAATTCAAGCAATTGCTCTCCTCTGCCATTGTTGTTGCTGCCTTCCCACGCAGTATTGTGCGCATTGGCATCACAGCCTAACATCACTCCAATGTTCCGTTCCTCACAGTACTTTACCAGATTCTCCACCTCTTTTGAAGATGGTTGATCCAGAGAGTCGTAAGGAAGAGACGCTGAAGCTACCACACAAGCATCTGCACCATCCCATATGTACCGCTAGTATATCATGCCTCACTAAGATACAAGTCCTCCGCCTGCCATCTGTTACCGGTTGGTACCTCGTGGCCTTCCGCTTTGAGAGACCTTTAATTATGTTATGAAGAATCCAAGGTTCTTAGAGCATTGCTTTGTCAATTTCATCCTCCTCCATGCAACGCATCATCATTGCAGATGCTGCCCTACTATGGTGTAGATTGAGCTGAAACACAATGAGGTTTGCCTGGTATGGTAGCGTGTATGGCTTGGAAAATGTTCTATTATATAGCTTTTATTTTTGGCAGAAGATCTTATTAAACTAAGTAAAGCAATTTTCAAATTAAACATGTTTATTATTTAAAAAATTTAAAAGGAATACTTTTTTAAAATGTAAAATTTTTTATTTATAATAATTTTAAAGTTTAAAATTTTTAAAGTATTGCTATATATTTTAAAATCTTTAATTTATAATTAAATGAAGTCTTTCAGATTTTAAAATTTTTCAAACCTTAATATAATTAAAATATTTTTAATTTTTTGAAATTTTAAGATTGTTTTTCATATATTAATTTTTTTATTTTTATTTTGAACTTTTTTTTTTTATTTTAAAATTTTTTTTTGTAATTTAAAAAATTTTTTTTTTTTATAAAAATTTTTACAGTTTCGAAATTGTGTCAAATTTAAAAATTTTCCTGAAATTACAAAAAAGTGTACTTCGGATTAAGCTAGGTAAATGTCCATGTCTTTAATTTTTAATTTTTTTGTAATAGTTTTGTGGAAATTTGCAATACAATAATAAGGTCTCCAGCTCCATTGACTGATATCTTCTCTCTTGCCTCCGCTTGGGACAAGAAGTGTGTTTCACAGTGTTATTTTGTTTTTCGTGAAGTGTGTGTTGGAAAAATCCTAAAATTTTCATGTTGCTGTTTGATCGAATTAGCTATGCGGTTAGATTTAATCAATGTCAATATAACCGTGAAAATTCGCTTAATTAAGGGTAAAGGCTGTACAAAATTTTATTTTACTATGTTAGCAATGTTATACAGTGTCGGACAAAACAATAAGAACACCCTACACCAAAAAATATTTGTATGCTTTTTTTTAAAGGAAACTATTTATTTCGGGAATTTAAAAAACAATCGGCAGATCTTCGACACTTGTCCATCAAGCCTTATTACCTAAAAAAATTGGATGCAAAATAGGAAGGCACCGCAAAAGCACATATACAGACGATGACCCATTTAAGTCAGCTGCTGCAATTAGAGAAGTGACAGGTGTCCAAATTTGTACTCGGACAGTAAGGAGACGTTTAGTCGAAAGGAAGCTATATGAAAGAACAGCACGGAAAGTACCATTGTTGACACAAAGATATCGAAAGTGTCGCATCGAGTTTGCTAAAGCACACATAGAGTGGGATGGTCCAACAAATATAAAAAAATGGCGTAACGTGTTATGGACAGACGAATCGAACGTAAACCTTATTGGAAGTGATGGCAAACGTTGGGTTAGGCGCCCGAGAAGTGCAGAGTTGAACCCGAAATACACGCTAAAAACCATTAAACATGGAGGTGGACGTATAATGGTATGGGGAGGCTTCTCGTGGTATGGTGTGGGACCTCTGTATTGGATAAAAGAAGCGATGGACAGGTTTCTCTACGTCCATATCCTTCAGGAGGTAATGCTTCCATTTGCAGACTGGGAGATGCCTTTAAAATGGCAACTGCAACCGGATAACGACCCGAAACACACTTCAATCCTTGCAAGGAACTGGCTTACGGAGAAGCCAATTGATGTTATGGTCTGGCCTTCCCAATCTCCCGACCTCAATCCAATTGAGAACTTGTGGAGTATAGTTAAGGAGAAGATTGGGAGTGTTAGATCCACAAGCAAAGATAATTTATGGGAAATATCCAACAAGCCTGGTATTCTATACCCCAGGCTACTTGTGCATCTCTAGTGAGAACTAAGGAGAACTAAGGCTATTCCACAAAACATTAGCATTAAAATACAATTTAAGATAACAACTTTATTTTTTTCAATTACTTTTTGGAGTGTTCTTATTTTTATGTCCTTTCGAAAAGGTGCCTTATGTATATTTTTCCTCTTTTTCTTCCTTACATTTAATTCTTTTTGTTTTTATTTTAAGAATAAATTTTACTAATTGAATGAATAAATAAAAAAAAATAGTCATTGATTTTTTTCGTTTCTTTAACAAACTTTTGTTTTATGTTGTTTATGTCAGAACAAGCTGTGCTTATTGTTTTGTCCGGCACTGTAAATTATAGAATTTTTAAGATTATCAGATTTTTTTTTTTAATTATTTTTTTAAAAAAGCAACATTTTAAGACTCTATAATGCATTTCTTAGTTTTTCTGACTAGAAAGTTATATCTTGAAAACTTTGAAGCTATTAGGTACATATATTTTTTTGGTTATCAAGAAGCTAGAATTCTATAACTATATCGCTGCCATTATCAATGTAAAATTTTCCGTTGAATTCGAATTTTTTGTTAGAAAAATTAAAAAGTGCATCATGGAGTCTGCAAATGCCGAAAAAACGGAAGTATGTGAAACATACATAAATTATTAAAATATTTTTTCAAAAATCACATCACAAGCAAACAAAATTAAAACCAAAAAGAAAACATTATTTTCGCAATAGGCAAGAGGAGAGTAAGAGCAAATTAATCATGGGCACCATGGGCGTAGCTAGAATGTCAGCCAGGAGTTATATAATTTTTTCATATTGGTAAGTACTTCGGTAGAATTTAAAGTTAAAAAAAAATTTAAGTTTGTTTTGTACGAAGTTTTATTAACTGTGAAAAGTTACATTTGAAGTGAAAAAAACTTCAATTTCCAGTTGAAAACAAGTATTTTTTTAGTTTAAAATAACTAGTTTTTTACATTTTATTAATTTATTGCATTATTATTTTTATTGTTTTAATTTTTCTGATAATTTTTCTTATAATAGGGGATAAGTTGCCCCTTTCTCTATGCCCCGCTACTGCGCCTATGATGACACCTTATTTTTTAGCCCAAGTAACTACAAAATAAAATTTAGTTTCAAAATGAAAGAACAAGAACTTCGCCCACTTTATTATTATTAAAGATTAAAAAAAAAACATAAAATTATTGCCTTTGACGAAACTTGAAGCATTTTTTTTTTATTTTTAAAGCTTTCTTTTTCACTCTCTCTTTAAAGAGCAGTTTTATATTCAAGCCTAAAAGTCTGCTTATCATTTTGCAGCCTATCTTATTGTAACCGTTTTTTTATAGTGCTCGCCCACATTTTGTCATTCTAAGTTTTTCTAGCATTTTTTTTTTTTTTTTTTTTTTTTTTTTGTAAACATCCCTTTACAAAGAGTAGAAAACATTTCTATAAATACTAGCCTGAGGCCGCTAAAGTTTCATTGTTTTTTTTATTTTTATTACAACCAGTATTTATTTTGATATTCATGCTAAGCGGATGGTACTTGAGTAGGTTGTTTGAGCATCAGCTCAACCGGTTGAGTTTAAAAGAAAGTTTCAACTAAAGTGCAGAAATAACTGTAGGGCATAAGACAAGGTAAAGTAAGTGAATGTTTTAAAGTTTCCAACAGATTTGCGTTGTTCTTTTGAATAAACTATATTGCGTTATTTTATAAACAATGTTTTAGCTTCATTGAAGACGAATATCTTTATTTAGCTCAGCAGTCAATTCTACAGACACAACATTTTCTTGTGCTTTAAAGCACCTTTTTAAACAAAACAACATTTCAGTTCCATTTATTTATATTATAATCTTTCATCTTTTTAACTTGCTTAGCTGGCTATTAAGTAGATAAACAGCCTGGTGCTTAAGTAAATTCAAACGGTCTTTGCTTTGTATAAACAAAGATGTCAGTGTATTAAAATTAAAGTAAAATTCATGGTATACTTTTGGGCGCACAAAAAGAACCAAAAACAAAAAGAAGAAGAAAAAAAAAAAACGCAAAACATACTAGAAAAGATGAGGTGAAATAATTTTGAGTATAAATATCAGCAGCATAAGCAAAATAAATAAAACAACAAGATTTACGTGAAAGTACAAAGCACAGTAATAAGATAACAAAAACAAATAAATGAATGCAGCAACAACAAAGCGCCGAGGCCAACAAGTGTAGAAGAAAATGGCGTGGGAAGGCTGATGAGTATTTAAAAAAAATTTTTGTTTACATATCCAACAGAGTAAAAATGAAATTTTTATGCAATTTTAAAGAAAAGCTACCTAGAACAACAAAAATTAACCCAAAAATTTGGAGCATTCATAACCAGCAAACCTTAACAAAAAACGCAAGAAAAAATATGTATATAAAAAAACATAAAGCAAACCAGAAGGAAACGGAAATGCAGCCTTTGGGTGGCATGGGTATAAAAAGCGTCAGAAAAATAAATTAAAAATAACAACAGCAGCAGAAACAGCGAAGCTGCACTGGAGCATCACAACCAAAAAAAAAAAACCTCCCAAAGGAAATTAACAGCAAAATGTTGCTGTTTAAAAGTAAAGTACAAATTTACAGGGAATAGTTAGAGTATGGAAAACATTTTGTAAAAATTGTCATAGTAAAAAAAAAAAACAAAAATGCCAAAATGCAAAAAAAAATAATCACAATATTAATGGTGACAAATTAAAAGGCCTAAAAATGTAGGCACTATGTTAAAGAAATCAAAGATGTTAGGAATGGTGTGACAAAGTTCACGAAAAAAAAAGAAATATGACATTAAAAAAGTTTGCTGCTTGCTAAGGTGACCGTATTAAGTAGATTCACGAATACACTTAGATTGGTAGACTTTTAAGTCTGGTAGATTTTTAGTAGATTGCGATTTATCTAAATAGCTTTTGACACAAAAAGTAATTATATCACGTCCAGTGGGAGCAAAATGATAATTTTTTAAAAGTTGGCTTTGTCAAGATAAGGAAAAAAAAAATCTGCATATTAAAAGCAAGACATATCTGTCTATTTGCAAATTATTTTAAATAATTCTTTTAAGTAACAAAGTCTTTGCTAAATTGCAAGAGACATGCTTTTTTCACTATAAAATTGGATTTAATCATTATACCGAAACAGTTTCTTAAATGCATTAACTGATCTATTTAATGAAATTAATTGGACAAACTTATTTTATAGACAAAACACCGCAACTTGCTTTGATATTTTCAAATCTACCATTTTAAATATTTGCAAAAACAATATTTCTCGGGTTGTGCAGAATAACCACAAGCTGCCGTGGTATACTAGTGGTCTCAAAAAATTAAAAAACATGCGTAATAAATTTTTTAAACTGTTTAAGGCGGTCTTCTCATTCAAAACCCGTTTTTTGGACCCTTTTTAAAAAAATTCTTATTTGAAAACGCAAAGAATAATTGAAAACTTTTTTATTTATTGTATTACAAAAGGTTCAAAGTAAATAAAAAAATTTTTTTTGCCTCGATACGTGGGCTGTTCAAAAAGTAATGAGACTTCAAAGTTGGTGGTGAAAAAAAAAGGTGTCGTCACGGCGGCCACGATTCCGGCTCTCCGGAGCGTTTGAAATGAAAAAAAAAACGGGGTTATAATCAGTATAGATGTAATTCTCGGGTGAACCTCAAGCTTAATTTTGTGATTTTTTTTGACAAAATGGCGGCCATTCAAAAAAAAAATTTCAATTTCGGGTTTTTTTTTTTGTAGTTTAGTGTAAAAAAAATAGTAAAAAATTTTTTAAAATTATGGTCGAGGTTCACCCGAGAATGGTGACAATTCTGCGTCGATTCCACTTTGTTTCATGAAAATCGGTTCAGTTGAACTGGAGATATCATGGCCGCCAGTTCGAAAAACGTGGGTTCGAGATAAACGCGTTTAAAGTTTGAAGTAATTTTTTTATAGCTCATTTTGACGAAGGCCTTGCTTCACAAAAAAGGCTGTATCTTCTAAAGTATTTCGAATTTCTAAAAATCCTTTTAGGGGCATATTCACAACTACCCAAGCTATAAATAAATGCAAAAAAAAAAAGTCAAAAAAAAAAAGTTGCTCAATGAGAAGACTGCCTTAAGTCTTCTAACGTTAGTTATTATAAACTCAAATTCGAGCATTATGCGAGAGAGTTTAATTTCTTAAATAAATTTTTGTACAAGCAATATATACTTAGTTTTGAAACCAATATGATTTCAAATCCTAAAACATTTTGGAATTATATCCAATCGAAAAGAAATGGATCGCAGATTCCATCTTCAATGGTATTTAAGGGCAGCAAGTCTTCCTCAACTGTTGATACTGTGAATCTTTTTGCAGATTATTTTAAATCAAACTATAATCATGATGAATCGTGGTATGACAGCTCCCTGTTGGACAATGTTGAACTAGGCTTCGATATTGGCTCTATGGTAGTGACTGTTGAAGATGTACTAAGTTCATTGTCTCAATTAAAAAGTTCTTCGAAATCTGACAACGATGGATTGTCCTCTATTTTATTAATTAAATGCGCAGCTGCACTAGCTGAACCGCTTTGTATTATCTTCAATAATTCTCTGTGTTCTGGATCTTTTATCGAAGCTTGGAAAATTGAAGTTATCAATCCAATCTTTAAAAATGGTCAAAAGAATGATATTAGCAACTATCGGCCCATTTCTAAACTAACAATTATCTCAAAATTGTTTGAGTCAGTTATCAAACCAAAATTGTTCTTTCTTGTTAAGCGACACATTTGTCTTGAACAGCGTGGGTTTGTAGCTGGGAAGTCTACAGTAACTAACCTTTCACTTTTTTCAAATTACTGTATATCTTCTTTGGAATCTGGTATTCAGGTCGATGTCCTATATACAGATTTTTCTAAGGCCTTCGATAAAGTTTCCCATAAGGTGTTAGTTGCTAAGCTTGCTAAAATGGGGTGCCACTCCGCGTTCTTGGAATGGATTAAGTCCTATCTAAGTGGTAGAAGCTGCTATGTTTCTATAAATAATTCTCAATCATATTGCTTTAAAGCATCTTCTGGCGTTCCTCAGGGTAGTATATTAGGTCCCTTGCTGTTTGTTTTGTATATCAATGATATATGCAAATGTTTTCGTTACTCTAAATTTCTTCTTTATGCTGACGACTTAAAGATTTTTGGCAAGGTAAAAAATTTGGATGATTCTGCATTATTGAAAATCGACCTTAATAATGTCTATGTCTGGAGTCTTCGTAATGGGTTACCGTTTAACATTGGAAAGTGTTCTCAGGTATCTTTTAATAAATCAAAGAATACCTATAATAAAAACATCCTATGCAATGGCAGATATGACATTGCATAGACTTAATACAGTTCGGGACCTGAGAGTTATTTTTGACTCCAATTTCACCTTCGTAGATCACTTAAACTTTTTACTTCCCAAAGTCTATTCCCTCCTTGACTTCATTCGCAGAAACAGTCAAGAGTTTAAGGATCCTTATACAATAAAAGCACTTTATTGTTCTCTTGTAAGGTCAAGACTAGAATATGCTTCTGTTATTTGGAATCCTTCAGCGGCAATTCATTCATCAAGGCTAGAAAAAGTTCAAAAAACTGCTTCTAAGTATATGCTTCGTTGTACTAGTTTTAATTCAAATTTACCCTCGTATAATGTTCGTTGTTTGTTATTGGGTTTAAAGACACTTGAAATTAGAAGAAAAATAAGTTTATTAATTTTTGTATATGATATCATCTCGGGTAATATAGATGACTCCTCATTACTAAATTTAATTAATTTCAATATTCCTTCAAGGCAGTTTTAAACTGTTTTAAACTCTTTTATGTTAAATATCATAGAACGAATTACGCCCTAAATGAACCTATCACCAGATCTTTGTGTTTATTTAATGATTTGTCTTTAAAATATGCTTTTGATTTCTCAATGCCTAAATCATCTTTTAAAAACTTTGTTACTAGTTTATTTAATTAACTTTATAGCTTATTTGTTACATTATTTTAATATCTTCTACATCAAATGTATAATTTTTCTAGTCTGTAAGGATTTTTCACATCCATAGACTCAATAAACTAAACTAAACTAAACTAAAACTAAATTCTCAAGAGTGTGATGACGAAAGACAAGTTTTCGTCACACATGTAACAATACGTTCAAAAAGTCCATAGGATATTTATTATTATTATTTATATGAATGCTAAGCACATATGGCTTTATGGCAATTATATATATGTACAATTAAATTTTTTTAAAAATGTAAAATTGTCAGGCTTTCCGGTATTTACAGTTGCAATCCGGTTAGCTTCTTAGTAGTAAATAGAATGATTGATTAGAGCGGTGCTCTCATATGCCAGGCTAGACGGACGAGGTAGAGCTCATACATGTGCTAGGCAAGACAGACGAGGTCTTGCTCTGGATAATCAAAATATATCAGTAGCATGTATATCAGGGCGGGTCGATTTAAAAATCGCTCAATGCTCTGTGAAAATCGTATTCTAGGGATCAAAATAAGAAACTTTGCCGAAGGAACCATACCTCTAAAACGAATTCTGATGTCCCCCAATATGGGTCGAACTTTTGGGTAGGAGCAAATTTTGAAAAATCCCACTTTGACCCATTTAGAGTGCTCCAATCGAGTCCAAATGTATGACCGACCCCCACTAACTTTGGAGGCTTGACCCACCCATGCCAGTGGCATACCCCCTGGAACCCCCCTGTGGGGTTTCCCAAACAAACATTTCAAAAAATCACCAGTTTTGGCACTTTACATGAAAAAATCAGCGAAATGGCTATGTTTTTTCTTTTTGGAGTTTTTTTTCTCTTTAGAAATTTATTCAACCCTTTCTTTATCCCCATCACTTTATCATTGCAACTTTGCCCAATGGAACATCGCATTACCGAGATATTTCGTTCATCGGTCGCTCAGTAAAATTGTGAAACAATCTCCCTGCGAGCGTGTTTCCCGGCAGTTTCAATCAGTGTAAATTTAAATCAAATCTTCACCTACTCTTCTCCATCTTTCCACCCTCCAACTAACTATCACCCGTCTTCCGAATCAACACAATGCTTTCGCATTTATAGGGGGCATTCCCTGAGTGCTGGTTAAGTCTAAAAAAAAATCAGACTGTTATTCCACAAAACATCAAAGAAATCGTGACAAAACAACAAATTTGTTATGATCGATCGCAAATTGAAGGTGCGGTGGAATAAAATCGAGATCTATCGTCGATATGGGACAATGGATGAAACATGGCTTCACTGAGTGGACAGCAGTCGACGAACCGAATCCAAAGCGAGCAAAGACCCAACAGTCGGCTTGTAAAGTGATGGCGTCTGTATTTTGGGATGCGAAAGGAATTACATTCATCGACTATCTCCAAAAAGGAATCACCATCAACAGCGACTAATAAGTACTGTGCGCTTTTGGATCGATTGAAGGCTGAAATCGCCAAGAAACGGCCACATTTGCAAAAGAGAAAAGTGTTGTTTCACCAAAACAATGCACCGTGTCACGTTGCAATTCTTGTACCGAAAAACGCATCAAAATTTTTAACTGAGTAGACACGGAAAAATAAACCTAAACAAGTATGCGCGGTAGCATAAGGTCAGTGCTTCTGACCACGAAGCAAAGGTTTAGTGGTCCTTTCTGCAGTTGAAATTTTGTGCTTTTTTTTTAATTAAAAATGTTCAATGTTAAAGCCCGAGTTATAATCGATTAATGATTATTTTGGATAAGCAATAATTTTTTTTGTCATTAATCCTATGAAATAAACTGATATGCTATGCTTGCTTTAGTGTATGTTCGTACAAGGGAGGCAATGGTAGCACGTTGAACTTATAGTCGAATTGTACGCGGTTCGATGCGAGTACGGATAGGGAAAAATGCATTATTCCCGCCACAGGTTTTTCGACAAATCTTTAATATGCATAAATAAAAATATAACTAACAAAAAAATAAAACAGCAAGATCTGTCGAACGTTCTATGAGGATCGAGCCTGGATATTACTTAAGTCATCAAATTAAAATAAAAAATCCTCTTGGTAACCAACTGTGTCACGAAAGTAAAACAAAACTGCGATAGAATTCTGTGCTTGAATATTGAATTTTATAGTAACTGTCAAGAAAAAGACAGTTCTTGAACTAATACTGGTATAAAGGCAGACTGCTTGTTAGCCATTTGGTTGTACTGAAGCAGGGAATGTTAATAAAATAAATTAGCAATCTTTTCAAGAAAATCCATTTTTGGGTAAAAGTTTCACTTCTACCACGCGTGGCAGCCACACACATCTTTTTTTTTTAAGTAAATTACGCCAGTGTGTTAATAACTGAGCTAGTTCAAAGGAAAATCGACAGACTAGCAAGCGAGCGGCCTAGGTTCAACGGCCGCATTGGTAACTTTCAAACTGTTTATAAATAATAATAATAATTATCTTAAAAAAATTCTTAAGAAATATCCACAAATTAATTAAATAACTAAATATCCACAAATTTGTCAAATTTGCTGGAACAAACAATAGGCTGAGCTGATTTGCAAACCTTTGTTGCCTGGGCGATTTTCGGATAGGGCATGAAAAGTTATTAAAAAAAAATTAAAAAAAGGGGACGATAGGGGTGCACTTTACCCTATCACATCTTCAATTTTCTGAAATCTTTCTTTCGGAATTATTTAGAAAAATTTTTTGATATTTTTTGATATTGATAATCCGAATTTAATCTTTTTTGTTTTGGGTCTTGGATCTTTCCAAGATCCTTAGGATCTTTTTGGATCTTTCTTTCGGAATTATTTAAAAAAATTTTTTGATATTTTTTGATATTGATAATCCGAATTTAATCTTTTTTGTTTTGGGTTCAAATTTTGCCAAAGATCCACAGTCCACGAAATAAGTAAAGTGTACAAAATAAACATCGTATTTATTCAAGTAAGCATGCTTTGTTGGAAATTGGTTATCTATAAATATATGCGCAAGAATTATGAGTTGTAAATGATTTATCATCAAGAGCATAAGTACCGTGGGAAGTCCCGTTATTTTTTTTACTTGAAGTTTTCGTTCATTCAGTGCGAAACATTTATAGCGTACAGGAAGAAAAATTTGGTGCAAGTGTGACAAAAATTATTTTTTTGTTTAATTTAAGCTTTTTTGAAGGTAAGTTTGTCTTAACCGGCTATTTGGGTACTTTTTTAAAAAGTTTTTCCAACATATATTCGAAATAAAATTAGAAATGCCACGCGGAACACATTTATCGATTGTGGAGCGCACGAAAATTGAAACGCTGCGGCAATGTGGTGCAAAAATAAGAGAAATTGCAGGAAAATTGCAGCGCAATAAGAAAACAATATGTTCATTCCTAAAAAGCCCTGAAAGTTATGGCACAAAAATAAGAAATGGTCGCCCGCCGAAGATCAATGAACGAACAAAACGTCAAATAAAGCGCTTAGCAGTCAACAAAAGCATTTCCCCAGCAAGTATAAGACGGCAATTAAATCTGCAAGAGTCCACCTGACGAGTACAGCAGATTTGAAAGGAAGATAATAACCTCAAATGTCAAGCGTGTGCCTAAACCTAAACTTCTACCTCGTCATAAAGCTGCTCGGATGGGATAAATAGTGGAGAGAAGTGGTTTTTATTGATGAAAAAAAGTTTAATTTAGACGGACCCGATGGCTTACACAGATATTGGAGGGATATTCGGCGACCGCAAGACACGCGCCATGCTAGAAATTTTCAAGGAGGATCTTTGATGGTATGGGCGGCGTTTGGGTACAATAAAACATCTCCGATTTGCTTCATAATCCACAAAATGACAGCGTCTTAATAGATTTTTCGGAAACTTTTTGTAATGACAAATAGATTTTTCAGCAAGATAACGTTGCAAAACACAACGCAGCTGCAACGAAAAACTTTTTTGCTGAGAGAAATATAACAGTAATGGACTTGCCGGCCATCAGTCCAGATTTAAATCCCATGGAACATCTTTGAGGAATTCTGGCGCAACAGACTTATTCTGTTGGTAGGCAGTTTGACTCTCTAATGGAATTGAGAAGGTGTATTGAATCCGAATAGAAGAAAATACCGGCTTCCACTATTCGCTCACTAATCGATTCAATGCCGAGACGTGCAAATGCTGTTATTTTAGCTAAGGAGACCATTTTAGTTATTAATTATGTATAAACGTGCATTTATTTTTATATAGTATTAATTTAGCATTAAATTTTTATATTGTACACAATACTTTTTTCGTTTGAAGGAATCGAAAACTTACTTTTTGTGTTTATACGAGTATGAATAAATATTTTTGTTCTTAACTTTGCGTTAGTATATCTCTGAGGTCCTCTTATTTATATATATACTAAAAAAGAATGGAATGAAACATCACAATTCAAGATAAAGATTTTATGGTTGTACACTATATTTACTTCGTGAACTGTGCTTTTTATTCAAATATTATATGATGTGAATTGGGCCAAATCGGATTGCAAATATATTTTTTTTTTTTTAAATCGACCACAGTGCCACTTAGGGGGATTTAAAAACATAAAAACATTTTGGAGGAACACACGAACACATGTTGTGAATATAAGGTGGATAGCTTCAGTGGCTCAGCCGTGATGGTCAAAAATACATACGCACCAACGTTAAGATTATACCTTGAATTTTTTGTGAATTTTTGTATAAAAACGTATAGATGTGAGACTGGTTTTAACTTGAATTGGGCTGGGGAATTCAATTCTGGCATCTGTTTTGTTTTAGCTGTACTCGTTTATATACAAAAATTTTTGGAAAAAAACATCCTAAGGAAAAAATTTACAAAATTGAAGATGTGATAGGGTAAAGTGCACCCCTATCGTCCTCCTTTTTTTGTTTTTTTAATAACTTTTCGTGCCCAATCCGAAAATTGCCCAGGCGACTTCAATTTTTTACCTCCATACAATCGACCCAGCCTAACAAACATTTTTATCAATAGTTTGAGTGAAAATTTGTTGATATATTAAATTTTTAAGAAAATTTTTTTTTTTTTTTTGGAGTTTACTCCTTTAGAATCGATTTCATATATTGCCCGCGAGCGTTATCTAAAATAAAAAATCAAGCGTTACGCAGTCAGCGTTATACCAACAAAATACGTACTCACAGCAGAGAGAGTTTCAATACACTCGATGTTGCTCTCTACTCTTCTCTTTTTAACATATGTTCAGCTAAACAAAAAAATTGTGTGTTTGAATATGTGTGCATTTGCAACGTAGCCGATGCTCATACGAGTAGTTTGCAGGGATGATATTGGCTTAGTTGTAAAAGGGCCAAAATTTATACAAAAATAGGGCATTTTTGCCAAGAATGGGGCCTTTAGTGATAATTCAATATTAAAAAGTTTCTATTTGAATAGTTAGCCTTTCGAAATATTCCAATAGATTTCGATTTAAGTGTTTCGGGAAATTAAAACAAATTGAAGTTCAGTTTTCATGTTTTCGTGTTTTTTTTTTTTTTTTTTGCTTTCACTGTTTCAACCTAAGCGGGGAAGTTTTTGGTTTGTCACAAAAATAGTACACTTTAGTTTAAACGATCAGATCTCAGAATCAATAATTGTGGATCAAAGAGATGTAGTATAATTGTTTTTTTTTTATAGATTTTATTTCATACATAAGGGTCCCATTGCACCTTAGCAAGAAGGTGCATTGTGCAATGTGCATTGATTGCAAAAGTCAAGAATATGCCAAAAAATTATCCATATCAGTTAATTTCTTCAAACTTATTTTGACAAAGCCATTTATTTAATAAGTTCATAATACAAATAAAAATAGAAAAGCATTTCCACAGAAAACCGCAAATTGGATCGATATATTCATCGTTAAAGAGTCTTAGGCCTTTTCCACACGGAGAAACGGAAAAGTAACCCAACTCCAACATAATTGCTTAGAAAGTTGCAAGCCACTACAATTCCAAACATTATTGCAACCTATGCTTTCAGATGAGCAAGTCACGCACAACGCAACATTGATCTCTCATTGCAGCTTATAATTAAATAAGCAGCGATATTTCTCTACTTCTTCTATAACAAATATAAATTTGTTAACTGCTCGCTCATTGCTGCTTCCTGTATTCAAAACAATAAACATAAAACACAATTTTCTGAATTTGATACATTTCTCAACTTGAAGTACCACACAATTGTTTTAAGTTATCAAGAAAAGCACAAGTCGCTGATATAAATTGCAGCTAGCTGTGTTGCATAAAACTTATCGCAAGCGTGCTGCCAACTCGTTGTAAAAAAGATGCTTCATCTGAAGGTTCCGGTGTACTTACATGGGTTAGCAACATTTGTTGATGTTGCGTTGTTTTTCAATTGCTCCATGTGGAAAAGGCCTTAGGAGTATTTTTTGAGTCCTTTGTTATATACATAATAATGTCAGAAATATATGAGGAAAGATATGCGTTAAGACTTGTAAGAAGTCAAATCAATGATGCGGGACGAAATGGGCATGATACCAAAACAAAATCAGTTCTACCAAAAAAATATATTCAGAAATGACTAAATTGAAAAAAGAATAATTTCATAAATGTTTCATAAAATTTTGGAATATAGAGCCTTGAACAACAAAATTAGTTAAATCACGTCGAATAAGGTGATAAAAAATATTCCATCGCAGTCTTAATTTTTTGAAATTAAAGAATTTTCATCTCAGGTGCAATTTTGAAACTGCTATGCTAAATTTTTTCTAAACCTTATATTTCTTAAAAGTTATGACTCGAAAACACTTTTCTATTTCCGATTTTTTTAGATCTAAACTTTTTTGGTGGAAAAAATCACTTTTTTATGCAAATAATTGTTTATTACTTCTTAAGCATTTATTTAAGATACATTCTGATGCCATAATCTGAAAGAGCGTAAAATACGTCGGAAATTATTTTTGGTGCAGAGAAAATAAAATAAAATGGACAAAAATTCTTTGAAAATTGACGTTATAGAATTACTTTGGGATACTATTACAACTAAGATCGGTTCAAAAATTTAGACATTCTTTTGGAGAGTGTGCAGGAATTTTAATACTTCCTCCATTATAGTAGATATCAAATGTTTGTAAGAAGATTTCGTGTAGAGACATTCAATAATACAAAAATTGGTTATTCTTCATAATGCTAACATGGTGGCTTTATACAAAATATAAGAAAGTCTGTTTTTTAAAAATGTTCTTCAGTTTTAATAGATTTTTACAATTGTAGCCTACCAAAATCGTACCTGCGTAGGCGTATATAGCTTAAAAAAGCAAAATTGGGGAGAATTGTTTAAGTTTTTGGGTTTTTTTGAAGCTATAATTTCAAAACATGCAACAGAACTTATTTTACTGAGAAAGATTTTATTACAAATTTAAAATTTGTACCTCGATGACATACTTCTTGATATTTTTCAGTAGAATTTCAGAAAAAGGGCCTTAAATGAATCGAAAGGGCTTTGGGGCTTACGAAATCAAAAAGGGCTCAAAAAAGCTCCAAAAGCCCCCAAATATCATCCCTGGTAGTTTGTATTAAAGTGCGCTTTTATTTTTGGAGTTTATTGGAGTTTACTCCTTTGGAATCGATTTCATATATTGCCCGCGGTATGAAAATTTATAGAGAGTGAAATCGAGCGTTATCTAAAAAATCAAGCGTTACGCAGTGAGCGTTCCACAGCAAAATACCAACAACGAAGAAATACCAACAAAATACATACTCACATCAGAGAGAGTTTCAATAAACTCGATGTTGCTCTCTACTCTTATTTTTTTAACATATGTGCAGCTAAACAAAAAAATTTGTGTGTTTGAATATGTGTGCATTTGCAACGTAGCCGTTGCTCATACGAGTAGTTATATTAAAGTGCGCTTTAATTATAATTGATAATTAATGGCTTGGTTAATTATAAATTTAACAAGTTTTATCATTGAAATTAGTTAAAAATTCTTCGAGTTATTTAAATTTTAAGCATTAATCTTTTAAAAACAGCACAAAATCGTTGTTTTTCATGCTGCTTTGCCTAAACTGAGTTCTTCGCAAATAAGATCAAAGCAAAACATAGTTATTTTAGTGATTTTGTAGAGAAGTATCTTAGAAATACTTCAAATTGAATAAGTCGACGAATTTTCAACCGATTTCAACTAAATAAAACTTGCTGGATTAACAATTAGCTAACATTTTTATTGCTGTTGATCTTAAATAGAAAAAATATGAAAAATATAAGGAAATTTTACACCATACAGATGAAGGACTGCGCTTGAAATAATTTTTGAAAGAAGAAGTTAATTTAGATTTTGTTTCTGGAAGATCAATGGGAACGACTAGATATGGTACAACCATGGATGCTAGGTTTCCACGATTACTACGAACCTAATATTACAGTATTTAGTAATGACTTTACTATTAATGAATTCATCAATTTACCTCATAATGAATTTATGTAATAAATATATTTTAAAATTTAAAAAGTACACAATTCCTTTACTAATATAAGAGATGCCTTTATTCACCCCCTTTACCTTTAATATACATCTCAAATTCCAAGGTAATCGATCTAGAGGAGTAAACTCCAGTAGTGCGTCGGAGCTGCCACGCACACTTCTTTTTTTTTTTTGTCTTAAATAGTCCTTTTTGTTTGAAAAATAATTTTGTTTTTTTCTTTCAAAGAAAAATTTCACTTTAATAGAAAAAAAAAATTTTTTTTGGCGTAAAGCGAGTAGAATTTTCTTTAAAATTGAGTAATGTTTTTTGGTTTTAGAATATTTTTTCTGAGTGTAGGACTAATATTTCGGACTCAGATCAGTGTGCACGTGCAGAAAGAGAAACACACTAATAAACATAAGTCTTGAAAAACGTCTTATATATGTTTCATATGTTATGAATCGTAAAAGCATTATAGTTTTTGTTATTATTGAGTCAGGAGATACTCTTATATATAACTCTTATAAGAATCTGAAAGCACTCATCATTTTGACTCTTTTATGACTCATAAAGACTCGTTAAAATTCCGAGAAATGTGCTCTTAAAAGAAGGGAAATTACGCTCTTAACAGAGTCTTAAATGAGCTCAATATGAGTGCTCATATGAGTCTTAAGAGATTCAGAATATTTGCTGGGATTTTACAAATCGCAAAATAAAATTGCGAGGAGGCAAGCTTTTTTCACTTCAATAACTTACAAGGAAAGGTCCCCAGGTGTCACTCACCGATTTGAATCATTTTCGGATATGTGATAGAGGACAAAAATCTAAGGTTGACGTTTTTTTTTTTGTTTATACGTGCTCAATCGATAGTTTACGGTTTCAAAATGACGTTTTAACCGTTAATCGAGCCTTGTATCATATATGATACATTTAGTTTTTTATATTATCATAACTGTTTAAATAAAAAAGTTAGGAACCTAATTTTTTGTGACTTTGTTTATTTTCTCATTGCCGTTATTTTAAGGCATATTTTGAAAAAAAATTTAAGCAGGCCATGAGAAATTCAAAAACTTCATAATTCGAGCTATGTATCATATATGATACATATGGCAGTTCAAACGTTTTCTGCAGCGGAGCAGGTGATTTACGGCGCGATTTTTGATATCTTTTGTGTTTTTATTTGTTGGTGCCCTTTTTTTTCTAATATTAATATTTAACATATTCAAAATAATGGCGCGTCCACGGTGTTTGACTTTGGAGGAACTAGTGAATGAAGTTATGAATGAGAGTGAAGAGGATGAGAGTGCACAGGATGAAGATGGTTCTGATCCTGAAACTGAAATAGAAAGCAGTTCTTCTGAAAGCTGTTTATCTGTACTGGATGATATTATTGGCAGTAGTTCAGGTCATGATCCCACATATGTTGCAAAATATGGTACTTTTTGGAGTAGCGAGCCTTACGCCACTGGTCGTTTGGGTAAAGAAAGTGTCCTAAATTTGCGTCCAGGTTGGTAATTATTGAATGTTAAAGTGGCAAAGAAGTACGGTTACTTGTTTTTAGGATTAACAAAATTTGCATCAAGCCGGGTGAACAACATTCGGGATTCATTCCTATTACTTTTTCCATCGTCATTATCAAAAATTGTAATCGATAACTCGAACAAGTACGGAAGGTATTTACATAGTTCTAATCATATCGAAATTGACGAGGAACTATTTCACGCCTACTTAGCCGTTTTAATACTGGCCGGTGTGTATAAGTAAGTAAAAGAACAGACAAATTTTTGAAAAATACACATTTACAACTACTATACGTTTATCAGATCCAGGCATGAAACTTTGCATGATTTGTTTGATGAATATTATGGACGTCCAATATTTCGGGCCATCATGTCTGGGAAAACATTTTTATATATTCACAAAATCATTCGTTTTGATGATGTTATTAGCCGACGTGCTCAAAGAAATGATGACAAATTTGCACCAATTAGAAACCTTTGGGAGAAATGGTCTGAACGGCTTCCTACATTCTACAATCCTACTGAGTCCGTTACTGTAGATGAACATTTATTGGGATTTCACGGTCGTTGTAAGTTTCGCCAGTATATTCCGTCAAAACCAGAGAGATATGGTTTGAAATTTTGGGTACTTGTTGATTCAAGCACGTGCTATGTATGGAAAATACAGCCATACTTGGGAAAGGGCGTGACAGGAAATCCTGAGAAGAATCAAGGAGAACGAGTTGTTCTAGATTTAGTTGAGGGATTAAAAGGGCATAATGTCACTATGGACAATTTTTTTTCATCACACAGCCTTGGCCAAAAACTATTGCAAAAGAATATGACAATGGTTGGAACTATGCGCAAAAATAAAAGGTCTATCCCCCAAAGCTACTGAATTGCAAGAAAATTCCACGATACGAATCAACTTTTGCCTTCACTCCTGATACCAGTCTCATTTCATATATCAGTCATAAAAACAAATGACCATTGTCATGAGCACAATGCATCACGCACCTAAAATTGCGAATGATCCGAAAAAGTTGCCCGAAATAGTCTCTTTTTATAACTCAACAAAGGGAGGCGTGGACACGGTTGACAAAATGCTGAGTTGCTACAGTTGCAAACGTAAAAATAATCGTTGGACTATGGCGGTATTCTCCAACATAATCGATATTTCTGCTCTGAATTCTTATATTTTATTCAATGAAATCGACCCCAATTGGAAGCAAACTCAAAAGCACACAAAACGTAAATGTTTTCTGCATGAGTTGGCAATTTCGTTGGCAAAGCCCTATATGGAAAAGCGGAAAAAATCCCCAAGAAACGAATTATCTGTGATGCTGCTTTCGAAACTCTCAACAAAAAATATCAACGATACTAATGATAATGATGCTGGCCCATCCAAAAAGCAAAAAATTGAGAAGCTCCGATAAAAATCCGCGCAAGGTGTCAAAATTGCTATCATTCTGGCGAAAACAAAAATAAATGGACATCGTCGATCTGCATCATATGCAAAAAGCCATGCTGTATTGACAAACATGCAAAAAATATTTGCACAAATTGCATTAGTAACACCTAAAAATGTAATAACTTGAAATATATTTGCATGAAATTTATCAATAAAAATAAATAAATTAAAACTTGAAAGAAAAATGTCGCTTCACATTATTTTCTCCTATGAACTGTAGTATGTATCAAATATGATACATAGCTAGGATTATGAAGTTTTTTAAGGCTCGATCTACGGTTAAAACCAGCGAAAATTTCGTTTTTTTGCGACAATTTCACTATTTTCCATACAAATATATACAAATTTGGTTTCAAACGAAAGGTATTTTAAAGCCACACATGATGGCATCTATTTTGGAGAAATAAATTTTATTGTAATTTTGCTGTTGTAATTTTTAATAGTATTTAGTCGATATCATAAGGAGCGCATTTTCGAAATTATTTCATTTTCATTTATATTTGATTTAAGAGAATTCTAAAAGTTACCTTTTTTGTTTTTTTAATTTTTTTAAGTTTTTATATTAAAATTTTCTTTATTAAAATATGCATTTATTTTCTTAAAAAAAAATTATTTGTTTAGAGATGAAGACCACAATATGGGCATCAAAAATTTTGTTTTTTCTCCAAATTTCTGTATGTGTAAATATTTGATCGGAAAAGTGTATAGTTAACAGGGCTTCTATACAACTTTGTGCTTTTAACTTGTTTGCCCTAAGGAATGAGAAAAAAACCATCGGAAATTTAAAAATATGAATTTCTATGTAAATATCTCCGTTAGTTTTCATCATATTTCATAAATTTTTTTTTTTGTTATAAAGTTTAATAAAAGTGCTTGCCAAAAATATTTTAACAATACCAATTAATGTACATTTGTATTTTTAATATTTTTTTCAAAAAAAGCCCAAAATATTCAATGTTTCCAAAAAAAATTACGTAAAATTTGTTTTTGTTGTAAAAATAATTTAAATTAAAAATTGCATTACATGGCATGACATTTATTAGCAAAAATGGATTCAGTTTTAAACCAAAATTTATTAACTATTTCTATCAAAAAAAAAAAAACAAGGGGTTCGATTTTATTGATGAAATACGTTTTTTTTTAAATGTTCTTTTTATAATTTTTATAAAAGAGTATAGCTTCAAAAATAATTTATTTTAAAAAAATATCTCAATATTCTTTTCCAATCAAAAGTTATTACTAAAAACCTATTTTTATACCATGTGGATCTGTATTAACAAAAATCTTTTTCTGTTAATTATTAAGTTTCTATATTCTTCCCATGCTCTTTTTGAAAATTTTAAAAGAAGCATATATTTTTTATACTTTTCAGTTATTAAACCTTGGCTGCCACACCTCGCTCCAGTAATACAGCTTCACCCTATGGTAACTCATTACCCCAACTATCTAAGGGTTAATAACTGAAAAGTATAAAATATATTTGCTTTTAAAATTTTTAAATTATAGAAACAAAATATAAAAACTTAATAATTAACAGAAAAGGAATTTTCATGGTTTATGTTCATGGTTTATTTTTAGCAGGCAATATATAAAAATAAAGAAATTATTTTTGAGTCTATTAAAGAATGAAAGAATACAATTTTGTGGAGTTTTTTTTTAAATTCTGTGTAGAATACTCATTATAATAAATTAATTTTTTAAGGCCAAATTTAAGCAAAATTTGAATAAAATGCATAGATTATATAAATCGCATTGTGATTCGCAAAATGTTCTCATATAAAGTGTGGTTAAATTTTAAGGGCCGATGTTGATTTTGAATAAAATACAAATTATTTAGAAAATTATGGTCATTTCTTTTTATTATGATAATATTGGTATGATTCAATTATGTATGCAACAAAATATCGGTCAAATGGCCGCTGTGACTTCGGCGGCACACCTTCATCCGATGGTCCAAATTTTCGATGACGCTGAGACATAAGTGATGTTCTATGCCGTTAATGTGCCGAATTATCTCATCCTTTAGCTCTTAAATTGTTGCTGGCTTATCGACGTACACCTTTTCTTTCAAATAACCCCAAAGACAGAAGTCCAACGGTGTCAAATCACATGGTCTTGGCGGCCAATTGACATCGCCACCACGTGAGATAACAAAAGAGCCATTGTTTCGTTAGCTGTCTGGCAAGTGGCACTGTCCTGTTGAAACCACATATTGTCCACATACATATCTTCCAATTCGGGCCATAAAAAGTTCGTTATCATCTCACGATAGCGAACACCATTCACAGTAACTGCCTGACAGGCCTCATTTTGGAAAAAAATATGGCCCAATGATGCCGCCAGCCCATAAAGCGCACCAAACCGTCACGCTTTGTGGGTGAATTGGTTTTTTGACAATCACTCTTGGATTATCATTCGCCCAAATGCGGCAATTCTGCTTACTGACGAATCCACTGGGGTGAAAATGTGCCTCATTACTGAAGATGATTTTCTTCGAAAATTGATCATCCACTGTTGTCATTTCTTGCTACCATTCTGACCATTGACGACGCTTGAAATCGTCAAGAGGCTTTAGTTCTTGAGTCAATTGCAGCTTGTAAGCATGTAAATGCAAGTTTTTATGCATAATCTTCATCAACGACGAGCGTGAGAGGAGCAATTGTTGGGCACGACGATGAGTTGAGGTGGACTGCTCTTCAGCCACACTATCGCGAACAGCAGCAATATTTTCTGCAGTACCAGCTGTACGAGCATGCACTGGTGTTTCCACATCTCCTACAGACCCGGTTTGCTCAAATTTTTACACGATTTTTCCGATTGTACGCACATTTGAACGATTAAATGGACCGAAAAAATCACGAAGTGCACGATATGCATTTTGATTTGAACGCCCATTTTCATAATAAGCCTGAATAACTTTAACGTATTGCTCGATTGTGTATCTTTCCATGGTTCAAATTGAGTTAGTCTGAAATTGGGAACTGTCAAATGAAATGCAGAAAAAACTTGACGTTTAGGCGGGGTTCACATTCAACATCGGCCCTTAAAATTTAACCAACCTTTATTAAGTTCCTTTAATTGAGCTCAGTCGCCAAAACTAGGATAAGCTTTGATTCAAAATGAGCATAACTAAGATTGCAGACCATGGTAGAATAAGACAAGGTAGTGTTAGTAGTTAAAATTCTCTCTTGTGCTGGGTACCGCATCTGTCAAAACCAGGTTTTTACGATTAAAAGCAAAACAATTAACACAATTTACAAATTAAGATATTATATGTGTTTGGCAGCTGCGGTACCCACCGCTTCGATACGACACTACCTTGTTAAATATACCTTGATTGCAGACGAAAAAAAGCTGCGTTATTTTTCGGTCCGTGATACGATTAAATTTAACCTTTATGCAAAAACTAATTGGATCATATTTTGTTCACATGCTTTTAACTAATAGATGGAGTTTTAAGTTTAGCTTATAGGTCAATGATAAATGGTGGTGATAAGCTAAATCAATGACATCTGCCGGAGAGTGCAAGAACTTAAACAGATATACTGAACACACCCAATTCTGCTGTTTGTTTTTTCAATGCTAAACAAGATACAGATCTACAGGGTGGCGCAAAAGTAACCTTGCGATGTTTTTTGGCTGTAATTAAAAAAAAAAAATGAAAAACTTTGAGTCTTCTTGTGGATTATTTTTATTTAGTCTTTTAATTTTTTTTATATCAAGTCGAGAATATGATGTCATGTAAATGGCCGCCGCCACAGTTGATTGTCATTTGAGCCCTTTTTATGACATTTTCCATCACTTTGGCCAAAACTTCCGGCGATAGGTCCTCACATTCTTGACGGATATTGTCCTTAAGAGCTGCAAGAGTCTGAGGCTTGTTGACATAAGTCCGCAACTTCAAAAAGCCCCACAAAAAGAAGTCTGGAGCGGTCAAATCAGGCGATCTTGCTGGCCAGTGCAAATCGCCAAAACGGGAGATTAGGCGCCCGGGAAATGCATCCTTCAGCATATCGGTTGTGGCACGTGCAGTGTGTGCCGTTGCACCGTCCTGTTGGAACCACATGTTTTCCAATCCCAATTCATCAAGTTGCGGCAAAAAGAACTCGTTGGTCATTGCTCTGTAACGCTCACCATTCACAGTAACCGTTTGGCCCGCGACGTCTTCGAAGAAAAAAGGTCCGATGACTCCTCCAGCGAAAACAGCACACCATACAGTGACTTTGAGCGGGTGTAATGGCTCTTCGTGGGTTACACGCGGATTTTCAGTGCCCCAAAAGCGTAAATTTTGCTTATTTACGTACCCGCTAAGATGGAAATGGGCCTCACCACTCATGATTATTTTTGATGAAAAATCATCTTCCTCTTGGTGGTGATTAAGGATGGCTTGAGCGTATGTTAGACGCGATTGGTAGTCAGCAGCTAACAGCTGATGCACCGTCTGGACTTTGTACGGAAACATCTTCAAATCTTGTACCAAAATTCGCTGTAAAGACCGTCGACTGATACCCATTTGCGTGGCACGTCGTCTGGTCGATGTCGACGGCGCTTCCATGACATCCTCGGCTACAGCAGCAATATTCTCTGCAGAACGGCTACTCCGGGGTCTGCCACGCCTGGCAGCATCTCGTGTTGTGCCAGTCTCTTCGAGGCGAGCGGCTAAACGTCGCAGTGTTTCACCAGTAGGCGTTGGACGGCCAGGAAATCTGCGACGAAATTCACGTTGTGCCAAAGTCACCGACCGATTATTGGTCAAATAAATAGTCAGCAATATTCCGCGTTTTGGAGCAGTGTAGCGTAACATTGTTTATTAAAGTGTATTTAGCATGTGTTTACTACACAAATGTCAAAACAGAACTGACATTAGGGGCCAATCGCAAAATTCATAGCATTTTCTGATAGGAGGATTACTTTAGCGCCACCTTGTAGATATTGGGACGAAAAAAAAAATAATTCAAGTCTTTAAAAACTGATTAAATTTGCTATTCTAAAATAGTGCGGCTACCAAAGCAAGTTAGGAAAACTTGATTTTATTTTTTTTTTTTTTTTTAATATACTTTCGCAATGAACCCTTAATACACACACCCAATGCAAGCAGTTGGCACTATTTTCTTTAATCCAAAGAAATATTTGAAAAAGAAAAAAAACCAACTAAAAGCAAGGCTAAAACAATACGAACAGCTCACAACAATACTGCAAAGAAAGGTTTGTGTGGCTCAAATTTCACTAGGACGACGAACTTGGTTGAATGTAGTGGAAACAATAAGCATTAATAAACATTCTGTGAGCAACAAAAACAACGACTAGTCGTATATTTTGAGCGCAAAGGACGTCAAAGCACAGTAGCACATAAACACACTAACACACATATATGCAAGCACGTCACACGTTTGCGTTGTTATTTCGTTAGCAAACCTATAAGCACACAAGCACACACACATACATACTCACACACTCTCGCAGCACAAGAAAAACAATAACAAATAAACAAAAACTAAAAACAACAGTTCACTTGCATGTTTATCGATTTAGGCCTGAAACACTTTTGGCCACGCCAAAAGAAAAAAAAAGAAAAATCAGGAAAAACAACACTTATCGAAGAACACAACAAAACACGAAAAACTCTTTAAGGCCCATAACAGAAACAACAAGGAGAAAAAAAAGAAATCGAGGAAATTTAATGCAAAAGTCAATGAACAGTAAAAAATACGCAAAAACACGTAAGAAAGATTCACAAAAAGGAAAATAAAATAAAATTCCAAAAAAAAAAAAAACACGCTACGCTGAAAATCGTACTATTTAGTAGGTAGTAGTAGAAAAGCAGTTTGGCGTGAAAATTGAGTAAGGTTTTTTCAAATTTTTTTAAATAAACGGTGCAAACGCACCCAAATACACACACACACACACACACACACACAGAGAGAGAGATACACATCAAAACAAACACACATAATACTTACAGCTGGTAAGGTAGAATTTTGACATTTGTTGAAGAAATTGCTATTGTATATATTTTATATTTTCAGCTCATTGCACAAAATAATTTAAATAGGCCTTAGGTAGCAGTTGTAGAAAGTTTCATTTATAAAAAGAAAAAATTTAAATTTTTTAATAATAACTTTATTGAAACTATATTTTTTTACACTTTGCTTAAAAACTTTTAATTGCACTCGCTCTTATTCTAAAAGTTGTTCAAGCTTTAAATTTTTCATTAAATTTTTTAAAATTTTATTCACTTTATCCACTTATTTCTAATTATTTCCACTTGTTTTTTTTTTTTTTTTTTTTTCTTAGCTCATTCTATTTACATTATTTATTCAACTAGCTGACGAACACACGCGATATTTTGTGTTTTTCTTTCTTCTTTTTTGTTTGTTTGTATTTTTCAAACACGCAGGCACGCACTCACACATGCTCAGAGCATTAAGCGCTAACAATTGCTGACTGTAGTCAGCAACAAACGAATGTCAACTGTTGGCCACGTCGTATTGGCCAAGATTGCTAAGTACGAGCACGAGCCATCGTTTTGTAGAGCTGTCAGAATTTGCGTTTTTTTTTTTCATTTTTTTTTTTGCTCTCACAAAATAGCATCTGTGTGGCAGCTTTTTAAAGCTTTTTTGCTCTCTTTTATTTCATAGCGAAGTCTACACTTTGCTCTGTTTACATTTTGTTTTGATGTAATAAAAGAGTTTTATTAATGTAGAGATTTTTTTATTCTTCAAGCTTTATTAGAAATCGTTTTCTTTAGAAGCTTTAAGCAATTTATAGCTGAGTTATTAAACCATATGATATGTTTATTGTCAAATCAACAATTTTTTTTTTTAAAGTAACTTTTTTGCTTTCATATCGAAAAAAAATTTTGCATGCACAGAAAAATAAGATAGCTTTTAAATTAAGTAACAATTGTCCTTCGATATAAGACAATTCTTTTTTCATTAATGCAAAGAATTTTTGCTTGTTCTTAAGAAATTTTTCGCTACTTAAAGAAGCCCGTCTTTAAATTGAAATCTTGAGGTTTTTATTTTAAGAACACATTAAACCACCAGTCCGATTTAGCTAAAACAAATTTAAAAAAATTAAGAGTTACAATTCCTTTAATCTATTCATATAACGTTTCCCAGCATAAGCAACAGTTTCGCAGTTATAAATAAATGTATGAAGAAAAAAAAAATTATTTGCCTGAAAATTAAAATTTTTTTTTTAAATTTGTAAAAAATCCAAAACTGAAAAAAGTGTCTAGGACTAGAATTTAAGGGGGTCTTCTCATTGAGCAACCTTTTTTTTCAACTTTTTTATTTATAGCTTGGGTAGTTGTGAATATGCCCCTAAAAGGATTTTTAGAAATTCGAAATACTTTAGAAGATACATCCTTTTTTGTGAAGCAAGGTCTGGTGGACAAGAAGGTGATGGAGGTAATAAAACCAGCTTACGAAGCGCTGTCGGCAGATAATTTGCTTGAAAGATGCCTTGGATCTGAAACTCAGAATTCCAATGAGTCCTACAATTCTGTTCTTTGGTCACTTTCGCCCAAACACATCAACTCAGGCGCACGCACCATCGAAGTGGCCAATTTCCTTGCAACGTGCCTCTTCAACGACGGTTTTATACCCATACTTAAAATTATGGGTTTGATGGGTATTGCGATTGGCAAAACCGCATACGAATACGCACTATCTCGCAATGAAGACTGATTGAACCGATCAGAGACTCGAGCTGCGGCATCATCAAAAGCTGGCAGAACGGCTCGCAGAGCAGCGAGGGCAGCAGAAAGCAGTTTCTACGAAAAAGAGGAAGGTGGCCTGTATGGAGCTGGCATCGCCGACTAATATTTGTAAGTAAAAATTGTCAGCTCTTTAAAACTGCATTTAAACATTTTTGATTTTTTTTTTTTTTTCCCAAAAAAATTACTTCAAACTTTAAACGCGTTTATCTCGAACCCACGTTTTTCGAGCTGGCGGCCATGATATCTCCAGTTCAACTGAACCGATTTTCATGAAACAAAATGGAATCGACGCAGAATTGTCACCATTCTCGGGTGAACCTCGACCATAATTTTAAAAAATTTTTTACTATTTTTTTTTTACACTAAACTACAAAAAAAAAAACCCTAAATTGATATTTTTTTTTTGAATGGCCGCCATTTTGTCAAAAAAAATCACAAAATTAAGCTTGAGGTTCACCCGAGAATTACATGTAACTGATTATAACCCCGTTTTTTTTTTCATTTCAGACGCTCCGGAGACCCGGAATCGTGGCCGCCGTGACGACACCTTTTTTTTCACCACCAACTTTGAAGTCTCATTACTTCTTGAACAGCCCACGTATCGAGGCAAAAAAAATTTTTTTATTTACTTTGAACCTTTTGTAATACAATAAATAAAAAAAGTTTTCAATTATTCTTTGCGTTTTCAAATAAGAATTTTTTTAAAAAGGGTCCAAAAAACGGGTTTTGAATGAGAAGACCGCCTTAACGTAAAGTCACATTATCTATGAACAAAATGAGACATAGATCATGAAAATTAATGTACGCGTTTCGCTTTTATTCACAATTAAGTAAAGATATGAATTTCAGAAATTTGCTCAAAATTCTTTGGAAAAAACATTGATGACTTTTTTTATGATTCTCAGAATTTAAAACAAAGGAATAAGCAAAAGGTTATTTGAATTTTACGATTGCGGTACCAAAGTAATAAACTCGGTACCAAAGTAATAAGTAATAAATAAATGTGATTCTTAGATATAAAAAGAATTCCACCCACATTTATGAGTTTCGAACGTTTCGAAAAATTTATAAAGCACACCTGAATCAGGTATATAGCCACCCTTAAAATAAGGTGCCCATTATCTATGCATATGTTATACCCATATGTTATCTATGCATAAAAAAAAAAATTTAGAACATTTTCAATTATTGTCAATCTCCATTCTCGTTGAAGTTTGTTGACGTTTGTGGTTCTGATGATCTTCTTTTCTTCGTAGGTTGTTCATATTCATATTCTGTCCGCATCATCATCCAAGATAGACATAATATTCAAGGGCATGTTTTGTTCAGTGTGTCCACCAAAATCATGGCAGTAAATGAACGTATTTTCTTCGTCAACGGAATAAAATTTCTGAAATTCAGCTTGGCGTTTTCGGTATGATGTTGCGCTGACATCATTTTGCTATGTGAGCTTTTAACGCTTCAAAAATGATGTAAAAAATTCTGAATTTTTTTGGGATAGTCCCATCTTAGCCAGCATTATCCATGTCGAAATCGTCTCAAGTCGACTCAAACCTCCAAGTGGTGTTCCCTGGGCAACGGCAAACTGGCATCCGTCGTTTGACGGCTAATTTGAGCGGCGGGTCGATTCATAGACCTTAAACATGGAATATGCGCAGGTTTTGGGTCCCGCCACATTACTACTGCCCAATGAAAACTAAACCAGCCTCGGATAAGAACCCCAATTACGTTGACGACCACCGCAAACGAAAAACGGACAATGATTTACGGATATGCACTTGGAATGTCCGGACCCTTTATAGGGAAGGTGCCATTATCCAACTGGCGGAAGCCCTCAAAACAGACGGTTTCAGCATTTTACAACCTACACCTGCCGTAAGGCTTAAGTAAGTTGAGTTATCCAAAACCTAGGGTAATAGTTCATGAAACAGACAACCATGAACTTTGTGCTACCACAACACGGACCCGTTTACATTTTAGCAAGTAAAACGTACGGGGCATCCGGTGTGGCAACACGAACATGGAAGCTGCTTCACAAACACAAAGCATCACCCAGTGCCCTGCTGATTAGGAGCATTATGAATTAACATACTGCCCGTAATAGCAGTACCAGCTTAGACTTCCGTAGCGACGTACTTCCATCCATCTACTGGTGGAGACGAGACCTACCCAATCTCTTGCATATTAAGACAGATATGCCAGCCCGGTCGTACCATTGCGCGACCCCGCCGGTCAACCTACACCTGTGTAACATTCACACAACCACAACCAGTACGAGACTCCCCGAAGGGCCAGCCAACGACAGTCATCTGGGCAACTCGATCCCGACAGATGAGGATCCACAACATCCCCGCAAGAAGACCAAGAAGACACAAATGCAATTATGAAAAAGTGCCTTCTTATGCATGACTGTGCTCAATGAGCACTTAGAGGCTAGTCTAACAGTTTGCAGGTGCTGACTCAGCTGGAAACTATTGCACATGACTGGTACCTACTTTGGAGGACCTTTGCAATTGCCACTCTCACTCTGGCAGTTCGGAAAGTCAACATCCAGACACAGAGTATTGGCCACTGTTCTCAGGGACTGCCGTGCTCAGTATGAGAACCCTTAGCTTAAAACAACCAACAAACAACACTTCCCTCAGTGACTGCCGTGCCAGTTTGAGGATGCGAGTCAAACACTTGACAAGCAACACTTCGGAAAGCCGAAGAGTTGACACTTTGATGCACGCATGCCAACACTTCACATCCAGATTTTCCAGCCGAATTAAGGTCTCCATGCGGTGGATAGATAGGGTCAACCCCATCTGACGGGTAAAGACTGTTCCCGTACTAGCAAGTTTTAAGGTCAATTGCTATACCTTCGCAGGCTTGTTTCATATCGATATACCGAATATGACCTGCTACCAAGATGGGCGCCACCCCAAGCTCTTGGTTGGCTTTATCAGTTTTTACGTTTGCAGGACGTATCCTACAAACAACCCTCCTCCTTTATCCTGGCATGGGACAGGCAGGCCAAAACCTGGCGGAGTTGCCCTCAAAACAATAAAATCTGACATCACCGCCATACAGGAAATGCGATGGAAAGGGCAAGGCTGCTCTAAACAAGCACACTGCGATATCTACTACAGCTGCCATGCGGAGAAGCGCGAATTCGGATGTGGATTCGTCGTTAGCCGGAAACTACGCCATCTTGTTTCCCGGTTCACATCTGTGATCGAAAGATTGGCCACGATCCACATCAAGGCAAAATTTTTCTTCATCAGCCTTATTTGCGCGCACACCCCGACGGAGGAGAAGAAGGAAGCCATCAAGGACGCTTTCTATGCTAGTTTTGAGGACGTATACGACCACCTAGAAATAGTCCTCGGCGATTTTAATGCGAAAGTCGGAAGGGAAGGCATCTCTGGTCCCACTATCAGTCAGTTCAGTATTCATGAGACTTCCACGAACAACGGTCTAAGACTGATCGACTTCGCCGCGGCGCGAAACATGGTAGTTAGTAGCACCAGATGTAAGCACCTCGACATCCACAAGGCGACCTGGCTGTCCCCGGATAAAAAAACGCGAAACCAAATTGATCATGTTGTAATCGGCGGAGGGCATGCCTCTAGTGTTCTAGATGTGCGTACATTTCGGGGCGTCAACATTGACTCCGATCAATATCTTGTTGCAGCCAAGATCCGCATGCGATTATGCAATGCGAAGAACATACGCACAGGGATTCAACGAAAGCTAGATGTCGCTACGCTGCACTTGCAATTGACTGCCGAGACCTACTCAACTCTAGGTTAAGCTCAACCAACCAACATCAGGACCCGACAACGCCGGCGGACTTTGGGCACATATATCCCACTCCATGCGCGCTGCCACTGAAGAAGTCATTGATTTCCGGCACCCGCAACCTCAGAACCAATGGTACGATCAAGAATGTCGCATCGCGACAGCAGTAAAAAATTCGCTTATACAAAAATGCTGCAGTCAGCTGCAACACGAGCAGTGTGAGAAAACGACCGCAAAAAGAGTAAGGAAGAGAGACGCCTTTTCAGACGCAAGAAAAGAGAGCAGGAAAAGCGTGAGCATTAGGAACTAGAGGTTACCAGGGCAAGAATGATGACGAAAATTCTATCAACAGCTTAAGTGTCAAAACCAAGGTTTCAAGCCAGGAGCATCCACTTTTAGAGACGAAAATGAAGATCTCAACACGGATACACAGTGTGTGCTGAGATTGTGGAGACAGCACTTTTCCAATTACTGGTGGCGACAACTTACTGGTGGCGATTCCACCAATGCCGCCCATGGAGAGCGCAGTTCAGCACCACCAATCAACGATGACGGAGTGGAAGTACCACAACCTAGCCATGAAGAGGTTCGAGTTGCTAGCCAACGACTCAAAAACAACAAAGCAGCGGGTGCTGACGGCCTGTCAGCTGAATTTTTTAAAACCGGCGGCGATGAATTGATAAGGCGTCAGCTCATCAGCAAAATATGGCTAGCGGAAAGCATGCCCGACGATTGGAACCTCAGCGTACTGTGCCCTATACTTAAGAAAGATGACCCAACAATCTGCGCAAGTTATAGAGGTATCAGTCTTATTTCCATCGCATATAAGGTTCTCTCAAGCGTACTGTGTGAAATGTTAAAGCCGATTACAAAAGCACTGATTGGACCTTATCAGTGTGGCTTTTGACCTGGTAAGTTCACCATAGACCAGATTTTCACGCTACGACAAATCCTGGTAAAAACCCACGAAAACCAAATTGACACACACCATCTCATTGTCGATTTTAAAGCTGCGTTCGATAGCCCAAGAAGGGATTGCCTATATGCAACAATGTCTGATTTCGGTATACCAGCAAAGTTGATTAAACTTTGCAGGATGACATTCAGCAACACATGCAGCTCCGTCAAGATAGGAAATTACCTCTCCGAAACCTTTAATACCGAAAGAGGTTTCAGACAAGGCGATCCACTGTCTTGTGATCAATTCAACATCATCATGGAGGGGACAGTACGAAAGGCCGGTGTGCATCGTAATGGCATCATTTTCTACAAAGGTGTCCAGCCCCTTACTTTTGAAAAGCAATCAGCCAAAGTGGGTTTGACGTTAAATGAAGGAAAAACAAAATATATGCTGTCTACGAACAAGGGAGCGCGACGTCTAGACTCCCACGTTGCATCCGGCACCTATAACTTTGAAGTAGTCAAGGGGTTTGTATACCTTGGCACCGCCATTAATAACAACAACGAAGTCAGCCTGGAGATAAAGCGAAGAAAAATAATTGCTAATGGGTGCTACTACGGGCTCAGTAAGCAACTAAGTTCCAGAGCCCTCTCATGATCGACAAAACTAACACTCTACAAGACGCTCGTTCTACCAGTGCTGCTTTATAGCGTTGAGGCATGGGTAGTTTCGCAAAATAACGCAGCCGCTCTGGGGGTGTTCGAGAGAAAAGTTCTTCGCAAAATTTTCAGTTCTGTCCGAGTTGGCGATGACTATCGCATCCGAATGAACCACGAGCTGTATGAGCTCTACGAAGACATTGACGTAGTTCAGCGTATAACTGTGCAGCGACTACGCTAGCTGGGTCAAATCCATCGTATGTACGACGAAGCTCCAGCGAAAAAGGTACTCGAGGCGAGGGTAGCAGGTCAACGACGACGAGGGAGACCATGCCTCCGATGGATGGACCAGGCCGAGGAGGAAGCCCTAACCGCACTTGGTGTATCCGCTTGGAGAAGGCGCGCGCAAAGGGTTGTTACGGCCACCTAAGTAAGCAGTGTTAGCTCATTCGGATCAGTATTTTTGGAGTCTACAGCAAACAAACTTTAAATAACTGACTTTTATATACAGATAAGATTTATTGCAAAATTTAGTTTTGGAACGTCTTTCAAAACCGTTCACCTCAAAGGCTAGCAAAAATTCAAAAATAAAACTTATAATAACTTGAAAAATCAGATCTACTCTAACTGATTTTTATGAGCCCGTAGCTTAAAGATAACTTGCTTAAGTGACTCAAATTCAACGGCCTTCGATTGTTGAAATGTACAACATATTTGTTGTTCTTGAATTAGATATTTAGAGCAAATAGAAAACGCATGTCGACAGTTTAAATTTTTTGATACTGCAAATTATGCTTTAGTGCGCCATTTAAGGCTTAATTTTATTAAATTTATTTATAATTTTTTTTTATATTCAAATTTATATGATAGTAATAACTGAGATCTTAGTGTAATGATTTCAATGTTCATCATACGCCATGTGTTTTTAATACGTTCAAATTTTGTATTATTTTATGAAATGTGTTAAGCTCAAAAAGCTCAAAAAACAGTTTATATCATATAACAACCCATCAATATAAATTTCTTGATTTTTATGATTACCTGCTTTACTTTAACTCAACTATTTATTTTTATAACTTCCACGAAATGGTTAAAAAAATCAGCAACTTCTTATTTTTATATGAATAAAACAAATAATAAAATAACTTTAAATTTATGTAAATTTATTGCAAAACTTTTGTTTTAATATCGCACCAGTACACAATGAACCACCAGCTGAGCCTACAAAACACAGTCACAGTGGCAAACATTGTCGACATTAGTCACGTTTAATGACTTCGACAAACTTTTTGCCTGCTTAATATATGCAATTGTATGCAGCTCAAATGAAGAGCCGAGTAAGCTGAAAAGGAAATAAAATAAAACTAAGAAAAGTTATAATAGAATAAAACAATAAGAACAAAAAAAAAAAAAAATTACCAACAAAAGTTGGCAAGCGTCTTGCACGTGATCACGTGTAACGAACTACATGCGCATTATATTCAAAGCAACTTTGAGCTGAGCACAGCTGAGCGTTGGTGTGAATGAAAGATGGCGTAGAGATGAGTGGGGAAGAAATAATAGCTGCGGCATAAAAATGAAGATGAAAGAGCTGCGTGCGAAAAGCAATAAAAATGAATATTCAAATGAAGTCATTTGTGATTGTGTGCAATAAATACTTAAAGCGTAAATACACACACGCACATAACAACTTAATATACCCTGTAGGAAAATCAACTAATTTAAAAGTAGTTGATAAAGTAGTTTTTGTCAACCACAACTAGTTGAAATTCTGACTTTTTTCCATAGAACGAACTAACATATTTTGTATGGTAATCTCCGCTAGATAAGTCAATTGACTTTCTTATGCATATATTTTCAACTACTTGTTAAATTAGTTATAAAGGGTCCGCCAAATAACTTTTTTTTTTTGAAAATGCAAAAAAAAAAAAACTACTGAATATTTTCTCAAATTTATTTTTTTATTTGAATGTACAATCCTTTCGGAAAATAATTTCATTCAAATGGCTGCCTCGGCTGGCCATGCAGTAGCCTACACGATCGGTCCAATTTTTAAGCACATTATCGATTGTGTGCAGCTGTATTTCACCAATGGCTTCACGAATATTGTCCTTTAAAGCGTCAATTGTCTCTGGCTTGTTGGCTTAACACCTATCTTTGAGGGCACCCCACAAATAATAGTCCAACGGTGTCAAATCGCAGCTCCGAGGTGGCCAAACGACATCAGCTCGGCGGCTGATAATGATATCTTCAAAAACAGGGCGCAAAACATAGAGTGTAGCTTCGGCTGTGAGGCACGTAGCGCCGTCCTGTTGAAACCAAATGTTGCCAATATCCTCCTCTTCAATTTTTGTGAACAAAAATTCGTTCAACATGGCCCGATAACGATGGCCATTGACTGTAACGGCCACTCCTTGCTCATTTTCGAGCAAAAATGGCCCAATTATGCCTCTGGACCAAAATCCGCACCAAACAGTGACTCGTTTTGGGTGCATCGGCTTTTCAATGTATGCGTGCGGGTTTTCTGTGTTCCAAGTGCGACAATTTTGCTTGTTTACATACCCGCCAAGATCAAAATGAGCTTCATCTGAAAAGATGATTTTTTTGGCAAAATCGGCATCTTCTGTAAGTCGATCGCAGGCCCACTCAGCGAAGCGAAAACGCATTGGATGGTCAGTTGGCTTCAACTCCTGAACCAATTGGACTTTGTATGGCGTCATACCAAGGTCTTTATGCAAAATTCGTCTCAATGATGTCTCCGAAATGTTCAATTGTTGAGAACGACGGTGAATTGATGTTGATGCCGCTTCACGCACACTTTCTGCAACAGCATCACTATTATCGGGTGTACACACTGTTTTTGGCTTTTCACGCTTTGGTTTATCGATGAGGATGCCAGTTTCTTTCACTTTTTTCACAAGATAGCGACCATACAGAGCTGACGGTGCTTCTGTTCTTCCAAAATCCGTACGCAATTTTCGCACACATTCTGCAACATTACCGTGATTTTCAAAGTAATGTCGCAATATTTCCCAGCGTTGTTCAAGCATATACACAACCATATTCGTTCAGCGGAAGGATAAAACTAATTATATGTCAAATCAGACATGTGCTAAGTGTTACCACTCACGAAATAAGCACTAGTTGAAAAAAAAACGTTAGATGGCGGACCCTTTATTAAAATTTTTTCTTTTAATTACTTTAAAATAACCAATTGAAAACTATTACTGATGGCCTAAAGTTAATAATATTTGATGAAATAACATGGTTAAATATATATAAACTTGTAATCTAATAAAAATTTACAATTAAAACATGCCAAAATCAGAGTAGTTGCCGCCTTAATATAATTCAAAGTAGTTTATCAGTCACTTGTTTTTAAGTGGTTTTTTATTACTTCATATATAATGCAATAAAAACTATTTAGAATTGAAGTGGATGCTGCCTTAATATAATTCAAAGTAGTTCATATACTGGTTTATTTTAAACTAGTTTTTTAATTAGTTGTTTTTAACAACAAGTTAGTTTGTTCCTATATGGTAGCTATAGCATATAAAAACGCACACACATACACACACACTCACAATACTGCATCAGTACACAAACCACAATAAAATGCGAACAGATGAGCTTTCAACGCTTCAATTCCGTGGAATGTCGAATGAATGAATGAATGAATGAATGCTGCTAAGAATGCTTCTGTTGATTTGATTGCAAGTCTATGAGTGAGAACAGGCAGAAGCAGCAGCAGCAGCAGCAGCAGCAATGCGGGTACGTGACCAACATGTTGGAACATTAACAAAGTAACGGCACCACTTTACTAATCCCATCCATTTATCTAATGGCGCAATTAAGGCGAAGCACTGCAGTAGACGCCAGTTCAACCGGAAATTGAGTGAAATGCACGACATGGTAAAATGTTCTTATTTGATTTTCTGCTTAGATTGTCGATGTTGTTTAGGACTTTATTGTTTTTGTTGTTGTTGGTAGTGGAGCTAGTTTTTTTTTTTTTTTGCGCTGCAGCGTCCATCTAGTCAACTTTTGTAGGTTTCCATCAAGCAGCTGCAATCGAATTTCGTCGTTTGGAATCGGATGTGGTTAAGCTTTGAACAAGACGCTGTACAGTGTCGCGAATAGAAAGAGTTGCCGCAAGATCATGAAATATCTTAGAAATAAGTTTTACGACAAGAGAACTATTCACACAAGATTTCGTTGAAATGTGATGAATAAAAAGCCCTTCTCCTATATAAGCGAAATCAGTAATCTGGTATATTTCCCCAAAAATATTATCCCAGGGCAATAAAAAATTGCACACATAGTTTTTTTGTTACAGAAAATAATTGGTGTAAAAATGAACCAAATCGGTTGACTAACGCGCTCATCTCCCATATAACCAAAATCGGTAATCTGAAATATTTCCCCAAGAAATTATACCAGATCAATAAAATTTCATTTCAATAATTACACTGGTCAACATGGTTTAGTTGTTGGAAGGCTGAGGATCATTTCCGAAGTAATTTGCTACGTAGAATCCGAATCCGGCGTCAGAATTGGTCCATTACGCCAGGATTTTGAGATATTTGAGATTTGGTACCCGAAAAACGGCGTTTTTTCCTACTTTTGAGGTTATGTATAGGGCGCAAAAATATAGACTTTTTTGTCAGTCTATCCAGTTACATCATTTAGTACAACTCTTACCCTTTAATTTAAGAGTTGAAGAGATCGATTACGATTTTTTTCGCAAAGTTATGGATATTCAAAGTTACGAAATATATCTCATATAAAATATGTCTCAAAGGCTTAATGCAAATGCTAATGAGGTTGAAGGGATATATTTCGTAACTTCGAATAGTCGAAAATGTCGAAAAAAAATCGTAATTGATCTCTTGAACTCTTAAATTAAAGGGTAAGAATTGTACTAAATGATATAACTGGAGAGACAAACCAAAAAATTTTTTGCGCGCTGTATACGAGCCCTGTATACGTATAACCTCAAAAGTGGGGGAAATTGCTATATGGAAACATATGCGTCTCGAATTTTCATTAAATACTGCATAATATTTCAAAAGTTTTAGTGCCAGTTTTTTAAAAAAAGTAAAATTAGCATGCAATAATAACTTATTTCTGCTCAATGGCATACATAGTTTTCACCAAAATGTTGCTTCAAGTCTAAAAATGTCTGTTTTTTATGGTTTTCTTTCGGCCCTAATGGATTAAATTGCACTTCGGTTAAACGAGAACAAAATCAATAAACGCTTTTAAATTTCCTTCAATTTGATACCAAAATCATGTATGTAGTTTGAAAACTGTGAAAAATTTTAGTACCAGATCTTTTTAGTATTAATTATAAGCTGAGAATGAGAGAAAAACGACTTGAAATTCACACTTTTAGCTTTGAAGGCAAATATTTCAGTCAGGTTGCAATGGATTTCAATAATTTTTTTTGAAAAATGTTGTTTGTTAAAATATCCTTCAAACATAAGTTGAAATTTTTACTAAACCAAAGTATTAATATTTTTAAAAATTTTTTTAAAAAATGTTCAAAAATTTTTAGTTTAAGCCAAAAAATTGGATAAAAGTTGTTTTTGTTGTAAAAAAAATTAAATCCAAAATTTAGGTTTTCGATTTCCTATCAGATGATATAACAATCTTAAGGTTAATAATTTGTAGTATTACTTAAACAATAAAAAATCGTTTTGGTAGCGAAAAATCAAGCCTACCCACTATCAATTTTTGAATGAAAACTTTTTGAAAACCCGGCGAAGCGGCGGGTTTAAGCTAGTATAACATATATGTCTACGAAAAAAAGGCTGAACCATCAATTTGATGGATTTAAAAAAAACTCAAATTTTTTCACTACACCGTAAAAAAAACTACAGGTAATTTTAACCACCTTGCAGTGAATTGACCACCAATGCAAAATGGTTTTGTAAAAATTTGATTTGAACCTCTTTTTGCAGTTAGATTTACGGAATTAAATTGTTAGTTTTACTATCAATGTAAATTGTTGTTGCTTTGTAACTATTTCTGTAGTTAGCTCTACATAAAGAAAAGTAGGATTTTTTCACTTACTTTTTGTTGGTATCTTTCCAACTATTTCAGGAATTAAGGATACCAAAAATAAATGCTTACTTTTTAAGCACGCAATTTGTTGCTTTTTATTGACAGCTTTGAGCAGTAATTAAAACTATCAAAAATTGTTGCATTTATTTCTGTACCAACTTAATCCTTAATTTTACCAGCGATGAATAGTGACATCTTACCCTTGAAGTTTGTTGTTACTTTTTTAACTATTGAGATATTAAAGGTACCCCGACAGTGCACTGTTTTTGCTTTTATTTCTGTAACAACTTGATTGTTAACTTTACTTACAAAAAATGTTAGCATATAAGCCATGCATTTTGACATTTATCTAACTGTTAAAATAGTAAAATTTTTTTTTAATTACAGGGTGACAAAAAATAAGTGTATACAACATTTTTCAATTAAAAATCTTTATTGTTAATGAAAATAGGTAAAGAACATTAAAAACTGAAAAAATAAAGCTTAACTAATAATATGTTTAGATGGTTTCGAAGTGGCCTCCTCTAGCGCGAATACACAACTTCAAACGCTTTTCAAAATTTTGGGCTATGGGCCGCAGCTCCTCCAACGTTATTCGATCCCACTCTCGACGTAATGCTTGCTTTAAAGATTTCAAACTTTGGTGTCGCTTAGCACAGGCCCTTGCCTCTAAAATCGACCATATGCTATAGTCTAGAGGATTGAGGTCCGGCGAATATGGGGGCCATTCTTCAGACGTGATAAAGTCCGGAAAATGAACTCTACACCACTCTTGTGTTAGTTTTGCTCTGTGTGCTGGTGCTGAGTCTTGCTGGAAACACTATCTTTCTTCGCCAAAGTGCAGTTGAGCCCAGGGAAGTACAACCGCTTCCAAAATCTCGCGACGGTACACTTCTTGATTAACTTTGACTCCTTGGTTCACAAAAATTAGGGGTGTCTTGCCGCTGGCACAAATTCCTGCCCAAACCATGATGGATTGGGGATTTTGGCGATGTTCGATGATGGAGGATGACCCAGGGGCTTCTGTTGACCAGATACGATCGTTTTGCCTGTTGTGCTTTTGCTCAATGGTGAACAATTTCTCATCTGTGAAGAGAATTTTTGCCCATCCCATACCTGCGGCCCGACGCAAAAGCAGACGACACCTTTGGAGCCGATCTTGCTTGTTCTTATCCGTTAACAACTGTCCTCTTTGGTGTTTGTAGGCATAAAGTCCAAGATCTTTTTTTGCCATAAGTCGCAATGATTCACGGTTAATACCCGTCTCACGAGCTATTTTTCTCATTGAAACTCCTGGATTTCGTTTAACACGTTTTTTAATGATTTTTTTTGTTGTTAGAAGTGTTTACGGTTCGTTTTCTTCCTCTACCTGGTGTATCACCTCCATGGCCAAGCTCTTTAAACCGTTTAATTGCACGAGAAACAAGTGAACGGGCTATGCCAAGACTGCGAGCGATTTCACAATTTCGTTTGCCTAACTGGTGCAACACTATAATGCTTGCGCGATGAGAAGACATAGCGAACTGAACTTTAAAGCAAAACTAGAGCATTGAAAATAAATGTAACGGTTTCTAAAATAGTCGAAAAGCAACAACAAGAAAAAAAAACCGTTGTAAATATAATGAGTCGTTTTTAACAGAGCGGAGATGTTTGTATACACTTATTTTTTGTCACCCTGTATATATTCAAACGATATTGTTTCAAGCAATTGTCAATTTTTGTTGCACACTTACTATTTTTTCGTTTGAAATTACTGATCAAGAATTTGTAACTTAACAATTGTTAAAATAAACTAAAACGCTATGAACAGTTAAAGTCAGCCAGTAGTATAACTACACAAATATTAGCCGACTGAAAATACAATTGCCGGTGGTGCAACAGATTAAGCAGAGCGCGCAGTAAACCATACATCGACACGGTCCGGGGTGTTCGAGTCCTAACGTTGAAAGTAAGAAAGTGTGAATTATTTCAAATTATATTAAATTTATAAAATTTATAAATAAAAACAACAAAAAATAGTTCCAGCTGCAGGGTTCGAACCCGTCATCTCACGCTTAGGAGTTCAGTGCTCTATCATCGGGCTAAAGTCAATAAATTTTTGCGCACTATTAAAATTCAGTATAAGTAGCGCAGGGCTATTTTTATTAGAAAACGCACTGTAATAATTGTTATCAAATAACTTTTGCCGGTAGAGCTACTGTAAGACTGTTACTCCACTATTATGGGTAAATAACTATTTTTGCAGTTAGTTTTACTGATTTTACAACAAAATTGAAAGTGACAATTATTTTACGTGCAATTTTAATCTAATTTTTGATTAGTTTTACCAATTGAAATTTTTTCTGTGTATGAATTTGTTTTGCATTTTAGCCGAAACATGCTCCAGAAAATTGCCTATAACTTCTTAATATTTTAGCTGCAGCAGACAAACTTTTCGGGAAAATGTTAAGGAAGCTCCCATTAAAATCATATTAAAATGAAAAAATATATTGAAAATACTTTTTTAAATTTTTGGAAATTTTATAAATATTTCCCATACAAATTTTTTGCATTTTGGCAAAACCAGCACTAGAAAATTGTTCATAACTTGTATGTTTGTAATTTTTTTAAAGCCAAATTTTAGAAGAATACTGGAAAAACATTGTTTAAAAATACAAAAAAATGTAAAATACAGTAAAAAAAAAATTTCTAAAAGTAAAATTTCTAAGTAAAAAAAAAGTAAAAAATTTCTTTAATTTTTTTTTAAAACTTATATTTATGAATTTTTTGTTAAGGTTAAAAGAGGTCTCTTTTTTTTCTGATATAACATATTTTTTTTTTTCTTCCTACGACTTTCAATAAAAAAACAGACGCTTTATCATGTGAAATATATATGTATAGAGAATATTGTATATTAATAATACTGAAATTAACGAGCTATTTGGAAATTTAAAATACTAAAAGATATCGCAACTGAAAAGATATCGTAAAATCCTTCGAAATCCAAAATAATAAGATTCCTGTCCTTAATTCTGTGTACTTGGTTTTTTTTTACATTTTAACAAAAGATATTTTTCGGCTTTTGTCTGCACCCGCGACACTGTGCACTGCAGCGCTCTTCTGTAAATTTTCAGCTGCGGTTGAACTTAAGCTCCAGCATTGCGGGAGTCCATGGATGTGGTAGCGTGTAAATTGCGGCAAGTTGTACGGAGGCGAATTGTTTCGCATACTTGAAAGAAAAACAGGCTGAGAAATTGACCTGATGTATTAGGAAGCTATTATATATGAAGTTTATCATAAAGCTTTAAGCTGAGCTATTTTTATAGTTTTTGTTGAGGAGCTGTTCATAAATTACGTAATTTTTTTAATTTTAATAAAATTGTTTATGTTTTTTTTTTATAATTTAGCAGTTTATTATGAAAAAAGGTTTATTATAAAGGTTATATTTATTATAAGTTTTAGTATTAAGGAAATTACGTGAAATTTTTCTATTTTGTTTAACCAACAATTTTTTAAAAAATTTTACTATGTGAGCAAAGCACAAATTAAAGCTTTTCTTACGAAAACAAGAACACCAACCATTGGCGATAATTGAAATTGCAAATGTGAAAAATGAAAAGTGAAAATTTTTAGTTGTTTTAGTCTGATTATAACACTTTGATGTTCGGGTTGAACCTTTCGATGACTGCTTTAGAGTAAGAATTCCCACTTCAGTTCAGTAAACCAATATTTTTTTGAAGCTGCTATACTTGCTCAAGTTGTTTCAAAAGCTGTTTTAAACATTTGCTCGGTTTCAACGTACTTTTAACTGTCTTTTTCGGTTTGTGATTCGTTCGTTTTATTAGGTGCGTTTTTATTAATTAAAAATTAAAGTAATATTGACAATAACATAAAATTTTAGTAAAATTTTAAATTTTGAAAACTGAATTCAAAAATTTTGCAGTAGTGTAACACACGACTACCTTAACTCAGTTTGTTCAACTGACTCATTGGGATCTTTAGACTTGGCAATATTTTTATCGTACAAGAAATTTACATGAGTATATTCAATAAGTTATTAACTTTGCTTTAGGTCAACGGTTGCCAACTTATGACTCAGTTGGTTAACTTGACTCAATTGGATTTTAAGGCTCTGAATTGTTATAAATTTACGTATTAGTAAAGGGTGATTTTTTAAGAGCTTGATAACTTTTTTTTTAAAAAAAACGCATAAAATTTGCAAAATCTCATCGGTTCTTTATTTGAAACGTTAGATTGGTCCATGACATTTACTTTTTGAAGATAATTTCATTTAAATGTTGACCGCGGCTGCGTCTTAGGTGGTCCATTCGGAAAGTCCAATTTTGGGCAACTTTTTCGAGCATTTCGGCCGGAATAGCCCGAATTTCTTCGGAAATGTTGTCTTCCAAAGCTGGAATAGTTGCTGGCTTATTTCTGTAGACTTTAGACTTGACGTAGCCCCACAAAAAATAGTCTAAAGGCGTCAAATCGCATGATCTTGGTGGCCAACTTACCGGTCCATTTCTTGAGATTAATTGTTCTCCGAAGTTTTCCCTCAAAATGGCCATAGAATCGCGAGCTGTGTGGCATGTAGCGCCATCTTGTTGAAACCACATGTCAACCAAGTTCAGTTCTTCCATTTTTGGCAACAAAAAGTTTGTTAGCATCGAACGATAGCGATCGCCATTCACCGTAACGTTGCGTCCAACAGCATCTTTGAAAAAATACGGTCCAATGATTCCACCAGCGTACAAACCACACCAAACAGTGACTTTTTCGGGATGCATGGCCAGTTCTTGAACGGCTTCTGGTTGCTCTTCACTCCAAATGCGGCAATTTTGCTTATTTACGTAGCCATTCAACCAGAAATGAGCCTCATCGCTGAACAAAATTTGTCGATAAAAAAGCGGATTTTCTGCCAACTTTTCTACGGCCCATTCACTGAAAATTCGACGTTGTGGCAGATCGTTCGGCTTCAGTTCTTGCACGAGCTGTATTTTATACGGTTTTACACCAAGATCTTTGCGTAAAACCTTCCATGTGGTCGAATAACACAAACCCAATTGCTGCGAACGGCGACGAATCGACATTTCACGGTCTTCAGCAACACTCTCAGAAACAGACGCAATATTCTCTTCTGTACGCACTGTACGCATTCGTGTGGTTGGTTTAATGTCCAATAAAGTAAACTGAGTGCGAAACTTGGTCACAATCGCATTAATTGTTTGCTCACTTGGTCGATTATGTAGACCATAAATCGGACGTAAACACATTTCGAACCGAACACTGATTTTGGTAATAAAATTCAATGATTTGCAAGCGTTGCTCGTTAGTAAGTCTATTCATGATGAAATGTCAAAGAATACTGAGCATCTTTCTCTTTGACACCATGTCTGAAATCCCACGTGATCTGTCAAATACTAATGCATGAAAATCATAACCTCAAAAAAATCACCCTTTAAAATGCAAGTTCAAATGTCACAAATTTAACTTTTAGTCAATAGTGCCCAGTTTGTGGTTCATATTGACTGTGTTTGACTGCATTGACCCTATTGGTTTTTATGGCTCATCACTGTTTAAAGTTAACGATAGAGTAACAACAAGGAATTTTATTAATCCTAAACGAAGCTTTAAGTCAAAAATCTTTGGCTAGTGACTAATGTCAGACCGAAACTAAAACTTTTTGCGGAAAGTCAAACCAAAAATAGATCTTTTTTGTTATATTCGGCCGAAATCGAAGCTGAGTTTTACCTATATAAAAATGAAAATTGAAAAATAAAACATTTTTTTTTTTCAATGTAAACAGAAAATATAAATTTTTATATACCATATATCATAATAAAAAATTTTGAATTTAGAATTACAGATCTATTCTTGAAAATTTACAATAGTAAACCAGCGTTTTTCATATTTCTATGTGTTTGTTGTAAGTTTGTGATTTCAAAAGAAATTTGAAGCTAAAAAAACAAAATTTGTCAATGAAATTATGAGCAACTCATGAGCTGCTCAATTAGCTAAATTTGCTCAATTGACTCCTAAAAATAAGAGAAACCTACAGTTCACGATAGAATAAATTAAAAATTGTTTAAAGCTATAAACTTAGCATTGTCAGTAGTACCCTAGTGGCTCAATTGGCTCCATTAGTTTTTAAAGCTAGTGATATTTAGACAACAGGAAGGGTACAACAAAAGGAACTGGGACAGGCATTTATTGCTGATACTGATACTGATACTGATGCTGATATTGATACTGACACGAGTACTAATACTAATACTAATACTAATACTAATACTAATACTAATACTAATACTAATACTAATACTAATACTAATACTAATACTAACACTAATACTAATACTAATACTAATACTAACACTAATACTAATACTAATACTAATACTAATACTAATACTAAAACTAATACTAATACTAATACTAATACTATTACTAATACTAATATTTATACTAATACTAATACTAATACAAATACTAATACTAATACTAATACTAATACTAATACTAATACTAATACTAATACTAATACTAATACTAATACTAATACTAATACTAATACTAATACTAATACTAATACTAATACTAATACTAATACTAATACTAATACTAATACTAATACTAATACTAATACTAATACTAATACTAATACTAATACTAATACTAATACTAATACTAATACTAATACTAATGCTAATACTAATACAAATACTAATACTAATATTAATACTAATACTAAAACTAATACCAATACTAATACTAATACTAATACTAATACTAATACTAATACTAATACTAATACTAATACTAATACTAATACTAATACTAATACTAATACTAATACTAATACTAATACTAATACTAATACTAATACTAATACTAATACTAATACTAATACTAATACTAATACTAATACTAATACTAATACTAATACTAATACTAATACTAATACTAATACTAATACTAATACTAATACTAATACTAATACTAATACTAATACTAATACTGATACTAATACTAATACTAATACTAATACTAATACTAATACTAATACTAATACTAATACTAATACTAATACTAATACTAATACAAATACTAATACTAATACTAATACTAATACTAAAACTAATACTAATACTAATACTAATACAAATACTAATACTAATACTAATACTAATACTAATACTAATACTTATACTAATACTAATACTAATACTAAAACTAATACTAATACTAATACTAATACTAATAGTAATACTAATACTTATGCTAATACTAATACTAACACTATTACTAATACTAATACTAATACTAATACTAATACTAATACTAATACTAATACTAATACTAATACTAATACTAATACTAATACTAATACTAATACTAATACTAATACTAATACTAATACTAATACTAATACTAATACTAATAATACTAATACTAATACTAATACTAATACTAATACTAATACTAATACTAATACTAATACTAATACTAATACTAATACTAATACTAATACTAATACTAATACTAATACTAATACTAATACTAATACTAATACTAATACTAATACTAATACTAATACTAATACTAATACTAATACTAATACTAATACTAATACTAATACTAATACTAATACTAATACTAATACTAATACTAATACTAATACTAATACTAATACTAATACTTATACTAATACTAATACTAATACTAATACTAATACTAATACTAATACTAATACTAATACTAATACTAATACTAATACTAATACTAATACTAATACTAATACTAATACTAATACTAATACTAATACTAATACTAATACTAATACTTATACTAATACTAATACTAATACTAATACTAATACTAATACTAATACTAATACTAATACTAATACTAATACTAATACTAATACTAATACTAATACTAATACTAATACTAATACTAATACTATACTAATACTAATACTAATACTATACTAATACTAATACTAATACTAATACTAATACTAATACTAATACTAATACTAATACTAATACTAATACTAATACTAATACTAATACTAATACTAATACTAATACTAATACTAATACTAATACTAATACTAATACTAATACTAATACTAATACTAATACTAATACTAATACTAATACTAATACTAATACTAATACTAATACTAATACTAATACTAATACTAATACTAATTACTAATACTAATACTAATACTAATACTAATACTAATACTAATACTAATACTAATACTAAAACTAATACTAATACTAATACTAATACTAATACTAATACTAATACTATACTCATACTAATACTAACACTAATACTAATACTAATACTAATACTAATACTAATACTAATACTAATACTAATACTAATACTAATACTAATACTAATACTAATACTAATACTAATACTAATACTAATACTAATACTAATACTAATACTAATACTAATACTAATACTAATACTAATACTAATACTAATACTAATACTAATACTAATACTAATACTAATACTAATACTAATACTAATACTAATACTAATACTAATACTAATACTAATACTAATACTAATACTAATACTAATACTAATACTAATACTAATACTAATACTAATACTAATACTAATACTAATACTAAATACTAATACTAATACTAATACTAATACTAATACTAATACTAATACTAATACTAATACTAATACTAATACTAATACTAATACTAATACTAATACTAATACTAATACTAATACTAATACTAATACTAATACTAATACTAATACTAATACTAATACTAATACTAATACTAACTAATACTAATACTAATACTAATACTAATACTAATACTAAATACTAATACTAATACTAATACTAATACTAATACTAATACTAATACTAATACTAATACTAATACTAATACTAATACTAATACTATACTACTAATACTAATACTAATACTAATACTAATACTAATACTAATAAACTAATACTAATACTAATACTAATACTAATACTAAAACTAATACTAATACTAATACTAATACTAATACTAATACTAATACTAATACTAATACTAATACTAATACTAATACTAAATACTAATACTAATACTAATACTAATACTAATACTAAAACTAATACTAATACTAATACTAATATAATACTAATACTAATACTAATACTAATACTAATACTAATACTAATACTAAAACTAATACTAATACTAATACTAATACTAATACTAATACTAATACTAATACTAAAACTAATACTAATACTAATACTAATACTAATACTAATACTAATACTAATACTAATAATACTAATACTAATACTAATACTAATACTAATACTAATACTAATACTAATACTAATACTAATACTAATACTAATACTAATACTAATACTAATACTAATACTAATACTAATATAATACTAATACTAATACTAATACTAATACTAATACTAATACTAATACTAATACTAATACTAATACTATACTAATACTAATACTAATACTAATACTAATACTAATACTAATACTAATACTAATACTAATACTAATACTAATACTAATACTAATACTAATACTAATACTAACTAATACTAATACTAATACTAATACTAATACTAATACTAATACTAATACTAATACTAATACTAATACTAATACTAATACTAATACTTATACTAATACTAATACTAATATAATACTAATACTAATACTAATACTAATACTAATACTAATACTAATACTAATACTAATACTAATACTAATACTAATACTACTATACTAATACTAATACTAATACTAATACTAATACTAATACTAATACTAATACTAATACTAATACTAATACTAATACTAATACTAATACTAATACTAATACTAATACTAATACTAATACTAATACTAATATTAATACTAATACTAATACTTATATTAATACTGATACAGATACTTGATGTTTCTTAATTTATACTTGATATTTTATACATGCTATTCTTGATACTTGATTCTTGATACTTTATGCTTCAAACTTTCTATTTCATACTTCATATATAACCTACATTTCAACTTGATACTTCATACTTTTTACTCCATACTTGATAATTCCTACTTGATATATCATACCAGTTGCTACATACCTATTTTTTTTTATTTTATACTTAATATTTGATTTATACATGATTCTTAAGACTTCGTTCTTCATACTTGATACTGGATACTTGGTGCTACACTTACTACTCCTCTTCAACTTCAAACTTTATAATTTTTACTTCATGATTGATTCTTTATACTGGATACTTCATATTTACTTGATACGTGATGCTTTATACTTCTTACTTCATATGGGATACTTTATATTTGATAAGCTTTTTACTTGCATTGTAATATACGTACTTGATTCTTGGTACTTGATACTGGATACTTGATGCTACATTTACTACTTTCCATACTTCAAATTTCATAATTCTTATTTCATACTTTATACTAGATACTGGACTTCATAATTAATACTTCATGCTTGATACTTTATACTTCTTCCTTCGTACTTGATGCTTTATGATATCTGTTACTAGGTAGTTGATGATTGATGCTTGACAATTTATATTGATGCTAAACTCATAGTACTGAATACTTGATGCTTAATGCTTGTTACTTGATGAGTAATTATTCAAAAGGATAATATTATGCAGGTAGAATTTTTTATTTTATAAAATAATTAATTTATAGAATGTTTGTTTTACATACTGATATTGTTTTAATAAAAAACAATAGTTCGAATAGCAGCGAGTACAGATTTTTTTTTTTTTTTTAAACCCCCTAGCTGCAGATTCTGGAAAAATTTTGTTCCATATAATTAGCACTGCCAGATGCCTGTTATTTGAGGAGATATCCTGTATTTTACGCTAAATTTTCAATGTCTCAGCTAGACAAGATTTTTCTGTATTTTTACCAATTTTTTAATTATAAACGAAAAGAAAAACGAAATGGCCATCTCAGCCCTTGAAAGGACTTTGACCGAGCTTCTTATGATCAGTTGTGTTGTGTGTGTTTGTGAAATGTTTGAACACATATGATCGAGAACTGGGCCTACAAGTTTAAAGCCGACTCCGAACGGCTAATGTTCGCTTTTCATGGCAGTTTTTTACTCTCTGAGGTTTGTCATTGTCTACACGTTATGTACCCATATCTTTTAAAACACATAACTTCATATTCATTTATCTATTTAGCATTTGTGTGTTTGTCTAATCAGTAAAGTGCCTAAAAAAATAAATTATTTAAAATTATTTAATCCTATGCCTAGTACTTGAGCTCACCGTGATTAAAATGTCAGTATCGAAAAAAAAACAATCAGTCCATTCAAACCCACAAAATTCAAAAATTTTTTTCTATTAATTGCAATTCAGCACTTGTTTTTTTTCGGCAAAAAAAAAATTTTTTTTCAATAATTTGTAAAATTTGTATATATAAATACACGAATCTCTATAAAAGCGGCGTTACTAGCTTAAAACTGATGAAAATATACGACATTTCTTCCATTGACATTATGTGCTTTAGAAATATGATAGAATCGATTTCTCTTCATAAAAATACCCTGGACTATATTTGTAATAAGATATAATGTGATTTCGACAACAAGAAAAATGTCACTGTTATTGGAAAATGGAGTTAAATAGTATTTTGAACTACATTTTTGTATTTTAAACAGATACTGATATTGATTTTTCTGCTAAATTAACTACTTAGATTACTTTAAATCCTTGTAGTTATTGAACTTGGATCCTTTGAGCCTTTCTTCATCAAAAATGCATTATAAAAGTTTTTGCCACCATAAAAAAATGATGACATTGGCAGACCTAGTCGCAAAAACTTACATCAAATGAATGATAAAGCAAACACTTTTATTCAACTACATTTAATTCAAATCTCTGAAATGAGCCCACTTTGACGAGAATCTCATTTAAATATCATCGTTGGTGCAACAATAAGCAGTTAAAACAACCTCAACAATAGCATGCTGATCAAAATTCAAAAGGCTATTATTGTTGATGCTGTTGTTGTTGTAGTTTATGGAATGTGCACACCATTGCAATGAATATTAACTGTCATGCCGAAGTGTTCGCTAACTTCAAACGCCAAGTTCAAACTCTAACATAGGATGAAACATAAAAGTTCACAACTCTCGGATCCGTACCCACAGCACAAAATTGACATAGACTGTCAAAAAAAAAAAAAAAAAAAACAACAACAATAGCCGGTTGTGGCATAATAGTAAAGGACATCTACGCAGGATATTCGACGGAAGTGTAGCTACAAGTAAGTTATATAATGACAACAAAGCTATATTTTGCAACATGAGTTAACTACAACAAAGGCCCAAGCCACAACAACGACATAAACAACAACAACAACTGGAACAAGCTGATTGACACTTTTATTACTTAAATTTCAGAGCAACAACCAACAATGAGGCAAAGTTAGTCAGACGACCTGGGCGAAGCTGGGCTCAGCCAGCTCAGTTCAGCACGAGTCCCCGCGAATGTGCAAACGCCATGAACACAAATTTTCATTAGCAGAGGAAGCAACAACATCAACATCCGTCGTCAGTATGGATAAAACAGAAAAAACAAAAAAATAACTTCCCAAACAATATGAAAGTTGAAACATGAAAATTTCATTCACATAGCAAAAGCTCCGTTTCACTTTTGTCTGACGAATTGCGGACATTTTTGCAAAACTTTGGCTAGCTTAGCCACTGTCGAGATAAGAAGAATGTGCTGCATGCTTGACAGACCCAGTGTTGGTTTTACGGATCATGCAGTGGCTTATGAGTTTGATACTCAAGGCATTTCGTTTATTTCACTAAAAAGTTTCACCTCAAAAGTTTACTCTCCCAGCCACCCACCAAAGTACATCACTGTCCAGCATCGGCTTTGTTTGCAGCTACTTTTGACATTTTCCATTATTCAGTCGCTTTTGCACTGTGGTTGACCTGACCGCGTTGCACTGCGTCATTTAAACAGCTTTCGTTGACCTCTGTTGTACCTTTATAAAAACAGCTTCAACTGTCAACGAACTTGTAACAATTTATGCGCGTTGCCATTGTTTTGGATGTTGTTGTATTGCGTTGTTGTTGTTGTTATTGTTACCTTAATTTGATCAACTCCTTGTAGCCTAAAGTTTGTCTCTGGATTTAATGATGCATTTACATTGACGTGAATACACAAGTTTTCTGTCAAAACGTTTGCCACACACTGATGATTGATTGACGCATTGATTACGACTACAAAGCAATCAGTTTTGTTGTCAAAAGTTTACCTGATGAGAGGTGCGTTGATTATTTATAGTTTATTGTATGTTTAAGTTTTTTTTTTTGGAAAATTTTGCTCTTTGGTTTTTAAGGAGTTTTGTTGAATTTGTTTTGTAAGACTTATTTGACTTTTCTTTGATATTAAAGTTGAGCTTTAAAGTTTGAACAAAAAATTAACAAAAATGAATATTTAAACTTTTGTGAAATGGGGGGCGGGGGGGGGGGGGGGGTGGGGAGGGGAGGAATTTGTGTTAAAACTATCTTTTAAAGTAGAATACTTCATCAGTATACTCTTCGTGCTTACATAAAACTTTGAAAATACTTGATGTAGGTGCAAATATTTGACTATGGAATATAAACACAGCTTTAAAATTTAATAAAAAAAAAAATTTCTTATCATCTAATCCAGCTATTCAAATCTTACATAAAACAACTTTAACAAAAAAAAAACTTCACGTTTTCTTGTAGTTAAATTATATTGTAAGACTAGCTTGTACCCGGTGTGCATTGCTACACCCGGCAACTATAAGGGAAAATAATAAATAAATTCCAAACTTTTGTTTGACCCTTTGTTTCACACCATGCTCATTGTCCAATGCTCTTCCCAGTTTCCCGGTAGAAGGACATCACCAAATAGTAACTCCACATTCTGAGTTTCAATGTTCCGTGATTTTTACTTCCAAAGCTATGCGATATCAAAATTTGGCTTATGTATGCGGAGCCACACCTCCTTGTCTATTGCCCGTCCAAGTTTTCTAGAAGAAATACATTACTAAGTGGTAACTCTATTCTGAGTTTCAAAGTTCTGTGACTATTACTGTCATAGCTATTCTGTACGGAAAATGTTACTTAGATGGGCGAAGCCACTCCCGTTTTGCATAGGAGGGTAAAAAATACTTTACGACCTATTCTCATACCTATCAAATAAAAAAAAAAGAATTTCATTAAAACCGTTCGAGCCGTTTCGGAGGAGTTCGGCCACAAACACCGTGACACGAGATTTTTATATACGAGGGCCGTTTGATAGTTCAGTAAAAAATTAAATTTCCCGCGTAGTAACTTTAAATGCAACACTGCAATTTCAGCTCGCTGCGACACTTAGTTTGTGTCTGGCAGCCATTGACAGCAGACGATCTTGTGAATTTCGCCGAAAATGGATAAAAGTGAATTTCGTGTGCTCATCAAGCATTATTTTTTGCGCAAAAAAAAAATCAGCCAAACCAAGAGAAGGCTGTATAAATACTTTGAGAACTCTGCACCATAAATTTTAATAGTTAATAAGCGGTTTTCGATGCGGTCGTATAACCACAAGTGACGCCGAACGTTCTGGACGCCCAAATGTGGTCACCACACCAGAAATGGTCACTAAAATCCACGATATCGTGCTGGCCGATCGCAGAATTAAAGTTCGCGAGATTGTTGACAGGTCAGAAGAATGGGTATGGAAATCATTTGGATATGAAAAAATTATCCGCAAGATGGGTGCCGCGCTTGCTCCCTCTCGACCATATACGCGATCGTGTGACTGATTTAAAGGCGTATTTTGCACAAAAAATCCTTCTTGTCTTTGTTCATTAGTGACCGTGGATGAAACATGGATACATCACTATACACCAGAGACAAGGAACAGTCAAAACAGTGGACTTCACCGACCGAACGTGCTCCAAAGACGGTGAGTCGGTGCTATCGTAAATATACACCTAAAATTTTCGATATCGAACCGTTTTGGAATTAAATTTCGCACAGCCTCGGAATTCAGTATTCGACCTCAATTTACAGATGCCGTTCCACGGCTAACATTTTATGGGCGTTGGACGAGGGGCGTGTTACTTTTTCAACACCCAAAATTTTCGGTATAGCTTTCGAAATAAGTCACACCTCAATGAAACTCGGTACGAACTTACTATAAAAGCATGGCTTCACTAAAGCTACGCCCTTTTTTAGGATATAAGCTAGTATATATAGAGAACTGAATACAGGCCTTTTCAGGCGGTAGTCCAACATTACTACTAGCAATTAAATAGTTTTCTTTTCCCGCCTATCTACCCAAATGCCCAATACAGTTGTCAGGTCAGAGCACGGAAGCCCAGCAGTGAACCCGGAACGCGGAAAAACCCAGGACAAATCAGGAGACGAACAAAAAATAAGTGAAAGCGAGAATTACAATAAGTGAATAATAATAAAGATTGGTTTAAATTAAAAGAAATAACATATTTTTATAAGAAAAAATAAAATTCGTTAAATAATAAGTGGAATTTACATCGTAATAATATATAAAACTGTGAGAAAAAAATTAGAAATAAAAAGAATAACGTTTAAATGATAAAATAAATATAAGATATTTTTATTTAACGAGTAAACAGTTTTGTAAGAACCCTGCCTATGCGGCGAGATATACCCAGGCGGAAAAGTTCGTTACAAAGTGAAAATAAAAGAGTCAGAAAAGCGAAAATGCGGGAAGATTGAGATGTATGGCAACAGGAATGAGACGCCTGGTCGATTTTTTTAGAACCGGTGCCTCTTCCTACAATAATGAAAACGGGAATCTAGGGTCAGATATCCTGAGTGCCTTAACATTGTGGAGGAAACACTTCTTAAGTCTGCTGAATGGCGATGCTGACAACAATTCCGCCAATGGAGATGATATTCCGGAAACTCCATCCACAGGTGATAGCGTTGAGGTTCCGCTGCCTGAATACAATGAACTCTTGAAAGCTCGACTTAAGAACAACAAAGTCGCGGGAGCCGGGGATTAAAAAATTTCTCATCAATTTTATACGTTTTTGATGAACCTTTTGGATTTCATTATTGCCTATTTTCAAATAAAAATAAACTGTTTACTTATTTATTATAGTGAGTAAGTGATTATTTATAAAAGCCACTTTTAAGAGGTGTATATAAACATTAGTTCCTGACTGTATATTTAAATAATATATACATATAGCTATAGATATAATAAACTCCCGACACAATGAATAGTTCATAAAACTTTTGATTAGTTTGCATGCAAGAAACTTTTTATGTTTTCTTGCAATTTATAAAGCATACCTTCATCAGACAGGTAAACACAAGCTCATCAATCAAAAAAGTTATCCTAATTTAAGGCATACATAACTCTTGAAACAACAATCGTGTTGGGCAGGCTACATTATTCTCTGAAGTACCAGCCATAGATAGAATATAATTTAAAATATTAAAATTATAGCCACTTAGCTTATGTATGCATTAATCTGCGTTGGACTTAAGAGAGATAACTTCTGTTAATTTATGTAAATTGTTATAACATTCAAAAGTTGTCTGCTACGTATACCAATGAGTAAGTCTCCCCAACTACCCTAAAAGCAAGTGGAAAATGCTCCAAATCTTTGACTTGTTAGTGTTATATAGATAACAGCGCATTCTAGCAACCTTGAGTTATTAGGAAAATGTTATTTAATACGCACAATATACTCAAAGATTCTGAGTCAAATACTTGAGTTATTGAGTTGTTTCCCGAAGGAGAAGAAGTCATAAATAAAAGCTGTGAAAATACATTCATACTAAATATATGCAGTATATGTTAAAAAGAAAGAAAAAAAAAATACAAATAACACTGTGCAACAGTTTTAGGGTAAACAAAAGATGCCACAATGGCTTCATCGCCAAATGAAAATAGGTGAACAGACTCCCAAGGAATTTTTTAATATTAGCTCATGCTGGTTTTTAATAATCCAGCATTTAATGCAGCATTTTTGGAACCCAATTTTTTATTTTTATTTTTCTAATCATTCACATAAAAATAATGATTTGACCTGCAAAATCAAAAAATATCCTGATGTAAAAGTCTTTTTCGGCTCGAAATGCTTTTTTTTTGTACTTAAAATCAAAACACGAATATTAATGAAAACACATTTATTTAACTAAAATTCATTCGACTCCAAAAGCGCTGACAGAACGAATCCACTTTTTGTCGTTTTATTGATTCTCAGTATTCTGTTCTTTTACACGTGTAAAATTTATATTTGCATCATGAAAATGGTTTGTAATATAAACAATTTTTGTTACGTTGGTGTCCATTTTACACCACAAAAATCCAAATATGGTTTTATCACTGAAGAGTCCGTTTACGAGCCAGAGCAAAGGTTATCACAAAAGCAACTGTTTTAATCACACAAAATCCACTCGATTCCATCGTTACGAAATTAGTATTTTCACAAAGAAAATCAGAGGAATTGGCTGGCTTTTTGAGTTTACATTATCTTTTGGCAACTGAAAACAAAAGTCACAGCACTGAAAAAATGCCAAGCATCAGTGTAGAAATGTTTCGTTGTTAATGATGAGCAAACATCAGAATGCTGTATGGATGTCGACGGGCTTGTTAAGCCATTGGCTTATTTTTTTTGAACAACAACGTTGTCTATAGTATCAACGTTGTACTTCTTCGTAATATTGTTCAGTTGTTTTATGTTGATACAAATATGCTGACTCTCAATCAGTATTGTTGATAATATTGCAACATAGTGTGGGCAACAGCATCTCAAAGCTGTTTCCTAGAAATTTCCTATATGGAAATTTGCCACACACAATATAGATGTGTCAGCTCTTTGGGATAATATAAACATCCCAAGACGGCATCAACGATTAAGTCAAGCGTTGAGTTAATGTAAACATTAACCCACGCTACGTTCAATTGCACCCTTCCCTTAAACCCTCAAAACCATTGCCATGAAACAGCATCGTTGTTTAACGAACGATCGCAAGATCGTTCGGTAAACAATGATAAATTCACGATGTATGCCTGGAAGCTCACTTGATGGTATTCGATGTGACACTCCTAAAAAAGCACTTCAACGAAGCAGTTTGCATTAGTTCTGGCATAACAAATAAATTGGTGGCAGCGGAAAAATTGTGACTATGGAAAAGTGATAGCAGAACAAAAATAAGTTTGTTCCTGAAGATGGTGTTAGCAGAAAATAAGTTTGTTCCCGAAGATGGTGTTAGCAGAAAATAAGTTATTCCTGAAGATGGTGTTAGCAGAAAATAAGTTTGTTCCCGAAGATGGTGTTAGCAGAAAATAAGTTATTCCTGAAGATGGTGTTAGCAGAAAATAAGTTGTTCTTGAAGATAGTGATAGCAGGAAAAAAGTTTGTTCCTTCAACTAGTGCCTACAACGAAAGGAATCATTGGAAAATGCTGTTATTATGGATGATGTAAATATAAAATGCGTATAAAATAAGGCAGTGAAGTGTTATAAAAAGATGTTGGTTTAAAGTGCCGAAATAGTGTCATAGGTAGGTTACGATCTGCGTATAAAATAAAGCAGTGAAGTGCTATAAGAAGATGTTGGTTTAAAGTGTCGAAATAGTGTCAGAGCTGGTGCGTGATTGTTTTGTTGGGTTTAGAGAAGAAAGATAGGTATTGAATTTTGAAAGCAATTATGGCAACATCCAGTAGTAGTACTGGTATGCAACTGGATGTTGGTACCTTAATAAGGTTAATACCTCCGTTTAGAAGTGATGCAGCCGAGCTGTATTCATTTATAAACGGATGTGACGATGCTATGAGTCTTGCATCAGAGTCGCAGACGAGTTTTTTATTCAAGTACATTAAGGTACAAATTACTGGAAACGCAAGAATAATTCTTGAGAACAGAGTAATAGAAGATTGGCAGGAGCTAAAAACCAACTTAAAAAATTTATATAAGGAAACCAACAATACCCTTGGTTTATATAGGGACTTAATAAACGCCAAACAGGGGAGTCAAACTGTAAAACAGTTTGAACAGTTCATGGAGACTATGTCTCGAAGGCTTGGCACTGATGCTAAAGATGAAGGTATGGAGCAGAGAGACCTTCAAATCATTCATAATTATATTGAGAATAAAGTAATTCTCAATATATTTATTAATGGTCTGCGGCCAGAAATTTGCAGCTATGTAAATAACTGTCGGCCAAAGACTCTTTCGGAAGCAGCAAAGCATGCTCAACATGAAGAGTCAAGATTACTAAATTTAAATAAAAAAGGGCCGAGAAACGATTTCTCGAATAAAAATTTAGTATCAATTCACACTAATACTGTTAAGTGTTATAATTGTGGGAAAACAGGACACTTGGCAAAAAACTATTTTGATAAAAATAAAAATAATGCAATAATGTGTAATTTGTGTAAAAAGCCAGGACACATAGCAAAAAATTGCTATGCAAGGAATAAGGAGGAACCGAAAATGAATTTTCGAAAATAAGAGACGCTAAGCATAAGGCAGCGTTCTCTATTAAAAGCAAACCAGAAGAAAGTCCTTATATTTTTATAGATTATAGAAAGAAATTGTGTAAAATGCTTATAGATACGGGAGCATCGGTAAGTTTGATAAAATCAAACTGTATTTATAAAAACGATTTAAGTATAAAAGAGAAAATTGATCTGATAGGGCTAGGGAATAATATCGAAAAGTCTTTAGGGACATGCGATATAAGATTTAGTTTATGGGAAAATTCATATGAAAAAACTGTCAGTGTCCGATGGAAGTTTAACGTCATTCCTGAACAAATAGTTAACGATTATGATGGGATTTTAGGCAATGATTTCCTTAGGGAAATGAATTGTAAGGTAGATTGTTCTACAAATGTTTTAACCTTAAAAGGCCAAAGTTATGAGATAAAGTATAACAGAGATGAATGTTTTATACCTTCAAGAAGAGAGGTATTTAGATTGGTCAAGGTAAACAGAAGGTATAAAGATGAAACAGATGTTTATATCCCAAGATTCGAAAATGATAAATTAATAGTTCCGCATTGTATCAGTACAGTACGGAAGGGGAAATGCTTAGTAAGCATAATTAATAAATCAGAAGAGAAGGTTCAGAATGACATTTCATTAAATGTAGAATGGTTAAAGGATTATGTTGTAGAGAGGGAAAATAATGAAGGTAAAATAAAAGAAACTTTTAGGCCAACTAAAAGAATACTACATGTCAGAGATAGAAAAGATGTTATAAGAGAATCCCTTCGGACAGGACATATGAATTTGGAAGAAAAGGAATCAATTAGGAAATTGATTGCAGAGTACAGCGATTTATTTCTCATAGAAGGAGACATATTGAGCACAACAAATACATTAAATTGTACTATAAGAACGAAAGAAGATACAAAACCCGTGTATACGAAGTCTTACAGATACCCAAAAATACACGAACAAGAAGTTAAACTTCAGGTTGAAAAGTTGTTGAAAGAAGGTATCATCCAAAATTCTAAGTCTCCGTGGAATTCACCAGTGTGGATTGTGCCCAAAAAGAAAGATGCGTCAGAGAAGGTAAAATGGCGCATGGTAATTGATTATAGGAAAGTCAATGATTTAACCATAGCTGATTCATATCCGATCCCAAATATATCAGAAATCTTAGACCAATTAGGTACAGCTAAATATTTCACAGTTTTAGATTTGACTAATGGGTTTCATCAAATTAAGATGAATAAAGATGACATGGAGAAAACCGCTTTTACAACACCACACGGTCATTTTGAATTTACAAGAATGCCATTCGGGTTGAAAAATGCTCCTAGCATTTTTCAGCGAACAATGGACATTGTTTTATCAGGTTTAAAAGGAATTAAATGTTTTGTATACATGGATGATATTGTTGTGTATGGGAAAACCTTAGAGGATCATAATTCAAAACTGAGAGATGTGTTTAAACAAATAAGGGCAGCAAATTTAAAATTACAGGCAGATAAGTGTGAATTTCTTAGGAAAGAAGTTACTTATTTAGGCCATGTAATAGGGGAAGACGGTGTGAAACCTGACCCAGAAAAAGTTTCATCAATAAAGAAATGGTATCCTCCGAAAAATGTTAAAGAAATACAATCGTTTATGGGAGCGATAAATTACTATCGCAGATTTGTTAAAGGTTTCAGTCAAATAGCTGCACCTATTAACAAACTTCTTAGGAAAGAAGCGGAATTTGTATGGGGGAAAGAGCAAGATGAAGCATTTAAGAAACTTAAAGAAAGTTTAATCAATGTCGTGGCCCTTCAATACCCAGATTTTGAACGAAAATTTATTGTGACAACTGATGCGTCAAATACAGGTTTGGGAGCTGTGTTGTCGCAAGAATATGGTAAGAAAGATATGCCGATTCAGTTTATAAGTAGAAGCTTAAATGACGCTGAAAAAAACTATAGTACGACGGAGAAGGAATGTCTAGCGATCGTTTGGGCCGTGAAAGTATTTAGGCCATATTTGTATGGGAATAAATTTTTAATAAGAACAGATCATAGACCATTGACTTGGCTTTTTAATGTTAAAGATCCTGGATCGAGACTAGTCCGGTGGAGATTAAAACTAGAAGAGTATACTTATGATATTGAATATAAGAAAGGGCTAGAGAACGTCGTGGCAGATCATTTAAGTAGAAATGTGTTTATAACTACAAGACAGGAGAAAAAGAAGAAAAGTTGTAGTTGTTGTAATGAAATAGATAAAAACAAAACTGAGAGGAAGAGTGACGAAATAAAAGGTAAAGAAGTTTTAAAAAACTTAGAAAATGTCGACGATATAGAAGATTTACAGAATGTAAATGTAGAGATACCACAGCCTGAAGAAAATAAATCTATAGATTATAAAATTGTTGATAATGGGAGAGTAGAAGATAATCCACTCGAAGTTGAATCAGTTGTATATGAAGCAGTGGAAAAAGAAATAGTCGAAAACATTACAGAACAGGCAGATGGGAACATTTTAGAATTAAATGAGGATGAGATCTTAGAAATTACAGACAAGAAACGACAATTAGATATAATTAAAGAATATCATGATAGCATAACAGGTGGACATGCTGGTCAAAAAAGTACAATAGCTAAGATAAGAGAAAAATATTATTGGAAGAATTTAAATCAGATGGTAACTGATTTTATAAAGAATTGCAAAAATTGTCAATTGGGAAAAATTGATAGACATCCCACTAGGATGCCTATGCAGACAGTAACAAACGCTTCATATAGTTTAGAACAAGTTAATATGGATCTAACAGGACCATACCCAATATCTAAGAAGGAAAATATGTATTCCTTAAGCATTCAAGATTCCCTCTCAAAATATGTAAGATTTGTACCAATTAAAGATAAATATGCTGAAACAGTCGCGGAAGCTTTTGTAAATGAATGGATTACATACTTTGGTATACCCAAAATTATTATTACTGATAACGGAACTGAATTCTGTAATGAATTAATGAAAAACTTAGCAAAGATATTTAAGTTTAAACATATAACCACTAGTGTAGCACATCCACAATCTAATGGGGCAGTAGAAAGAATACACGCTAGATTGAAAGAATATTTAAATACAGTTAATTTTGAAAGAGATGATTGGGATGAAGCTCTAAAATTTGCTAGTTTTTGTTATAACACGACAATACACTCTACAACCGGGTATAGCCCACATGAAGTAATGTTTAGTAGACAAGGCAATAGACCTAGTAACATTGATAGTCTTAATTTAGACACTTATCAAGAATATGTCAAAAAGACTGCAGAAAGAATAAATTCTATAGAGGAAAAAGTTAAAGAAAACCTTTTGAAATCCAAACGGAGATCTAAAGAGATTTATGATCGAAAAACCAATGAAGCACCTCTTTACGAAGTAGGAAGTAAAGTTCTTGTGAAAAACCTATCGAAAAATAAAAAATTAGAGAAAACATTTTTAGGACCTTATGTTGTTATAAAAGTTACAGATATGAATGTATTCGTGAAGACAGATAGAAAAGTTAGAAAACTTTCAAAAAATTTAATAAAACCGTTTGTTCAAAATTAAAAGAAAATACGAACATTAGCTTAAATTCTTTCTCTTTCAAGTCTCATTACAACGGCAATGGCTGTAAGGATAGAAAATATTAACGGAAATGGAGGATTCTATTTTAAAAGGATTGGAGAAATAAGAATAGTGGACGGTCAAATATCTATCGTTACAAAAATAAATTTAACAATATACGAGGAACGTATATATTGGATTGGAGATAAAGTTAATCATGTTGATAAATTATGCACTGAGACATTTCATCAGTGTTTAGAGTTAGTTAATTTAGGAAAACAACATTATAATAACTTAATACAGAAAATAAACACTATTCATAATTTACTAGGAATTAAAAGTGGCTTTATGGGAAATAGACAAAAAAGAGGTCTATTAAATATTGTTGGATCAGGATTAAAAGTATTATTTGGTACAATGGATAATGAAGATGCATCTTATTACAATGAAGTAATAAGAGCAACACAGAATAATGAGGAATTTATTAAATCAAGTCTTAATGAAGAAATTAATATTATACAAAATTTAAATGAACAGAATTTAAATATGAAAAAAAGTTTTGAGGATATTCAGACCAAATCAAAGGAATTTGCGAACAAGCTAGATTCAATAATTGTAGATTTTAATGAAAACAATAAAAAGGAAGTTATATTTGAATATTTACAAGATATGCAATTAAAATTAATAAGTAGCTGTCTAGATCTAGAATCCGAACTTGAAAAGTTAGTGGATGCAATTTTATTTTTACAATTAAAATTGGTACATCCGATGATATTAAGTCCTGAAAAATTAATTGAAATATTAGCATCAAGTAAAAACGAACCATATCTTTTATACACTCCAAGTTTGGAATTTTATAATAAAATTATAAAGGAAGTTAAAATTAAAGCTTTTGAAAAGAATAAAGTAATTGTTGTTATTTTATCAATTCCGTTTTTAAAAGGTGAAGGTTATGATGGTTACAAGGTTATTCCTGTTCCAATTTTTAATGAAAACAAACAAATAATTTTTGAAAAAGAAAATGAATATTTTTTAATATCAAAAAATAAAGAATCGTTTACAATGTTAAGTAGCTTGGATAAGTTTAAAATTAGTGAAAGTGATTATTTTATAATCGAAAATTTAATAGTGGAATCAACAGTCACAATGGAAAATTGTGTACTGAATAACTTCATGAAAAGAAGTAGTAAAAAATGTAATGTAAAGTATATTCCACATAGCGTAGAAATATATTCCGAATTAAACAACAAACAATACTTGTATGCAGTTTCGGATGAAACTAAATATGAATACATATGTAAAAATGATGGAATAGAAGGAGGTATCTTAAAAGGTGTTGGAATTATTTATATGGATTATAACTGTAAATTTGAAACCGTAGATTATAAGATTCTAATTTCCGAAGATAAAAATGAAAATGTAACAAATGACGTATACCATTCATACATTGAAGATTGTTGTTTTAATATTAAAATAAATGAAATAGAACCAATAGAAAACTTACCAAAATTAAAACCAGGTAGTGTAAAAAATATTGAAGACTTAAGTATCAAGATTAATAATCAAAAAAGCTATTTATCAAAAGCATTTCAAACTGTTAACATGAAAGGAAATTCCTTATGGTATATTTCTATATCTGTATTAATATTGTTAATTCTAATTATTATATTTGTAAAGTGCGTAAAAGGAAATATTTGTATAAATATTTTTAATAAATGTTTTAATAAAGTTACATCAAGTCCAACACCAAAACCTGTAACGAATAATGTGGTAGTTTATGCTAATGAAGAAAAATCTATGAGATCAGCTGAAGATCAGAATGAAACACGTAAAAGGAAAAGCCAATACAATTATAATTGGTAAAGCATCTTTATTGTAATTATATTTAATGATTTTAATTTTCTTATATTATATATATTTTATAATTTATTCTAAGGTTGTATATAAATTTTATAAATAAAAAAGGGATATGATCATTGAATCTATTTTGTGTGTTGTCAGATACATCTCGAATTCAAGGTTTCCAACCTATGGCATACCTAAGAAGTAATTGTTTTAAAATTACTTCTTGTCTTGAGGTCGGAGGTGTTAAGCCATTGGCTTATTTTTTTTGAACAACAACGTTGTCTATAGTATCAACGTTGTACTTCTTCGTAATATTGTTCAGTTGTTTTATGTTGATACAAATATGCTGACTCTCAATCAGTATTGTTGATAATATTGCAACATAGTGTGGGCAACAGCATCTCAAAGCTGTTTCCTAGAAATTTCCTATATGGAAATTTGCCACACACAATATAGATGTGTCAGCTCTTTGGGATAATATAAACATCCCAAGACGGCATCAACGATTAAGTCAAGCGTTGAGTTAATGTAAACATTAACCCACGCTACGTTCAATTGCACCCTTCCCTTAAACCCTCAAAACCATTGCCATGAAACAGCATCGTTGTTTAACGAACGATCGCAAGATCGTTCGGTAAACAATGATAAATTCACGATGTATGCCTGGAAGCTCACTTGATGGTATTCGATGTGACACTCCTAAAAAAGCACTTCAACGAAGCAGTTTGCATTAGTTCTGGCATAACAGGCTCATACAGGAAATGAACATCCAATAGAAAGCACATGAGTGGAGACTCTTTGTTGACAGCTCTAAAATAAGCTTAAAAGCAGTACTATTCCATCAAATATAATATGTGTGAAGAATAATTTTATAAAAATGTTGACTACGACCATGGTAGAATTATAAGGTAAGGCCGACTCGAAGAGGAATGGAGTAGAAAGCAGAATAAAGCGAGATATATGTCAAAATCAGCTGTTCATTCGCAGTTGTTTTTAGGTTAAGTCTGTTATAGGTTTTTTTTTGCAATTTTAAGACTTCTTTAATTACACTCTTTTTTATAATATTTTCACTCAAATTATCACAAATTTAACATCCGCGACCGCACTGTTTGCAACTTGGAAACATAAAATATTTACTTCATTTGCAATTTCTACGATCATTATTATTAATCGATTATTATTATTAATTATACACTCTTCGTTGACGCGTGAGAGCACTCAGCGAAGCGGCCCTACCTTATCATTGTATCATGACTACGACAAGCATCACGTGACGAATATGTTGTGACTTGAAAGTTGTTGCAAATCTTCGTAGACTACGAGCGGGATACATAAAATATATGTGCTCTTTGTGCATTTTGGACTCAAGATATGAGGGTGGCCCCAAAAGTACTCGACCTAACAAATAAAATACAATAAATTTGGGAACATATATTTTTATTTTTCAACATAGTCTCCTTTCAGCTCGACACACTTTTCTCAGCGAATGTTCAAAAACTTTTATACCCTGTTGTAAGTGAGAACCATCAAGCATCTCAAAACAGCCATAACCGAAGATTCCACCTCGTGATTGTTGGAAAATCTTGTACCATCGAGTCTTTTTTTCAAGTTTGGAAAAGATAATAATCCGAGGGAGCTAATTTTGGCGAATAGGTTGCGTGAGGAAGCAATTTGAACTTTAATTCATTCATTTCGGCCCCCGCGATATAGAATATGTGAACTGGTGCATTGTTGTGATGAAACAACATTTTCTTTTTCACTAAATGCGGCCGTTTTTTCTTGATTTCATCACTCAATCACGCTGCAATAAGTTCGCATAATACTCACCGTTGATTGTTTTTTTCGGTTTGAAGATATTCAATGAAAATTATCCCACGCGCATTTAAAAAACACTTACGCCATGACCTGGCCTGTGGATGGAACTGTCTTCGCCTTTTTTCGAGCCGATTCTCAGCTTTTAGTCCATTGTTTTGACTGTTCCTTTGTCTCAGGTGTGAAGTGATGGCCCCGTGTTTCATCCATGCTTATAAATTGACGCAAAAACTCGGCATTATTGCTGTGAAATATCGTCAAACAATCGATTGAAACATTCTCACGACGCTGTTTTTGTTCCATTGTGAGCAAACGCGGCAACCATCTTGCGTACAGCTTTCTCATGTACAAATTTTAATTTAATATGCGATATACAGCACTTCTTGAAATGCCTACCATCTTTGCTAGCTCGCGCATTTTCAGTCGATGGTCACCCAAAACCGTTTTGTGGATTTTCTTTACCATTTCTGGCGTGGCCACTTCATTTGGTCGGCCACTGAGATTTTCGTCTTGGTAACTCGTACTGCCTCGTTTAAACTGTGCCTCCGAATATTTTACTGTTGTAAACGAAGGTGCAGACTCGCCCAGAGTATAATCTAGCTCGGCTTTGATATTGGTTGGACTTAGACCTTTCAAATGAAAGTATTATATTACATAACGATGACCAATTTTTCCCATTTTTACAAATTCACGGAGAGCCTTCACTTATGATGGCTGCCAAACAAATACTAAACAACGTAGCGTCTTAAACTTTCAAACTTAAGCTTTATGAGGTCAGAGCTGGATCGAAAAGTATTCATTTCAATTCAATTCCAATTCCTTGGAATTAGGATTTGGTAATTGTTCATCTCAATTCCTCAGGATTGTCATTACAGGAATTGTCATTACAAGAATTGTAATTGGTATTTGAACGTTTCACTTCCTCAGGAATGGAATTGGAAAAATTTTTTAATTCCATTACAGGAATTGTAATTGGTGTCTTGTCTTCAATCCAATTACAATTATAGTAACCTCCAATTACAATTCCTGTAATGGAATTGAAAATTTTTTTCAAATTCCATTTCCAATTCCATTCCTGAGAAATTGAGATGTTCAATTACCAATTACTTTTCCTGTAATGGAATTGACGATTTTTTCAAATTCCATTCCTGAGGAATTGAAAGGTTCAATTACCAATTACAATTCCTGTAATGGAATTGACGATTTTTCGAAGGTTCAATTACCAATAACGATTCCCGTAGTGGAATTGACGATTTTTTCCCATTCCATTCCTAAGGAATTGAAACGTTCAATTACCAATTACAATTCCTCTAATTCACAATCTTTTTCCAACTCCATTCCTGAGGAATTGAAACTTTTAATTACCAATTACAATTCCTGTAATGGAATTCACGATATTTTTTTCAATTCCATTCCTGAGAAATTGAGGTGACCAATTACCAATTCCTAATTCCAAGCAATTGAAATTGAGGTGGAAGTAATTCCAAAAGGAATCATTACAACTCAGCTCTGGGTTAGTACTTTCTACCATAGTAATTTTTTAAAGCAACAACCGCTTTTTATGCGTCTGATCGGGTACTTCTGGGACCACCTATAATGGCGAACTGTATTTGTGCCATACATGGAAAAGCAGAGTATGCAGCGGACACGTAAATTCCAACGTCGTTCAAGAACCTTTGGCGTCACAATATAAAGCGCTGTTGCCTCCACTTCATATTCAGCTTGTCGTAGTAAAAAGTTTTCTAAAAACCGTAGCTAAAAAGCAAGAAGTTTCTGAGGTTTTGACTCAAATTTTGCCTTTACTCAGTAGGAATAGATTAAAGGAGGGTATGATTTAATATTATCTTTTTCACAAAATAGATAGCTATTAGAATATGCATTTCAAAGCGTAATTAAAAACCTTTTTGAAGCGAAGCTTTTTACTCCTCGTTCTGTGATTTGCTTGGAGTGAAATATGAAAAATTTTCGACAGATTTTTTCTTAGAATTTTATGGTTCTTTTTGCTTGCATTTATTACAACAAGAAATTATATTCTTTAATACTCAAAATAATTCTTTGCCTCTGTGTGGATTCGAACCCGCAACCAGTTGATCACGAGTTCTACACACTATCCACCAGAACACTACACTGTCTTAGGAGCACTTGTTGATTCAATGTTAACTATAACAGAAGCTATGCTGCGGTAGAGCGTTACAATCTATCAATAGATAGAGGATTATGTATTGGCTTAGGCCAATAAGATGTCATTAGCATCGGTGTGGTTTGTTTTTTCTTGATGTGAATGCGCAAAGGAAAATTGTTGGAAAGACGTGTTACCACTAAAATTTAAAATTCTTTATTATTAAAGAAACTAAAACAATTATTACATTAAATCCAAAGTAAGTTTATTAAAAAAATGATAAAGTGTGGAAGACAGCCGTTCAAAAACACGAATGCTTTTCGTTTCTCTATCCATTATCTTCTCTCTTTTTCATTCATTGCAACCAATACACTAGCACTGTCATATAGATCAATGCATCTTGTAGCAAGTAAAGACAAATTTGTTGTAAAAACGTGTTCCTTGTTCCTTGACAGCGAACAAGCAGCGGAACTTGTTTTTTGGTGCACCCGCTTGTGGTGCTAGGTAGTACGCTGTTGAAGGAAAAAATTTGATCAGTGCAGCCAAGTTCACAACCATGTGTGGAGAGTTAAAATGGAGAGTCGCTGGCATAATATGCCCGTTTATGTAATTGGCGTGGAAATTTGGCATTCAACAATAAAAATATAAGCAATATGTTTAGTGTATACATGTATTTTATATTATGTTATTTTAAATTTTTGAATTTAAAAGTTAATTTATTAAATAGAAAAAATTATTAAGCTATCTAATCTATGTAACTGCGAAAAAGCTTCGCTTCTCTCGTGTGTCCAACGATGCAGGGGTATTTTTTTTTTTTTTAGTTTAAGGAGTTGTAACAGGACCAGATATTCGGAAGCTTGTGAAAACTGAGGCTTTCAACAACGTTTCGAATTTGAACGAAATAACTGCTTCGCTTTGCATTAAAAAGTTATTTAAGGTTAAGGTTGGGGAATCATCAATCTGAAAATTGTAAATACTTTGTAAATAAAACACATTTTCAAAAGTTTGAAGCCATCAATAATTGCACCATCATCTTGATTACTTTGGTCGACAGCTATATACAGAGTCAGATTAGCAAGGAGAACGCTACCATCAAGTTGCCGTCCCATTTCAAATAAGGTAATATGATTTATTCTTGCAAAATCGTTGCAAAAAAAAAAAAAAAACAATTCTAACAAAACTTTGTGTAACTCGCAGATATTATATGCAAGAACAAGAATATTATAATGCAATATGAGGAAAAACATAGAGAAGATTTACAACTGGAAGTGAACTCACACGCAGATTTAAATGGTGACAACAACGCTTGTGGTGATAACCTGTTTTCATCTGTTCCAAAAAAACCTGTAAAGTCTTACAAAGCAGTTGGGCATCTTTTTTGTGTTGCACAGTGTAATTTGTGTGCCCAGCACATAGCATGACAGGCTCGACTTATTAGATTCACTATAAGTATTATTTTATTTTTTTTTTCCTTCGTTCTTTTTTTTTTTTTGTGTGTTTCTTGATTAAGTTTAAATGTACTAATTGTATTGAGATCAACAAGGCATGCACACAACTACGCACATAGCGCACATGCACGCATATATTTAAGAAAATTGGTGTAACGAAATAAAATCTTCAAATTACACACATACTGGTCGCTGCGCATCCCTTATATAAATCATTGCTTAATAATTTAACTTAATATTGCATGGTAAACAATATCTCAGAGTCAGTGAAATAAGCAATTGAAATATGCGAGTATATGTTTTGTGAGCATATGTTTGGTGAGCTTATTGTTGTTTTTGTTTTTATTTTTTTTTTAAATGCTTTTAAAGCTTTAAAGTTAAGTGATTGTGATTTGTTGTGTATTGTTGTTTTTTTATTTTTTTTTTTTTTCTATAAATCAATAAATAAATAAAAGTCAAGTCTTCACATATAAACACATACATATACACGCATAAAATTTACAACCATATCCTTCAGACCATATCCTTCGCATTTAACGAGCAAATTGAATACTACGTGCGTGTGTGTCATAAATAACAAAATAATAAAAAATACAAAAAAATTGTGGAACAGCAATAAATGTGCCACAGAAATAAAATAAAGTTTCTTATGAGCACGCCTAAAAGCAGGCAACAGTTATTTATAATTTAATGCAGACTTTTACGGAATGTGGAAATTGAAACAAAAGTGTTTTATCCGTTATAATATGAGCGTTCGTTTCACTCACTCACTCACTATTTTATGCTTATCTGCAGTTTTCCTAGCTGCATAAAAAAGCTCGCCTTACTACTACATTATTTTGTATTCTTTGGTGATTGAAATTGCATTACCACCTTCATATTATTGCATTAACATTCTTACTATTGCCATTTTTTATATACATATTTGTCCGCTTCATTTTGCACCACGAATGCACACTATGCACTGATTGCACACTAAAATAAACACACGCACACACACATCGATGCCAGCGCAAACGGCTGTTTAATGTGCTACATTCACAAACCACTTATGTGAGCATAATGGTGAGGAAGGTGCGTTGCTAATATTGTGGTGCAGCAAAATTATCACCCGCAGCAACTTAATATCATGTGGCTTTATATCCGTTGCCCTGGAAGTACGGTTGTTTGCTTTACTGCCGCATAAGGGCGCCACTTCCAAACTTCCTTCCGGACATGACATCGAAAACAATAACAATGTTTGTTTTAATCTCCATGGGGGGCCATAAAACTGACTCGATGCTGTTGCTACACTCAGTGTAGTGGTGTACTTAAGTTAGTTTTAACACTTGTATGTTTGTTTGAGCGTTTGTGCAGAATTGAATCGAGAAATGCTACAAAATAGCAACCTTAGAATTATATGATTTTTTAATGCTATTTAAATTAAAATTTCCTATATTAATTTATTGGGTGCAGTAAGTATGCAGGTAATAATTTAAATTGATTGTGTATTCGTTATTGTTACAACAATGACTACAACTAAGAATGGTTATTGTTTAAACAATCAATTAATAGATCAGTCAATTAATAATTTACAACAATAACAATAATAGTTTACAATAAAATAGAGCATAAACTTAAAATTAGAAATAACTGCAAATTATACTAAAATCAAGGCTGACCAATGAGTCACAAACTCTAGCGTAGCGTATGCAAATGAACTGTAGCGTAGATTTAAGGCAACAGCACATTAACGTTGTGCATCGTAGATGACCCATTCATTGTTCTGTACTCACTTACTCATTCACTACGATAACATAGGTTAGATTAGGTTAATCTTGTCGCCCTATGGCTGAGATTCACATAGGCCATTCTAGTTCATAGTGATAACGGGTACAATGAGCATGTATGGGTTAGTGAAAGACAGTAAATATTTGCGTTAAGTTCGCAACGTGAGGAGGGTATCAAGAGAGGTTTTGGTTACATTTTTAATGGCGTAAGTAGAGCAGGGCATGTGCACAATAGGTGCTCCAGGATCTCAGCAGTGCCTAGTTCCTTACAATTTTCATCCGTGGTAATGCCCATCTGACTCGCGAGACCTGCCGCCATAGAGTGACCCGTGAGGATACCCACTAGTTTCGTGCAGTCTGCAGAATGAATAGAGTCCGTTTTCCATATCCGATGTCGCACAGTGCTTTGCGCTCATACAATTTCGAAAATAAATAGAAATAGTGCTCCTTTCTGAAAAAATTTTCGATTGATTGTAATTGTACCGATAAATACAAGGGAAAGAGTGAGTGACTTCTTCCACAGCAGTGTATCTACTATTGGCTACACTGGTGGCAATTGAACGGTTTTTTCCTTATTTTAACATTTTCCATTACAGATTCCATTACAGATGGATTTTAAACAGTTCTAATTAGAAAACGATATGATGTGACGAGCTAGCGCGAAAAATTATGGCGAACAAACGACAAGAAATGGTGCCAAGAATGCTCTCAAGTAATGTCAAAATGATACAATTAACACATACAACTACATTACAATCATCTTTTGATGTTGTAAAGAAACACATAAAGTGTAACTTCAAAAGCTATGGTATTTGTTGTTGCATGTGTATTTAGTGTAATTTTTTGACAGAAGTACACTAGTGTATTCATAAATACACAAAAGAACGAATACCACTATGGTTTCTTTGTTTCTGTGTTTTGTTACAACAAGACAATTTAATATAACAAATATAAAAAAAAACATTTCTTCGCTTGCCGTAGGGACTCGAACCTGTAAATCTTAGGTTGGGAGTTCTATACTCCATCCATTGAGGCAAACACCTTCTTTACGAGGAAGCATTGGTTCAGTATTAACTGCAGCTGAAGCTATGATTCAGCACATCCAATAATCTATTAATGTATTTGTGTGGTTTGGGTAGCTGCTTAGCCACTTCCCTATAGGAACGAACTAACTTGTTTTTAAAAACAACTAGTTAAAAAACTAGTTTAAAATAAACCAGTATATGAACTACTTTGAATTATATTACGGCGGCAACTACTATAATTTTGATATGTTTTAATTGCAAATTTTTATTAGATTACAAGTTTTTATATATTTAACCATGTTATTTCATCAAATATTATTAACTTTAGGCCATCAGTAATAGCTTTCAATTGGTTATTTTAAAGTAATTAAAAAAATTATTTAAATATAACTAATTTAACAAGCAGTTGAAAATATATGCAGACGAAAGTCAATTGACTTATTTAGCGGACATCACCATACAAAATAAGTTAGTTCGTTCTATGGAAAAAAGTCAGAATTTCAACTAGTTGTGGTTGACCAAAAACTACTTTATCAACTACTTTTAAATTAGTTGATTTTCCTAAAGGGTTGCTACAAGAGTTGATTAAAAGATTTTTATGGTTTGGGTAGCTGCTAAGCCACTTGCTACAAGAATCATCAGGGTTGTCACTTTTTCACAATTGTGGTAAATCTAGCTCTTTTTTGGTTTCTACCACTTTTATCATCTACTATCTACTATTTGCATTTTTCCAAAATCTCTCACTTTTTGATATATTTATATAAAAATTGTTGCATTATAATTAAATTTTTAGAAATTTTATTGCATATATTTTATTTATTATTACATTTAATATATTATTTTAGTACTGTTTTAGGAATATTATATGAGAATTATTTGCAATAAAACTAATTCAGCGTGAAAAAACTTACTATATGGTATACTTATGATTTGTTTTGCTGTAGGACTTCAGTCGAATTTTTCCTTAAGAAGAAAAATATATTCCAAAGTTTTTTAAAATTCACCACTCACTTAAGACTTAACCTGCAACTATTTAAAATTTGCAGCTGACAACACTGGTTATCATCCTCAGTTTATTAGTGCCATCTGTTAAGAACTGTTAACATAGCTGCAGTTATATTTTTAGTATTAAATCAATGTGAAAATTTAACAGAGATGTTTGGATCGTTGGAAAGAGTGTAGGTTTATTAATCAGTGGATCATGGGATCGATCCTCACGGTGGGCAAAGTGATATTTTTTTTATGTGAATGCGCTAGGGAGGGACATGCCATTGGCAGTTTTTTTAAATCTTTTTTTTTTAATAATTTTGTATTTTAGTAAATACAAAAAAGATTCTAAAAAAAAAAATTCAAAAATTCAAAAAAGGTTCAAAAGTTGCAGCCGGATTAGTGAGAGCGCATTTTTAATTTTTGCGCTACCTACGTACGGCAGCTGGTATATACTTGTTTTACTTGCTACCTGACTTTTGGTGGTTGTTATTTCGTACCTACTTGAAGGGTGGGTTTTTTTTTGTGTTTTTCAATTTCTTTATATTTCTTTATATTTATAACTCATATAGTAGAATTTTTATTTTATATGCTCAGTTATTTGGCATCTTTTGCAGCGTGAAGTCGTGGTTGTTTTGTGAAAAATATTGAAAAATTGAAAAATGAAGCGTCGTTCTTTAGATCGAAAAGGCAAAAGAGGTTTTTTACACAAAATCATAACACCAAGACAACCTATTTCAACAGAAGAAATGGAATCTGAGGTGGAGTTCACTAGTACATCTGAAACATTTTCCTACTGCATATTACAATATGCTGAAATATTTTTGGGCATTGCTGATTGCCTTGTTTGTCGAAAATGTGGTGGAAATGTAAAATTTGAAAAGAAATCTATGAATTGCTAAACAAGTGCTTGGGTGGATTCACGCAAAACTCCAATGAAAGTTTGAATGAAAAAATTTGGCTCATTGCACCTAAGTGTATGCCAGGCAGCAACAGAATTGTTAATATTGCAAGCTGCATGGCAGTGTCTACTTACAATGACGGCGATTATAGTTATTTGCAAATCTTTCAACTACTTGGTATCACCATAGGAGCTACAGCATTGAATTTTTCCAAAGGAAATGATGCAAACCGTTTGAAATGCACCACAGTGAAGTCATATGAAGCTTCAAAAGAAGCCCGAATTGCTAAACGATTGCAAAAAACTATAAGAAACAGCACAACACAAGATAACGAAGGCATACAGTACGAAGCAGGCATGGCAGATTGAAGGTAACCTTTTTTTCTTTGTTCACAAACTTTGAACGCGTTTATCTCGAAACCATGTTTTTCGTACTGGTTGCGGCACTAGCGGGTTCATTTTTGACGAATTTTTTTTTTTTGTATTTTTTTAAACTTGATTCGCTATCGTATGACACGAGCTTTTTTTTAATTTTTTTTTCGATTTTTTATGAATTTTTAAAGTCAATATTTTTTTTGAAAAAACACACTTTCAAATTTGGAACATCACCAAAAATTGAAAAAAAATTTTAAAACAAAAAACAGCTCGTGTCATACGATAACCAATTTTGTGAAGATTTAAATAAGTAATATTTTTCCAGATCGGACAATTTTTGCAACTCCCAGCGCTGCAACCACGAGGCCCCGTTTTTTTCTCTGCCGCCAGTTTGGAGCTCTATAAAACCATGTTAGAGTGAAAAATATATTTTTTTGAATTTGTTGAATTCTCTACAATAATAAAGAAAAAATTTTGAAAAAAGGTCTGTTTTCTCTGCCGCGAATGTCATGTAACCCCTTAATGCTGTTGTTGGTACATGCTTTTGTTTTGTTTTTGCATAGTGCGAAGGAAAAATTAACAATGCGTTGAAATAACAATGACAGTAACATGTAATAAAACAAATAATATTATAATGAAATGTAATAAAATTTACTGGTGTGCATATTTACGTGTGTCTTTTTAATATACTAAAAAAGGTGTCCAACGACGCACCTGTATTTTTTAACTTAGTAAGTTTAAGCTATCTAAGAAATATACCATAAATCGTTGAAATCACTTAGTCCTTAGAGATTCCTCTTTTGGACCTATGTGTATAAAATTTTTATAAAATTTTGTATGGGGGGTAGACACAAAAGTTGACCGATCTTAATTAAACTTGGTCAGAATTTTCTAAGGAAAATATTACTGCTGAAGCAAATTTTAATAGAATTGATATATCAATTGATGAGGTTTTGTCAGGTTGTTCCAAACCAATATATATTTTTGATAATAACTTCAATTCTATTCAAAATACTTCAGATACTCATTTTACTAATCCTGATAACTTACAAAATTTAGCTAAAAATTTATATACAAAATAATCAGCGCGACCAGATTTGATTTCAAATTTTATTATAAAAAAATTTTCAAATTCTGCATTTAGTTTTCTATCAATTATTTTTAATAATTGCAACAACAATGGCTATTTTCCTTTAAAAAAGAAAATTGCTTAAATCATTCCTATTAGAACAAAAACAATTCTTTTGCATTAAACAATTTTTGACCGATTTCGTTACTGTCTCTAATTTAGGTAAGCTGCTCGAAAGGATCATTAAATGCAAGATGGATTCAAATATGAACTTTAGCTTTATTCCTGGTCATCAATTTGGTTTCAAACCTGGCCACTCAACTGTTCACGCTTTACTAAAATTACATGATTTGAAGAAAAAATCTTATACAATTGCAGTATCATTTGATATAGAAAAAGAATTCGATAGAGCATTTCACAAAGGACTTATTTACAAATTGATTCATATTGGATTGGATCCATTAATTTTAAAATTGTTTTCGAGCTTTCTTAGTGATAGGGTGTTTTATATTCAAATAAATAATTTAAATTCAAATTTTGGTTCTATTAAAAGGGGGGTACCACAAGGTGCTGTTTTAGCTCCCCATCTTTATAATATATTAATTCAAGGTTTTCCTCACGAAATAAATGGATCAAAAAGCATTCTTTATGCTGATGATTCTCTTATTTACGCTCATGATAAATCTTCTGTTGATGCTTTCCGGTTAGTTAGAATTCATCTTAGAGTAATAAATGACTATTATAAATCTTGGGGTATTACTATTGATGACGCAAAATCACAAGCTATATGTATGAGTAACGCTTCAGGTAAATGCAATAGAAAAGTAGTTCCAGAAAGCAAAAGCCTACAATTGAGTATTAAATGGTGCTGATATTCCTTTACAAGCCAGTATAAAATACCTTGGCATCACATTTAACAAACTTTTTGAAAATTTAATGAACATGCTAGGTTAACTATGAAAAAAAATAATAAAATAAAAGCAATATTTTCCAGATAACTTTACTGCAAATCACTTAGTCAAAAAACTAAATTACTTATTTATAAGGTTAGTATTCGCTCTGCGATTTTGTATGGTTATCCCATCTGGTTTTCAATCTCTCCATCAGTAGCTAAGGAATTACAAATCATCGAAAAAAAAATCTTGCTTAGATCTTGCGTTGGCAAGAACTTTGAATCGCCTACTAAAAGATTTCCAATATATAATAACACTTGAATTTCATGAAAATTTCTTATAAATGAAATTTATAATCGAGAAAAGGAATTTAATTGGTCTGATTCTTGTTACCTTTCTCCGATTGGTATCTTAAATGAGACATTGTCTAATTCCAACTCCTCCACCGCTTAACCCAATTTTTATAGAATTAAGCTGCCTAGCATGCATAGAGCCTAATCTCTATAACCTTAATAATTCTCAATTATTACTTTAATTCATTAATAATTAATTCATGTTTAAATACGAACACTATAAATGTTTAACATTTAAATATTTTATATTTTTGTATTTAGTTTATAATTTAGTTTATGATAAGTTATATCTAGTTGATCATGAGAATAATTGCTCCAAGTCAACATACAAGTTATGAGCAAAACTTGGTCACTCAATTGTCTCAATTATAAAACATTTTATATGATTTCTGTTATCTATAACACTCTATCCTAAGCACGCTGCTTCTATACATTCTTGCCAACTCGCATTAGACAATACACTATAGTCTATAATTTAACTTGATGAACACGATGCAATGTAACTAAAAAAAAAATTTTTTTAAGTCAATAAAAAAGTTAAAATTAAAAAAAAATTGAATTGGTTCAAATCTATTAGTTTTTAGGGGTACCTCCCTTGAAATTATTTAAAAAATTAATTCTTCTGTTACTTGGTAGAAGAGTAGAAAAACAGAGTAAGAGATGTGTACTTAAAATGGTTGAAATCTGTCAGTCCCTAGGGGTACCTTCCTGGAATCTATATTATTTTTTTTAAATGCTTTTGTAAAGAAGTTAATAGATACAAAACTTATTTTTTTTTTTTTTTTTTTTAATAGACGCGTGAGAAGCGGGTTTTTTATAAATTTATATTATTTATCTTTTGACACAGCTACTGATCCAGAAACACAAAATTAAAACTAAGAAAACTATGTTTCACCACAACTTTTTAATGGACTATTTATGCCTCAATCTCCTTTTCTATTTTGTCGTTTTGATCAATCTCTTTATTATTTTGTATTTTTGAAGCGAAGCTTTTTACTCCTCGTTCTGTAATTTGCTTGAGTGAAATCTTAAAAACGACACATTTTTTCGACAGCGTTTTTATTTTAAATTGCTATTTCTTTGTTCCTTGCATCTATTAGCATATAACAAGAAAGTGTAATTTCAATATATTAAAAATATTTCTTTGATCCTCCGTGGGGAATTGAACTCGTACCGTGACGATTGGGAGGTCAATACAATATCCACTGCTTGAAAAGCCTTTGTTGAGCACAGTTGTTGATACAATATTAAGTATTACTGAAGCTATGTTGCAGCAGACCACAATAATCTCTTGATAGAAAGAGGAATGTGTATTGGCTACTCTGCATATAAATACATTCCACATATAAATACATTTCACATAAAGTACTTGCTACAAAATGCTTCTAATTGCTTATACTGGCTAAAAAATGTCTCCAGCATCGCTGTTTTAAACACTACATATTAAAAGAGTTACATATCCAACTTTTAACGAAATTCCTATTATTTAAAAAGAAATGCGTATGCAATATAAATTCGATTCTATTCAATATATAAAATAAACATAGAACGCCTTTTCTCAAAATGTAATTTCTCTAAATCAGTTTAGAATAAACGATAACTTGTTGACTTAAATCTTTCAGCAATTTGTTGAAGATTAAATTGGCGAGTTCGTCTGAGTAATATCTTTTCAAAAACATGTTATATATATTTATCCCCATTTTAATATAAAGGAAATATGGCCTTTGCGGCCATGGCATACTGATTAAGCTGCGTGTCTAGTATGCGAAAGAACCCAGTTTCGAATCCCATCCGACACAGAAAGTTTTTTCAATTTGTCTGTGCGACCGTCACCTCTCTGCAGGCAATGGCAAGCGTCAGAGAGTAAAAACGGCCATGTAAAGCTTCTTGAGAGCATGAGCCGTTCGGTGTAGGCATAAAGCATATAGGTTCAGTTCTTGATCGATTTTGCTCAAACATTTGACAACACGCACAACACATTTGATTATAAGATGCTCGGTCAAAGTCATTTCAAGGGCTGAAATGGCCATTTTGTTTTTTTTTCAAGCGAAGCTTTTTACTCCTCGTTCTCTTAGAAATTGATGCTTCTTTGTTTCTTGCTTCTATTATAAGAAGAAAATGTATTTTCAATATATTAAAAATATTTCTTCGATCTTCCGCGAGGATTCGAACTCGCATCGTTGCGATTAGGAGTTCAAAACAATATGCACTGATCCAAAAGCCTCTGTTAAGCACTGTTGTTGTTGATCAATATTATGTAGGTATTGCTAAAGCTAGGATGCAGTAGATCAGAATAATCTCTTAATAGAGGATAGAGGATTGTGTATTGACTATTTTACGTATAAATACATTGCACATAAAATGTTCCACTTGCTACTACTTGTTACAAGACGTCACTAGCATCGGTGTTTTAATAACGTAAAACTGAACTATGTGGCAGCAGATTGAAAAATCTAAATATTAAAAGGATTGCGTATTGGCTTTTCTACATACTTGGCATATTTAGCAACTATCCAAATCTAACAAAAAAAATGTTGCTTCTACTTGCTACATACATACCAGATGTCATCAGCATCGGCAGAAATTAGCAATTACCCACAAGTGCGTTGACATAACCAGGAATGTAGCACGGAATAAAATAAATAAAATATTAATGATATATAATAAAATTTACTGGTGTGAATATTAACGTGTGTTTTTTAATATGCTTTATGTCATTTTAAATTTTTTAATTAAAAGCAATTTTATTAAAACAAAAACACTAAATTATTAAATCTATGAAACTGCAATAAATCTTTAAAACATTAAAAAAGAACATGCAGAGAAAAAATATGTTAATATATGTTTGGCTTCAAAAACAAAATATTCAGAGGGAACCAACTAATGAGTAAGAACTTTCCTTCAAAAGCATTATTTTTCAATATAAGAAGACATTAGTTGTATCCAGCGTTAATAAAATTACCTTAGCTAAAAAACTAACTTCCACATTAATATGCTTGTGACAAAATAGAGTTGTGTGTTTCTACCCAATCAAAATATATTTGCATCACTGTTAAACTCAAAAATAACAGAACTTGCAAATTTAAAACAAACAGAACTCCTTTCTTTTATGCGCTTCGCCTAGACATACATATATCTGTTTCTTGTGCACTTGCACGAAAAATAGCGGAAGCCTTGTTGCTTAATGCGCTTGCTTTTAACAGTTGCCAAGTCTTGGCGTCCAAACGTGTTGAAAAGTTTATGTTTATGTTTTCAAATTAATAAAATAAAAAACATTATAAAAGAAAAATAAGGCGGCTCAGCAGTAAAAATAGGTGAGTTTTGAAGCAACTTTGCTGATAAAGCGAGTGCTTCGCTGGCAAAGTGGGTGCTCCAACCATATTATGTTTTCTCCAACAAGAAAATGTGTGCTTATATAAATTATTGTAATGGCGGATAAGCATAATATGGTTGCTGCTCAACATAATTAAATTCGAGAAAAACTTATTTACTGTTTTCTAAATATATTTTGTTTGCTTCAAACCAACAATTATTTCAAAGCAAATATTTTGTAATCACAGTGAAAAACTTTTGGCATTTCTTTAGCTAAAATATGTTTCCAAGTAAATATATTATGTTGTTCTTAATTATCGTTTTGAAATTAATTGCTTGACTGCAATTAAATTATGTATTCTCCAATTAATATATATTTGTGCGTGAACATTTAATATTATTCTTGACTAAATTATATTTCCAAGCAAACAAATAGTAATAGGCTAAAGGTGTTCTCAGTCCATTTATAATTACAATATGTTTATATGAAAACATATTTTCTTTAAAACAAATTATATTGTTTTTAAATTCAAACAACAAGTGCTAAGGTACAATTAAATATTGTTAAGATGCAAATATATATATATAAAGAAAAATTGCATTAATTATTCATATTACATGTGGAACCAATTATGATTACTTATTTCCAAGAAACATGCAGAAGCATATTATAAAGGGTCCGCCATCTAACGTTTTTTTTTTTTTCAACTAGTGCTTATTTCGTGAGTGGTAACACTTAGCACATGTCTGATTTGACAGATAATTAGTTTTATCCTTCCGCTGAACGAATATGGAATACGCTTGAACAACGCTGGGAAATATTGCGACATTACTTTGAAAATCATGGTAATGTTGCAGAATGTGTGCGAAAATTTCGTACGGATTTCGGAAGAACAGAAGCACCGTCAGCTCCGTATGTTCGTTATCTTGTGAAAAAAGTGAAAGAAACTGGCATCCTCATCGATAAACCAAAGCGTGAAAAGCCAAAAACAGTGTGTACACCCGAGAATAGTGATGCTGTTGCAGAAAGTGTGCGTGAAGCGGCATCAACATCAATTCACCGTCGTTCTCAACAATTGAACATTTCGGAGACATCATTGAGACGAATTTTGCATAAAGACCTTGGTATGACGCCATACAAAGTCCAATTGGTTCAGGAGTTGAAGCCAACTCACCATCCAATGCGTTTTCGCTTCGCTGAGTGGGCCTGCGATCGACTTACAGAAGATGCCGATTTGGCCAAAAAAAAAATCATCTTTTCAGATGAAGCTCATTTTGATCTTGGCGGGTATGTAAACAAGCAAAATGGTCGCATTTGGGGCACAGAAAACCCGCACGCATACATTGAAAAGCCGATGCACCCAAAACGAGTCACTGTTTGGTGCGGATTTTGGTCCAGAGGCATAATTGGGCCATTTTTCTTCGAAAATGAGCAAGGAGTGGCCGTTACAGTCAATGGCCATCGTTATCGGGCTATGTTGAACGAACTTTTGTTCACAAAAATTGAAGAGGAGGATATTGGCAACATTTGGTTTCAACAGGACGGCGCTACGTGCCACACAGCCGAAGCTACACTCGATGTTTTGCGCCCTGTTTTTGAAGATCGCATTATCAGCCGCAGAGCTGATGTCGTTTGGCCACCTCGGCGCTGCGATTTAACACCGTTGGACTATTATTTGTGGGGTGCCCTCAAAGATAAGTGTTACGCCGACAAGCCAGAGACAATTGACGCTTTAAAGGACAATATTCGTTAAACCATTGGTGAAATACAGCTGCACACAATCGATAATGTGATTAAAAATTGGACCGATCGTGTAGGCTACTGCATGGCCAGCCGAGGCAGCCATTTGAATGAAATTATTTTCCATTATTAACCGGAAGGATTGTACATTCAAATAAAAAAAGAAATTTGAGAAAATATTCAGTAGTTTTTTTTTTGCATTTTCAAAAAAAAAAGTTATTTGGCGGACCCTTTAGTTCCTGCAAATTATGTTTGGGAAGGCCTATTATTTTTCAGCGTGAAGCTTCGCTTCTCTCGTGTGTCCAACGACGCACCTGTGTTTTTTTTTTATGTGGCGTTTGTCGTATTTTTTACTAAAACATGCATAAAACTTTTTATTAAAAAATTTTAACTAATATTGACCCGGCCTATTTTTGTGTTTCAGAGCAATTGTTTGCCTTTTTCTTTCAGTGGTGTCTCCTTCAGAAAATACTCTACCTTCATTTATGATGGGAAAACATTTTTTCTGAACTTTAAAAGTATCTTATAATATTGTACAGCGTTTTAAATATACACATAATAAATGTTCCCTGTATAAAAAAAAAACAAAAATTATAAATTTGGCCTACAAAATTCAGAAAAACGCCCTTAAGTGAAAGGGCCGGCCGGTCAAGTCATTATTTTTCAGTTAAAATTTTTGTTCCCAGTCCGTCACCGGCCCCTACGATAACATAAAAATAATTACAAATATTATCATTCCTTGGTGTAAGCTACGCTTCAATAGACAAAGGAAACAAGATGTTAAAATTTAATCATTTTATTTATAGAGAAGTTAGCGAGAATTATTGAGAACGATAATTTATCGATAATAAAATAAAAATTATTGAAAACGATAATGTCTCGATAACATTTTGATAATAAACGAAAAATGTATCGATAAATTATCGTTCTCAATAACTTCTATTGTGTATCGGAAGCGATAATTTATCTATAATTTTTAATTATCGTTTTTAATTATCGTTTTTAATTATCGATAAACTACAGAATCGATATCGTGAACTATAAATTGTCGATAATTTTATAGTTTTTTTAACTATCGAGAAAATATCAAGAACGATATCGAGAATGATAACTTACCAAAAAATGTAGGAGTATTGGACCATGAGCTGGCCACTACTCGAATCGGGGACCCTTGGGCAACAGACAAGCGCGCTATTAAAAATTTACTATTTCAATTTTAAAAATAAATTAGTTAAAAGGCAGAACTTGACATAACTTCATCATTGAAATTACTTTACAATACTTGAATACTAATTTTAAAAATGTTTAGAAAGTATAACAACTGCAAATTAAGCTATATATAAACTATAAAGCTGCATAGAATTACAAAGCAGTTCATGGCTACACCGAATCAATAACAGCCACAAATGCTCACAACACAAAGTATATCAACTGAGAATTAATTAGAAATTCTGAAAAACCACCAGCAGCGCACTTAAAATAAAGAGTAAACAATCAAGAGTTTGAACATGTATGTAAGTAGTTTAGTTCTTTAGCTGTATCAAACAGTGTGCACGTCTCACACATACACACATACTTGAACAGCAGAAAGCTATTTGTAAACAATCGTAGTCATTTATACTCACTCGAGTATCTGAAGTGTAAACAAGAAAATTCACTTCAACTAAAATCCAACGAAAATCAAGCAACAATTTGTATTGTTGTTGTTCTTATTGTTGCTACTGCTGTCTTTTGCTGCCAAATACTTGCTGTTCATGCCACTAATTCAGGATATCCGCCGTAAGAGCAGCAAGCAATTAAATGAAATCGAAGAATTTTTGAACACTTAGAAATAAATAAAGTGCCAAATTAATTGAAAAACAACTGTATTTGGTTTACTGTTAATTATAAACACACAATTGTTATCAACGAGAATTGTGTTTTAAATTGTGTCTACATTTTTTATTAAGTGCAAATATTGTATTCCAATCAACATGAACAGAAGAAATAAATCTCAACAGGTGTACATTAAAAAAAAAAAAAAAAAAAAAAAATAAAAATTCAGCTGATTTCCTAAGAAAATAGCGGCAGGAGTAAAAAGAAAAATCTGTTTTCAAATTAATTATTAATGTGAATCACTGGCAACCACATGAAATTCAGCAGAAAATCCAAGAAAAATTGCTGATTAAGCATGAAATAAAATATTTTCAACGTCAAATGGCTGAAGAGGGGTGGGCTTCAGAGTCACGTTACAGAAATCACTGTCAAGAAAGTTTAACTCAGCTTCAATAAAGTGGCAGATTTAAAGCTCTTAAAAGCTGGCTTAAGACAGCTGAGCTGAGCACACGTTATACGCGCTGAAAAAGCAAAGCGTCAACGGAAATTCAGTTGTTGTCCAGCAAAAGGTAACTATGGAAAATAAATCAAAAATGTGCCATTAACAACGCCATTTTCAGCACTAACAGCAATACAGTGTGGAGCAAAGGCAGTGGAAAAATTTTATATATATATATATATATATATTTCTTTTCGATATGAAATATTTTGTGCAGAATCTCATGCGCTCATTTTATATTTAACAGACTTTATGCTTGCCCCAGCGTCTTTGTAGAATAAAATATTATTCATTAAATTAAAGTATTGTGTGGTTGTCCTCTTTTTAAGTGTGAATGCTGTGTATGTGTGTGTGCTTTTACGCTTATTTAAGAAAATGGCATTAATCTTTATTTTTGCTGAAATGCTGCAAAACGAATTCGAACCAAGCTTTTAGTTTTGTTCGATCGAAACCAGACGCTGTTCTCTGCTGACAGCTTTGTAGATGCTTTCCCTGTAGGAAAATCAACTAATTTAAAAGTAGTTGATAAAGTAGTTTTTTGTCAACCACAACTAGTTGAAATTCTGACTTTTTTCCACTAAACGAACGAACATATTTTGTATGGTGTTGTACGCTAAATAAGTCGTCTGCATATATTTTCAACTACTTGTTAAATTAGTTAAATTTAAACTATTTTTTAACTACTTTAAAATAAATCATTTGAAAACAGCATATATTTTTAGCTACTTGTTAAATTAGTTATATTTCAATTATTTTTTTAATTACTTTAAAATAACCAAATGAAAACAATTACTGATGGCCTAAAGTTAATAATATTTGATGAAATAACATGGTTAAATATATATAAACTTAGTAGTAGTAGTAGTAGTAGTAGTAGTAGAGGTTTTATTTTCTTTTAAATCAAGTACAGTACATGCAATTAACATTTTACATAATTATACATCGAAATTAATTAATATTGAACTTAATAAAAAAGAACTGCTATCTATAGTTCACGAGAAACTAGAGGCGATAACAGTCGAAATAAATAATTAAATTAAAAAATATAAATAATATATAAGTATAAGTATAATTATATTTTTTTTTTTTTTTTAAAATTAAATTAAATTAAATTAAATTAAATTAAATTATATAAGTGTAATGAATAGGAGACAGTATGAATGAATTGCACAAAATTTCATAAAACGAAAGATAATATATTATATAACAGCACAGATAAGGACATCAACTTCATTATAATTTAAATTTAGTAGCCAAAACTTGACATTTTTGAGAAAAATTGATTTATTGCGGGTCGATCTTATATTGTCAGGCAAGCTGTTAAAAAGTCTTGGTGCTACTGCTGTATAAAAATTAAGAAATAGTTGTAAAGTGCGATGTGGTACTAAAACAAGATTTCGGTCGTTGATACGTAAATTATAGTCCCGAGAACTTCTAGTCAATAGATAACCAGATTTGGCAAAGAAAATGTTTAAAACTCTGTAAAAGTAAAGGTGGTTGAGAGGCAGAATTTTGAGGTTCCTAAACAGTTCCAGACTACTTTCATAGCGGCCTTTGTTACAAATCAAACGAACAGCGTGTTTTTGGGAAACTAGGAGCGGATTAATTTTATTGTCATTAGTACCACCCCAACATGACAATCCATACTCCAATTTGGAATGAAAAATACCAAAATAAATACATTTAAGAAGGTTTTGACAGCAAAAAGATTTTAACATATATAAGTGCCTTGTCACAGCCACCAGGTACTTTTTAAGTGCATGAGTATGATCAGACCAACTCATTCTCCAGTCAATGAGGAGTCCAAGGTACTTAAACGATTTGATACATTCAATACGAAAACATTTAGAAGAACACAAATTGGGTGCAAAGAAAGTTTGAGGACACTGGGAAGACAGACAAATATCATGAGAATATGAAAACTTTTCACATTTACCACAGTGAAAATAAAAACTACAAAAATCTAATTCTTTTCCTGATACATTAAAATACATGATTCTAGTCTTATCGCTTAGAACCAACCTATGAACTTTAAACCAATGACTTAAAACTTCAAGATCATGGTTAATATCTACAGCTAGGCTTAATGGGGAGTTACTGGTGAAAGTGCATGCCATATCATCCGCAAACGCATTTATACTGCTTTTAAAGTTTTGCGAAAATAGGGAGTTAATGAAGATCAAGAAAAGAATCGGACCCAGTACCGAGCCCTGAGGAACACCTATTGATATTTCAACAGGACTGCTTAAATAGGACTCAATCCTAACTCTTTGTTGCCTTTTACACAGATAAGAACTAAACCAGTTGTAAATGGATCCCCTGCAGCCACAGTTAAACAATTTGCCTAACAAAATCTTATGGTCTACGGTATCGAAAGCCTTAGTTATATCTACAAAAAGAGCGGCTGTAATATTTTTGCAATTTAAACTAGAATAGATATTTGAACAGAAATTTAAAAGAGCATCTTCAGTAGATAACCCAGATCTGAAACCAAATTGCACTTTGTTGAATAAACTATTTTTGTTCAAGGAAGTTGACAATTCTCGTCTTCATCGCTTTTTCAAAAATTTTAGAGTATATAGGTAAGATCGATATAGGTCTATAGTTATTAATATTAGTACGGCCACCTTTTTTATATAGAGGTATTATCTCTGCTATTTTCATATTATCAGGAAATATGCCATTCTTAACGCTTTTATTAATCAAGTGAGATAGCACATCACAAATGTTGAACGCAATTTTTTTAATAAAGTTATTAGAGAAACCATTTGTAGAAGAAGAGTTCGAGTTTTTTAGGGACAAAATGATTTTATATGTTTCGAATGATGTTATAGGGTCATAGAAAAAACTTTTTGATAAACATGGCTCTAACGACAAACAACTGCAAAGAGTTCTATGCGTTGAATTCTCCGCAACTACATCAGAACCAATAGAAGCAAAAAATTTATTAAAACATTCTGATAAATCTGCAGGATCAGTAATGCTCACATCTTCCACGGACAAGCTTTGAACTCGATCATTCTTGTTGTTTTTATTCAGTATGTTATTTACCAGTTTCCATTCTTTTCTAGCATCACCTGTAACTTTAAGAAATTCGTTACAGTAAAAATTATTTTTGCAGGTTATAATTTCTTTAGATATTTCTTTACAAATGGCTTTATACTTGGCATGAACAACAACATCATTTGGGCGCTTCTTTTTCCGGTTGAAAAGCTTATTTTTAAATTTAATTTTTTTCAATAGATCATTCGACATCCAGGGCTTTAATTTTTTTAAAATATCTTTATTATTCTTACATATTCTTGAACAACCATTGGCATAGAAATGAAGGGTTTTGATAAACAAAGCATAAGCCTTTGATATGTCAGTTTCATTATAAACAGTTTCCCAACTTTCAAAGCGTAAGGAGTTATTGAGCATTAAGAAGTCATATTTAGGGTAGGAGACAGAGGAGATAGGCACATAGCTATTACGTAAAGGAATATTAGTAAAACTAAGGCACGTCATACAATGGTCAGAAATTTGAAAATCAATAACAGAACTATTAAGAGACAAATTATTACAAGCAGAAAGACGCACGAATATATGATCAATACAGGTTTTTGACGTGACAGCTATACGAGTCGGTTGGTTAATACACGATTCTAAGCCATACGAGGAAAGCAGAAATACGTATTTATCAATAATAGCCGAATTGTCAAGTAGATTTAAATTCATGCACTTGTAATCATGTCAAATTACATCATATAAAAGATGTCAAAATCAGAGTAGTTGCCGCCTTAATATAATTCAAAGTAGTTTATCAATTACTTGTTTTTAAGTAGTATTCCAATTACTTCATATATAATGCAATAAAAATTATTTAGAATTGAAGTGGATGCCGCCTTAATATAATTCAAAGTAGTTCATAAACTGGTTTATTTTAAACTAGTTTTGTAATTAGTTGTTTTAAAAAACAAGTTAGTTTGTTCCTGTAGGGTTAAAATTGATTATGTAAGAAATTGTTTACACATGCACGCACATATACACAGGCATACGTAGCTGCTGCACCAGCAATCTTTTGTTATTCTACATAAATTAGAAATAATGATGAAATAAAAATACAGTTCATAATATTTTTATTTTTAATTTGGACAAAAAAAAATTATTTTTGGTTGAAAAATAACGAAAGCGATACGTGTAAGTCAATAGTATAAATACTGTAACAGAAACTTGGGATGTGTTTAAAGTGTCTTTCTATTACAGAATCCATGATTTCGAACTTTAATAGCTCAATGTATGAGAAAAACACTGATGAAAGTAAAGAGGATGAAGAGGAAAAACATTTTGACATGTTTAATATCCAACAACCCAGCAATAACTACTACAATATTTTACCACAATTTTGTCACATTTGCGATGGTATGAGAGGTAAACTCAATAAACTTTTTGTTGAAGCTAAATCTTGTCACTTCAAATATTCTTGTCTTTATGGAAACGCGGTTAAGTAACACATTAAAAGATGAGGAAATTCTGGATTGTAATCGAACAATCTTCAGAAATAATCGCGACTATATAAGCACAGGTTTATCTCGTGGAGGAGGTGTTTTAATCGCCACACATAACACCCTATCGAGTCAGCTGATTACAACCACCTCCCCAGTACACTTTGAACACCGATTAACAAAAATTAGTCTAGGCCAAAATCTTTACATATGCATTGGTGTCATTTATATTTCTTCTAGTTCTGCTGAAAATTCGTACAATGAATTATCCGAAAATATCACAGCAATAATGGCCGCTTTAAGCGAGGAAGATAAGGTTATTTTCTTAGGAGACTTTAACCGACCCAATATTTCTTTTTTCACCAATGATAATGATAATCATCTTCTCCCAATAAACCTCTCGCATGCAATCGACTTTAAGGAGGGACATGACATTCGCGGCAGAGAAGACATACCTTTTTTTAAAAATTCATAACTCAGTCAAAAACAAACATTTTTCCAAAAGTTATTTTTATTATTGTAGAGAATTGAACAAATTACAAGAAAAAAAAAATTCAAAAAATATATTTTTCACTCCAACATGGTTTTATAGAGCTCCAAACTGGCGGCAGAGAAAAAAACGGGGCCTCGTGGTTGCAGCGCTGAGAGTTGCAAAAATTGTTCGATCTGGAAAAAAATTACTTTTTTAAATCTTAACAAAATTGGTTATCGTATGACACGAGCTTTTTTTTTAAATTTTTTTTCAATGATGATTTTGGTGATGTTCCAAATTTGAAAATGTGTTTTTTCGATAAAAATATTGACTTTAAAAATTGATAAAAAATTTAAAAAAAAAGCTCAAAAAATACAAAAAAAAAAAATTTCGTCAAAAAACCCTCTAGTGCCGCTGGAAGTTTATGAACAAAGAAAAAAAAGGTTACCTTCAATCTGCCATCTTCGTCTGCCTGCTTCGTACTGTATGCCTTCGTTATCTTGTGTTGTGCTGTTTCTTATAGTTTTTTGCAATCGTTTAGCAATTCGGGCTTCACCCTTCACCCTTCAAGTAGGTACGAAATAACAACCACCAAAAGTCAGGTAGCAAGTAAAACAAGTATATACCAGCTGCCGTACGTAGGTGGCGCAAAAATTAAAAATGCGCTCTCACTAATCCAGCTGTAATTTTTGAACCCGTAGGAATTTTTCCATGAAATTTTTTTTCTTAGAATCTTAAGAATATGGACTAAAATACAAAATTATTAAAAAAAGATTCAATCGATTTCAAAAAACTGCCAATGTCATGTAACCCCTTAACTTGCTTAGTACCTTTTATAGTAACTATTGTCAGCAAGTGGCTCGAATTCCAAACCAGAATGGGCGATGGTTAGATTTTATTCTTACTAACTTCTATGACGAAGTACAGGTGAGTCCAACATGTGAAGCCGAGCACAAATTTTCCAAAACCCTCCATCACACTGTCTTTACTATAGAGTTACGTGCTACCCATATTACTTTTACACAATCCTTTAATTATTCTGTTGTGCACGATTTCCTTAACGCCAATTATAATAATATAATAGATGACTTAAACCGTTTGAATTGAACCCACCAATCAGCCTTAGAATTGGAAGAGGCTGTTTCATTTTTTTATCAGAGCATCTTTGCTGTTGTCGATACTAATGTTCCAAAAATAAAGAAAAAGAACAAACCATCGCAACCGTGGCTTGATGCAAATCTTAGACAATTGAGAAATCAGAGAAATAAACTTTAAAGAGAAATCAGCGAAATAAACGCCATCTCTGTAAGTGACAAGATAAAGACAAGATATGAAGAATTGTCAAAAGAGTTCTCTATCAAGTCTGAAGAAGCTTATAAATTTTACACCAATATATTTGCTGAAAGAATTATTTAAGACACAAAAAAAATTCTTCGACATCGTAAACGTCAAGCAAAAATCTTACCCAACATCCATCTTTACTTTAAATTTCACTTTTTCTATGCTTTAAGACATTTGTAATCTTTTTTCAGATCATTTTGAAGAGGTGTTCTGTACACCTTTTACCCTAAATCAAACTCCATCATCGATTTCCAACATATCACCTTTAACAGCTCAATCAATCTAATGCAAAGTGACAATCAATTCTATTCAGGAATTTTATCCTAACAAGTCTCCCCCTGGTTCAGAACTGTTACCATCAAGTTTTCTTATTCAATGCTCAGACCAGTTAGTTATGCTCTTATGGTTAAACTCTAACAAACAGGTATTTTTCCTCCTTTATGGAAATCTTCTCATCTTACGCCAATTTATAAGAACGGCGTTAAGAGAGATGTCGCAAATTATAGGGGCATTGCAATACTATCGGCCATTCCCAAACTATTTGAAAAGATTATATGTTCCAAACTTCACTGATCCATGTCCAACAACATGGATTCCGTAAAGAAAGCTTACAACCACTACAAATCTTACAACAATTACCTCTAAAGTTGTTATTAAAATGGAAAAAGGCCATCAGATAGATGCAGTCTAAACTGATTTTAGCGGAGCCTTTGATCGCCTCGATCATAAAATCTTAAATATAAAACTTGAAAAATTCGCTATTTCAGGTTCCTTACTGAAGTGGCTCAAGTAGCATATGTATGAAAGATCCCAATATGTAAAATTTCAGGGTATTCTATCTAAAAAGATTGTTGCTTCTTCAGGCGTACCACAAGATAGATAACACCTTGGACCACTTCTCTTCAACATATTTATAGCAGATATATCAGAAGCTTTGAATGACATTCCACATCTTCTAACTTTCGTTCAAAAAGTCCATGGGATGACACATAGATGGCGTTACTAGATTTTTTCCATATGAATTTTATTTAGTACCAACCTTCAAACGATACGTATAAAAATTTGACAACAATCCGACAATTGATTCGTGAGTTATAGCATTTTGTGTGCAACTATTGTTATTGGAAAAAAAAAAACAAAATGGAAAAAATTGAATTCCGAGTTTTGATAAAGCATTGCTTTTTGATGAAAAAAAAAATACATACCTAACAATGGCTTGATAAACATTATCCGAACTCTGCTCCATCGAGACAAATGGTAGAAAAGTGGATTGCTGAATTTAAACGTGGTCGTACCAGCACAAATGATGTAGAGCGCAGTGAACGTCCAAATCAGACTGTTATTCCACAAAATATCAAAAAAATCCGCAAATTGGTTATGAACGATCGCAAATATAAGGTGCCCGAGCAAGCTGATATTGTAAAGATATCAGATGGTAGTGTCTTTACCATTTTACATGAACATTTGGGTATGCGAAAGCTCTGTGCATAGTGGGTGCTGCGTGAGCTCACAGTCGACCAAAAACAACAACGAATTGATGCTTCAGAGGAGTGTTTGGCGCTGTTAAACCGCAATAAAATCGAATTCTATCGTCGATATGCGACAATGGATGAATCATGGCTTCACTATTATACACCAGAACCGAATCCAAAGCGAGCAAAGACCCAACAGTCGGCTTTTAAGGTGAAGGCGTCTGTATTTTGAGATGCGAAAGGAATAATATTCATCAACTATCTCCAAAAAAGAATCACCATCAACAGCGACTATTAATTACTGTGCAGTTTTGGATAGATTGAAGGCTGAAATCGCCAAGAAACGGCCACATTTGCAAAAGAAAAAAAGTGTTGTTTCACCAAGACAATGCTCTGTGTCACAAATCAATGAAAACGATGGCAAAATTGAATGAATTGGGCTTCGAATTGCTTACCCACCCACCGTATTCTCCAGATTCAGCCCCCAGCGACTTTTTCCTGTTTTCAGATCTCAAGAGAAAATGGAAAATTAAAATGGAAAAATAGGCCACATCCCTGATTAGCTTAAAGAAATCATGGACATATTTATTCTTCTTACAATTCTTTACATTTTGTTTCCACTAACTAGTATTAATTAATCTTAATTAACTGAATTTGCAATATTTTGCACTAACAATCAATTGCCTGCCAAAATCAGACAGTTTTTAAAACTACACTATTTAAAAGCTTTCAAACTGAAAATACGCTTTACCATTTTGAAGGCTGCTGTCATAAAGCTATCAACAGTTCTGGCACAATAACAGTCTTCATTCTATGAAATGATTACATTTACTTTTGAAACATTAGAATTTTGATAATTTTTCAATAATTTTATAGGCATAAATTGTGAAAAATTGAATTGAGCTCAAGTAAACATATGAAATTTGAAAATTTTGTGTATTTTTCCAAATAATTTTTGTTATACTTAAAAATAGATGCAATGCTTAAAAATTGAAATGTAAACAAATATTCATGTCAACATTGCTGCTGTACACAGCTTCTATAAACAATTTGAAAATTTGAGTCAGCAATACTGAAATATCTGTATGAATGAAAATCTTTTCTGTTTTCTGATTCAAGAGCTTTGAATAAACTTTAAAAGATTTTAATACTTGAATGTCTAATAGAATGATTCGTATAATGTGGTCGAAAATAATTCATAATACAACTGTGAAATTTACCCCCAAATTCGTTGTGAATGAGTCAAATTTTGCGCAACATCCGGTAATTGCTTTATTTTTTCGTTCTTTACCTTATTTACGCTTCTTCAACGATTATGCCATAAAAATGTTCATAATTTTTACGTTTTATACGTTTGCAATTGCCAACTTGATGTCCTTTTGAGTGGTTTAAGTGGCAATACCATGGTGCATAATTTCAGCATAAACACTTCCGTTTCAATGTCGCTGCATTATATACAGAAAAACTATTAAATACGAGAGTAAGCTGCTAAAATTCCATTTATTGCGTGATTACATTGTGTAATCATTTCTATCGTTGTTTTTGGCATAGTTTCAATTTACCACTACAAAAAAAAAAAAAATAAAAAGAAATGAATACTTCAAGAATATGATTGCTAACGCACGAACGGATACGTTTTGAGTATGTGTGTAAGTATGCATTTTAATACCGCGTTATTCCGTTAGCAACGGAAAGAATTAACACTGTTGCAAATTTGCAGTCAACAACAGCTTAAGTGTGTAATTTCCTTGCAAAGTTTACGAGATAAGTTCATAAATTTTACTGCGCTGCGCCTAGAACTAGGCAACATTTGGATCAGATTATTATAATGCTTTTTTTTTATGAAATACAAGAACAATGTTCATTATTCAAAGAAACCTTCGGAGAACAAAGAAAAATGGTTAGTTTTTTATGTTTTATGTAATACGAGTAATGAATTCTGATCTATAGTGAATGATAAATGATGAATACGAGTAATAAAAGATGGATGATGACTGATAATGCTAATTGATGAATGATTAATGTTGAATAATTAGTGATTAATATGCACCTGGAATTTCCGGACCCTTTATAGGGAAGGTGCCATTATCCAACTGGCGGAAGCCCTCAAAACAATACAATCTGACATCACCGCCATCCAGGAAATGCGATGGAAAGGGCAAGGCTGCTCTAAACAAGCACACTGCGATATCTACTACAGCTGCCATGCGGAGAAGCGCGAATTCGGATGTGGATTCGTCGTTAGCCGGAAACTACGCCACCTTGTTTCCCGGTTCACACCTGTGAACGAAAGATTGGCCACGATCCGCATCAAGGCAAAATTTTTCTACATAAGCCTTATTTGCGCGCACGCCCCGACGGAGGAAAAGGACGAAGCCGTCAAGGACGCTTTCTACGCTAGTCTTGAGGACGTATATGACCACCTTCCGGTCCATGACGTGAAAATAGTCCTCGGCGATTTTAATGCGAAAGTCGGAAGGGAAGGCATCTTTGGCCCCACTGTCGGTCAGTTCAGTCTTCACGAGACCTCCACAAACAACGGTCTAAGACTGATCGACTTCGCCGCGGCACGAAACATGGTAGTTAGTAGCACCAGATTTAAGCACCTCGACATCCACAAGGCCACCTGGCTGTCCCCGGATCAAAAAACGCGAAACCAAATTGATCATGTTGTAATCGACGGAAGGCATGCCTCTAGTGTTCTAGATGTGCGTACATTTCGGAGGGTCAACATTGACTCCGACCATTATCTTGTTGCAGCCAAGATCCGCATGCGATTATGCAATGCCAAGAACATACGCACAGGAATGCAACGAAAGCTAGATGTCGCTAAGCTGCAATTACAACGGACTGCCGAAGCCTACTCCGCTCAACTCTCGGTTAAGCTCAACCAACCAACCTCTGGACTCGACGACGCCGGCGGACTTTGGGCGCATATATCCCACTCCATGCGCGCTGCCGCTGAAGAAGTCATTGGTTTCCGGCGCCCGCAACCTCGGAACCAATGGTATGATCAGGAGTGTCGCATTGCGACTGCAGTAAAAAACGCCGCTTATAGAAAAACGCTGCAGTCAGCTGCAACGCGAGCCGTGCGAGAAAACTACCGCGAAAAGAGGAAGGAAGAGAGGCGCCTTTTCAGACGCAAGAAAAGAGAGCAGGAAAAGCGTGAGCGTGAGGAACTAGAGGTATACCAGGGCAAGAAGGATGCACGAAAATTCTATCAACAGGTTAAGCGTCTAACCCAAGGTTTCAAGCCCGGAGCATCCACTTGTAGAGACGAAAATGGAGATCTGAATGCGGATACACAGTGTGTGCTTAGATTGTGGAGACAGCACTTCTCCAATTTACTTAATGGCGACGATTCCACCAATGCCGCCCATCGAGAGCACAGTGCAGTGCCACCAATCGACGATGACGGAGTGGAAGTATCACCACCTAGCCATGAAGAGGTTCGAGTTGCTATCCAACGACTCAAAAACAATAAAGCAGCGGGTGCTGACGGCCTGTCAGCTGAATTGTTTAAAACCGGCGGCGATGAATTGATAAGGCGCATGCATCAGCTCATCAGCAAAATATGGCTAGCAGAAAGCATGCCCGACGATTGGAACCTCAGTGTACTGTGCCCTATACTTAAGAAAGGAGACCCTACAATCTGCGCAAGTTATAGAGGTATCAGTCTTATTCCCATCGCATATAAGGTTCTCTCAAGCGTACTGTGTGAAAGATTAAAGCCAATTACAAAAACACTGATTGGACCTTATCAGTGTGGCTTTCGACCTGGTAAGTCCACCATAGACCAGATTTTCACGCTACGACAAATCCTGGAGAAAACCCACGAAAATCAAATTGACACACACCATCTTTTTGTCGACTTTAAAGCTGCGTTCGATAGCCCGAGAAGGGATTGCCTATACGCAACAATGTCTGAGTTCGGTATACCTGCAAAGTTGATTAGACTTTGCAGAATGACGTTGAGCAACACACGCAGCTCCGTCAAGGTAGGAAATGACCTCCCGAAACCTTCAATACCGAAAGAGGTTTCAGGCAAGGCGATCCACTGTATTGCGATCTCTTCAACATCATCATGGAGGGGATCGTACGAAAGGCCGGTGTGCATCGTAATGGCACCATTTTCTATAAAGGTGTCCAGCTCCTTGCTTACGCTGATGATATTGATATTGTTGGCAGAACCAAGAGAGATGTTACCGCTGCTTTCGCCGCTATCGAAAAGGAATCAGCCAAAGTGGGTTTGACGATAAATGAGGGTAAAACAAAGTATATGCTGTCTACAAACAAGGGAGCTCGGCGTTTAGACTCCCACGTTTCATCCATAAGCTATAACTTTGAAGTAGTCAAGGAGTTTGTATACCTTGGCACCGCCATTAATACTAACAACGAAATCAGCCTGGAGATAAAGTGAAGAACAATAATTGCTAATAGGTGCTACTACGGGCTCAGTAAGCAACTAAGTTTCAGAGCCCTCTCTCGATCGACAAAACTAACACTCTACAAGACGCTCGTTCTACCTGTGCTGCTTTATGGCGCTGAGGCATGGGTAGTTTCGCAAACTGACGCAGCCGCTCTGGGGGTGTTCGAGAGAAGAGTTCTTCGCAAAATCTTCGGTCCTGTTCGAGTCGGCGATGACTATCGCATCCGAATGAACCACGAGCTGTATGAGCTCTACGGAGACATTGACGTAGTTCGGCGTATAACAGTGCAGCGACTACGCTGGCTGGGTCATGTCCATCGTATGGACGACGAAGCTCCAGCGAAAAAGGTGCTCGAAGCGAGGGTCGCTGGTCAACGACGACGAGGGAGACCATGCCTCCAATGGATGGACCAGGCTGAGGAAGCCCTAACCGCACTTGGTGTATCCGATTGGAGAAGACGCGCGCAAAGCAGAGGCGCCTGGCGAGAGCTGATGAGGTCGGTCGAAATCCGGACACGGGTTGTCACGGCCACCTAAGTAAGTAAGTAAGTAATTAGTGATTAATGAACTCTGATGAATAATGAATGAATGATGAGGAATTATGAATGATGAATGGTGAATTCCGAATTATGAATAATGGTTAATAATGAATAAATGATGAATTATAATGCATGAAATGATGCAGATGTAGATGAACTATGAATTAAATTTATACGAGTAAAGGATTACCGTGACGAATAATGAATGATTAAAATGAAAAAGCATGACAAATGAATAATGAATAATGAATAATGAATAATGAATAATGAATAATGAATAATGAATAATGAATAATGAATAATGAATAATGAATAATGAATAATGAATAATGAATAATGAATAATGAATAATGAATAATGAATAATGAATAATGAATAATGAATAATGAATAATGAATAATGAATAATGAATAATGAATAATGAATAATGAATAATGAATAATGAATAATGAATAATGAATAATGAATAATGAATAATGAATAATGAATAATGAATAATGAATAATGAATAATGAATAATGAATAATGAATAATGAATAATGAATAATGAATAATGAATAATGAATAATGAATAATGAATAATGAATAATGAATAATGAATAATGAATAATGAATAATGAATAATGAATAATGAATAATGAATAATGAATAATGAATAATGAATAATGAATAATGAATAATGAATAATGAATAATGAATAATGAATAATGAATAATGAATAATGAATAATGAATAATGAATAATGAATAATGAATAATGAATAATGAATAATGAATAATGAATAATGAATAATGAATAATGAATAATGAATAATGAATAATGAATAATGAATAATGAATAATGAATAATGAATAATGAATAATGAATAATGAATAATGAATAATGAATAATGAATAATGAATAATGAATAATGAATGATTAATGATGAATAATGAATGCTGAATTGGGATGATTATAAAAATTTATTTAGAGGAGATATCGAAAAAAAAAACATCATTTCAATTAAAGGTAATTTTACCTCAAAGTTGTATATAAAATAATAGTCATGTGCAATGCCTAAATTTCAAATACGGGCGTACCTTGCGAAAACGATTCCTCAGTTGGAGAAAAATGTTTATAAAAAAATATTATACAGTTATTTCTATGGAGAATTTGATTATTTTTGCTTAAGGAAATTTAACTTTGGCATTTTTAACATTATTTTTTGCAATTTCAGAATGTGTCGAAGTTTAAAATAAATTTAATTTAAATTTTTAGAATAAATTTTTAAACATCATATTCAAAAATTTAAATTTGAAGTTTAAAAATTTTAAGTTAAATTATATATAAATTTTAGTATTAATTAATCTTAAAAAAAAATTATATTATAATTCATAAATTTTTTAAAATTTTTGCTTTGAATATAATTTGAATCCACAAAATCGTGTCGAATTAAGCTACTTTTTGACTTCTGAATTTTAACGATTCTACAAAATTCGAACTGGGCTTTGCATAGAGCCCAACGAATTAAGAATTTCCATCAAACGAATATTCTTTTTTACTTTTCAAAATACTTTGGTCATAAAGAATATATTTAAAATGATCATACAATTATATAAGTATAATCAGAAAACATATCAGCTGGGGCCCCAAAATTTTTGGTTAGGTCTTTTGTATAATATTTGTTATAATGTAGTTCATTTATTATAAACTGAATTCGGTATTCAGAATCCAAAATATTGAACCGCGTTTGTTCATACAAAAATAGGGTTGTTGGAATAGACTCAAAGCATTTTTCAAGTTGACCTTGAAAATATCAAAAATGCATGGCCACATTATTGATTATCTTAACCGAATAATAGGTTTTATAACCGAATAACATATCTCACAACTAAATATCTTTTCCAACAAAAAATTCATTCAGTTTAAAAATTTGAGCCAAGGTCAATTTTAATTCATTTATTTGATTCGATTTATCTTTTTGATTCGATAGACAATCTATTGAAACGAATGCCTTTTTCTATACTCGGCTCTCTACTAATAAATACAAACGTTTACAAACGTTCGGTTTAATTTAACTAAAAGATATTTTTAGCGAAATAAAGAAATATTTTGCTGTACATTCTTGGTTTTGTTATAATGTCCGTGCTTGTCAAATAAACAATGAGAGACAAAAATGCGATATTTACGATAGATAAATTAAAGTACTTGCTTTAAATATAAATAAAAAATTGTATCGAGAAATATGTTAGCGAACATTTTTGGAGATTCATTTTAAAAATTTTAAATTTATATCGCGTTTTCTTTTTGATAATATTGGGGGTTGGAATTAGTTTTAAAGGTTTTCTAAAAGATGGCGTAACTATCAATAGATTGCATCGGGCACACCTGTGACTATATTCATTTCAAAGCACATTGTCTAAGCTTCATTTTTAAGTATGTGTCATTCCACTGAAGTGTAAACCACATATTTTTTTTTTCTCTGTGAACATGTCGACTTTCGTTCCAACAAAACGCAATTTGCGGGAAGGTTTACTTTTGTGCTTCCATTTGAAGAAAAAAGCGGTTGAAGCACAACGCACGCTTACTGAGGCTTACGGGGACTATGCTCCATCGATTTCTACTTGTGAGTACTGGTTCCGTCGGTTTAAAAGTGGTGATTTTGATACGGAAGACAAAGAGCGTCCGGGCCAGCCGAAAAAGTTTGAAGATGAGGAATTGGAGGCTTTGCTCGATGAAGACCCGTGTCAAACCCTTCAAGTATTGTCAGAATCATTGGGAGTCGACTTATCAACGGTCGGCAAACGCCTGAAGGCCATGGGAATGATTTAAAAGCAAGGAAATTGGGTGCCGTACGAGTTGAAGTCGAGAGACGTTGAACGGCGATTTTGCATGTGCGAACAACTGCTTCAACGGCATAAAAGGAAGAGTTTTTTGCATTGTATTGTCACTGGCGATGAAAAGTGGATCCATTACGATAATTCTAAGCGAAAAAAATAGTGGGGACCACCCGGCCATGCATCAACATCGACGGCCAAGCCGAATATTCATGGCGCTAAGCTTATGCTGTGTATTTGGTGGGATCAGAAGGGTGTCGTGTACTATGAGCTGCTAAAACCTAACGAAACCATCACTGGGGAACGCTACCAACAACAATTGATGCAATTGAGCCCAGCATTAAAGGTTAAACGGCCGGAATATGGCAAAAGACACGTCAAAGTGGTTTTTCAACATGACAACGCACGGCAACATGTTGCAAGAACCGTCAAGGAAACGTTGGAGGCGCTGAATTGGGATGTGCTACCCCACCCGCCTTATAGCCCAGACATAGCCCCTTCCGACTACCACCTATTCAGATCGATGACGCATGGCTTGGCTGAGCAGCGCTTCACTTCTTACGAGGATACCAAAAAATGGGTCGATTCGTGGATTGCCTCAAAAGACGAGTCGTTCTTCCGGCGCGGAATCCATATGCTGCCAGAAAGATGGGAAAATGTTGTAGCTAACGATGGACAATACTTTGAATAATATACATTGTACCGTTGTTTCTAAATAAATGCTCAAAAACCGAAAAAAACCTTTAAAATTAATTCCAACCCCCAATAATATAAAAATTTTTTTCTTTTGCTGAAATTAAGGAAAGAGAATTACGGCCCATTTCGCCCCTGCAAACGCCCTTGATGACATGATCTCCAAAATAGTTCGATGTTTTTTCCAAATATTGGTTTTTGGTCGGTAACTTCAATAGTGACGCAAGTTTATGATTAAAATTTAAACTTTGTCAACTCTTTTAAGTTTTTTTTTTTATACGTATATGTATTACTATGACTTTAAATTTTGCCTGATCTATTTATATGAGCTTTATTTATAAATAATGTAAAATTTAAAGCTGATACCTTCAAAATGTTGCTATGGCATCGGTAGCCAAATTTTTTTTTTTTTTAGACTTAACCAGCACTCAGGGGATGCCCCCTATAAATGCGAAAGCATTGTGTTGATTCGGAAGACGAGTGATAGTTAGTTGGAGGGTGGAAAGATAGAAATCAATCAATAAGATATATTTAATGTTACACGACTTCATATCAAGAGTCTGTAATTAATAAGAGTGCTAATACAATAGCCGATAGTTAATTTCAAATGGCTATCAGTTTTCATATTCTGTATGCAAACAAGTTGAAGTAAAATATCTTTTCATTAAGTATGAAACCAGAACAGTTTTTAGACTTTATGGAACCAATTTGACTGTCGAAAGTGTTGTTTTTTTTATTTTTTCTTTGTATTGTTTTTCAAGGGTAAGGAATTACCTATATGAATTTCGTTTACTGTGCCCATTGCCATTAAGCACATAAACAAGCCAAAGCCCTAGAAAATCTTTTTTAGCTGCATAATAAAACGAGTACTGCTAGGCAGAAAGTTCCTGCGGATCAACGTGCACTCAATGTTAACGACTACGTACAAGGACGACGCCGTGCCGGTGATGACGATGATGACTATGATGACGACATAAAAGCATTAAAAATGAAAAATTGGCTTAAAAAAAAACTTTTTGTGAACTTACACATACAGACTTGCAAATTCTAGTACAAAAACACACTCACTCAAACACATTAAATATATTCAGGCGTTACTAAAGTGAAGATTATGCTTGTGACGCGATAAGCTGGTATTTGTTTGACTGGCGGATGGCTGGCAAACGCGATTAAAAGCCCAAAAATTATGCCAAGATTCAGAGAGTGCACACATTGACACAACCGTATTGTTGTTGTTGTTGTTGTTGTTGTTGTTATGTTTTGGCATAAAAGCAGATATGCATGAAGTGCTAAAGAGTGACAAAATGGCAGACAGGCAACAAGCAGGTTATTTTTCTGCCAGATGACAAAACGATGCTATTAAGTGCGCATTTTTTGTGCTAAAACAAGGTACATGAACGAACGACATCTTTATAATGTTGTTATGACTCTCAAGCAGCTTCAAGGGTTATCTAGTGTTGTTGAAGGGGCAAAGGGGGGAAAGGGGAAGAAAAAGGCATAAAAGCACGTCTGCTTACAGAAAACACTTGGCATTGAAGTTAATTAAGAGCTTAATTAATAAATAACCATAAATTCGTTGATTTGTTGTGCATATAAATTTCAAGCATTTTTCGAAGCATACTTCAGGGAGCTCTTAAGAATAATCAACCTCTAGTATAGCTTAATATTTTATACTTAAGTCAGTAGCACAGAAGAAGAAGAAGAAGAAGAATAAGAGGAACGGTAAACTGATAGCAGTTAACTTAATACATACATTCATATGTAAGTAAGTGGTATGCGTGAGTTAGTAACACGCAAAAGAATTAGATGAATTGTATAGAGGTTGCGATGGGAATGATAATGTAACACAAGGTTAGATGAATAAGCTAAATTTTATTTTAACTAAAGCGATATGAAGTTATATGTTGAGATTGAAGCACTGTGTGGGACTTAGGCCAATAGGGCTTAATTTCATAAAAAGAAAAAGAGATCAAATAAAACGCAGCAATCAGATGTTGTTCAATGGAATTAGTGTCTGGCCACCACATACGATGTTAGCGAAACTAAATTTTTTTATCGATCTGTAAAAATTCAAAGTGCTTATTATTTACATATCAACTTCTAAAGATTATTCAATCATCACTAATCGGGCCCACTGCCAGGCTTTTCCATGGCTGGAGGTTTGGTAAAAAAAAAAAAATCTGTAAGTACAAGTCAAATAATAAAAATAAGGATGTGGGCATTTTTTCAAGAAAAATCGTTTACTCAGAAAATTATTCTTGAATGTGCCTTTCTTTAAATAACTTGAGAGAGATTGCCAGAGTTCGTTGAATCTTTTATCGAATTAATTGTAAGAATTGAATTTTAAACATCTTCCCATAATTCTTTGAGAGATGATCCAAATTGAAAATTTTATAAATGCTTAATATAATTGTGAAAACTAACACAAAAAGTAAAAAACTTCTCTCACAAAATTTCAATAATAAAAAAAAACAGTATATCATCAATACAGTTAAGAACTGAAACTTCTTCTCTCCTAGAATGAGAAAGATGTAAGTGTAATAGACAAAGAGCAAGAGAAAGGGAAAGAGAAAGAGAAATAGAACGAGAAATAGAAACAGAAAGAGAGAGCGAGAGCATATCAGAAGAAATCCAGCACAAAATTTCATAAAAACTAGTAATGATGGAGCTTCGGCAGGGTACCGAAGCTAAAATATCCCTATCCGAAGCTAAAATAAAATAAAGTCACTTTGTATGGGAGGTAGGCGTAGTTTTCATCCGATTTGGCCCATTTTCGAACTTGACCTTCTTTTTTTAAAAATAAACTTATATTTTAAATTTCATCGCGATAACTGCAAAATTACGGCTGTAATTGTGTCGACAGACGGACAGACAGACGGACATACGGAAATCGACTCAGCAGGTGATGATGATCAAAAATATATATATTTTTCTACACCTGCCACGCCTACTTCCTGGCGTTATAAGCGGAATGACAAAATTAATATATCCCTTACGCAGTACGCGTTGGGGTATAAATATTCTGCTTATTCATTATTGACGCTATAACTGATTTGTGTTTTTATTGGCAATACCGATATTAATGGTGTGTGATAGCTAAAATATGAGATATAAGAGGGCCGTTTGATAATTCAGTGAAAAATGAAACAAGGAATGATTTTTACCGCAAAAAAAACATTTTATTTCTCAATATAGTCGCCTTTTAACTCGATACACTTCGTCCAACGTTCCTCCGATTTTTTGATCCCATCCAAAAAATACGTTTGCGGAAGGTCCTCAAAATAGGCTTCTTTTTCGGCGATGAGCTCCTCTCTAGTGGTGAATCTCTTTCCGCCAAGCCATTTCTTCAGGTTTGGAAACAGAAAATAGTCGCTGGGGCCAAATCTGGAGCATATGCTGGATGAGGAAGCAATTCATACTTCAATTCATGGAATTTTGTGAACGCGCGCTTTGTCTTGATTAAAGAGCACTTCTTTTTTAAGCAAATGGGGACGTTTCTTTTCAAAGCCTCGTTGAAACGGTCCAATGCGGCTGCATAGTATTCGCCATTGATAGTTCTTTTCGTTAGAAGGTAATCGATGTAGATTATACCGCGTTCATCACAAAATACTGTCACCATACCTTTCCGACCTATAGTACGGTTTTGGCCTTCTTCGGAGCACGTTCGTTCGGTGAATTCCACCATTTTCGACTGTTTCTTTGTCTCTAGTGTGTAGTGATGGATTCATGTTCGTCCATTGTTACTAATCGACGGAAAAAATCCTTCTTATCTTTGTTTAACATAGCCAAACACGCCTTTGAATCAGTCACACGATCGCGTTTATGGTCGAGAGTGAGCAAACGTTTAGTCCACATAGTATTTATCAAGCCTTTCCTTGGTTTGGCTGATGGTATTTTTTAAGGCAAAAAATAATGATTGATGAGCACACGAAATTCACTTTTTCCATTTTCGCAAAAATTCACAAGATCGTCTGATGTCAATGACTGCCAAACAAAATTTTTTGTGAAGAAAACTAGTTAGCGGCAAAGAATCATGTGATGCTAAATATATGTTAAATTCTCCTCCGAGACTCATAGCGATTTTATATTCTCTTCGAACAAGAGCATCAGCACCTGTTTGACTGTTAATCAGTAGGGAGCGATGCATGAAATAAAAACAAAAAGATTGCGGATAGGGTAACATCTACATTTTTCGCTAAGTCCGAATCCGTTGTCAGAATTGCAAAATTACAAGAATACGTAAAAATAAAAAAACAAAAATAGTTGGTAACCTTCTTCGTCATCTTGAATTTTTTAACTGTGACATTGGATTCGAAATCAAGTCCGTTGTCAGAATTTCAATATTTAAAGAATTCGCAAAAATACATAAAATCCGGTTGGCAATCCTACCTGCCATCTTGAATTTTAAAATTCTGGCAAATCATTAAATTTCAAAATCAGCGACGCCTTTAAACTGTAAGATGATGTTTGAAACTCTTAAAGATACATTTTGTCAGGTGGCAATCCTGCTGTGGAAAATTACATAATTCAGCGACCCATTTTTACCTACTATTCGCCCCAGCACAGAATTCGTAAAATTAAAAAATTAGGTGGCAGCCCTATCCGCCATCTTGAATATAAAAACTCTGACATGAGCTGTTCAGCTACCGTATAAAACTGTTAAATGATGTTTAAAACTCTTGAAAATGCATTTTATTAGGTGGCAATGCTGTGATAAAAATGAAGGTGGCAACCTAATCCGCCATATTGGATTTTAAAACTATGACATAACATTCGAAATCAAATCCGTTTTCAGAATTTCAAAATTGCAAGAATTCGCAAAAATACAAAAAATTCTTGGTGGCAATCCTATTCGCCATCTTGAATTTTAAAATTGTGACATTAGCTTCGAAATCAGCGATCCCTAAAACTGCCAGCCACGGAGTCTCTCTTAGGTAGCGCTTATATAATTGCACCTGTTTATATCAATGTTTACAAAGAACGTTTCACTTTTTGTTACCTGTTGATATACAAAAACGTTTCACTTTTTATAAGCTTTTTATACGTATAACAATATTTCGACAAATTGTGGGTCTCCGATTAAGCTCAAATTAAGCATACACGTGTAAGTCCGGTGACAATGCAATAATATAAAAAAAAATATTTCCACACCCCCTTTTACCGCCCACAAATCAATAAAAATGCTATATCTCGAAAACTACTAGGCCGATTCAGATAAAATTTTGGAAGTAAATTTCCTTCAAGTAGAAAATGGGGTTTAAGAAAAAAAATTGACCACACCCCCTTTTACCGCCCACAAATTAATATATCTCCAAAACTACGGGGCTGTTTCAGCTGATATTTTGGCAGTAAATGTCCTTCAAGCATTGCATGGGTTGGAAAAAATGTTGCCACACCCACTTTTACTGCCCACAAATCAATAAAAATACTATATCTCCAAAACAACTAGGCCGATTCAGATGAAATTTTGGTAGTAAATTTTCTTAAAGTAGGAAATGGGGTTTTAGAAAAAAATTTCACCACACCCCCTTTTGCCGACCACAAATTCATATATCTCAAAACTACCGGACTCTTTCAGCTAAAAGTTTGGCAGTAAATGTCCTTCAAGTATTGCATGAGTTAGAAAAAAAATGTTGCCACACCCTCTTTTACCGCCCACAAAACAATAGAAATGATATATCTCCAAAACTACCAGGCCGATTCAGCTGAAAATTTGACAGCACATTTACATCAATTACAAGATGGGGTTTCAGCGCTAGGAAATAAAATTAAATGTGGCAAACTCCAATAAGAGATACGCCTACCTCCCATACAATGTGGCATCATCTAAATTTTAAAAGTTTTTAAAATTCATCAAAAATGAATATTCTATCTTCAAATGTAGCATATCAGCCCTGAGTTATAATATACTTAAATACGGTCCCGGGGGTATTAACTTCGTATTTTTTTAACTTCGACCCTGTCGGAGATTTCAAAATAAAAGATGCTCATAATAAACCTTTAAGACTAAAAAGTAAAAACTAAAAAAAAATATTAAAAAAAATTTTATGTATGTATGCGTGTTCTCTTAAAATTTTACTCTCAATAAAAATCGTTACATCACCGCCTAAGATGTTTCACATCAAAAAGTTAAAAAAAAAAAATAATTCATAGGAAAAAGGTAATTTTTTATATTTTTAATAAAAATATGTATATAGGAACTTAACAAAAAGTTACTTAGGAATACGCTTTAAAAGAGCACTCTACCAATAAGTGCTCATGGCACCTAAAAAAATTTTGACTGTCAAAAATTGTAAAAAAGCTGTAAAGCATGTAAAGCTTTTTGAGAACATGAGCCGTTCGGAGTCGGCATAAAGCTTACAGGTCCAGTTCTCTATCATTTGTATTTAAACATATGACAAGACACACAACACACGTGAATCAAGCAAAACGATATCGTTAGGACGATACTATAGTTTTAAAGTTACGTGAAGTTAAACTACCGTCAAAACGATATCGTTCAACGATTCTCGTCATACATGATGAGAGCCCTGGTTTAGTAAAAGAGTAGAAACTTGATTCAAGATTTGTATTAAAAATATCAAATAGTAAAACTTTCTTAAACATTTTTTCGAAAAATAAATTCAACAAAAAATTTTTATTTAAATAACACAACTGAACTTTTCTCAAATACGTGAACTTTCCATATAGACATTTTTCCCCCACTACTTACGGGCAAAATCTTGAAAGCGCCCATGGTTACATCAAAGAGGCAATTAATTATTTTCAGCAACCACAAATAAGCTCAGAAAATATGGTTTGCATAAGGTTGCAAGAAAACGTTACAATAATGTATTGTTATTTGTTCAATCCCTTGTATAAGTTTTAGATGTCAATTAAAATTAATGTGTCATGAAATTAATTTCTGTCACTGTATCGTATCGTTGCCAGCTAAAATGTTCGCTACTATAAGCATTTAAGTGCAACAATTACATATAAATGGCTGGCCATTTATTGAGCCACAAATGCTATACGTTCTAAAAAGTTCAAGCAACGTTTTACCACGCAGCGTTCTGCAACTAATCAACGCTCACTTTCGATGGGAAACTTATTAATGTTGTTCATTTGGTGGCTATTAATCATGCAATCTTACACGTACACACAAATAAACCGAGAAGCTTGCTACGTTTTGCACCAAAACAATATTAATGATAAAAACACACGCGTTGATGGCAGCCGGAAATGATGTTGTCACTAGTAAAAAAAACAATTCATATCCGTAGCGAGCAAATAACGCACGATTTACCTGCGATATCATGATTCTTTTTTCTATTTGTAGGGCACTAGGATAGGGTGTGAGTTTTAAGCATTAGTGATTGATAAGCAAATGGGAAAGTTAGCTTGAGGGGAAGACAGGTTAAGGGGCCAGAGTTGAGAATTAAGATTGCATGACGGGACAGAAAAAGCTGTGTGTGTGTGTGTGTGTGTGTCAAAAACTAATTAAAAGCGCTTAAAATATTATTCAAACAATGTTAGTATGAGGTACAGAAAACTATTAAAAACATGTGTCGCCATAGCGGAAATATTTTGAAAATTATTAATAACAAGTCCAGCCAATGTGACCCCAAATAAAGCTGTGATCAATAAATTTAAACTCTTTACAACACATGCACAATCAAACAAACACGAAGCTGTGTACCATATAAGCTAAAAAGTCATAAATTCTGCAACTTTCAAACACAGACACTCACCCCAATTAAGGGTTAACTGCTACTCGACGAAGCACTGCCAAGGTTAGTCATTATCTTTCGTCCATTTTAAATTGAGTTAATTAAGTAGCCATTATTTTTGTTCGTTTCGTTTCACTCTCGCTTAAATTGATTGAAAATAAGCGGTTATGCCAAAAGTTGAATATTCGACAAAAACTAAAGTGCCTGCATGTTTGTGTGTTGAAGTGTTGGTTGAGGCACAGTGGTTGAGCAATAAATTTCTAATTTTTGTTGTATAAAAAGTGTGTAGGCAGCATGTTTTCTTAATTAGAATGTGGTCATCAGGCACGGTAGAATTGAAACTTTTATAGCATGTTCACACAGAGAGTTTCCAGTACAAAGTTGAGTTTTATCGCTGAACTCAATATAAACTCTAGAGTTTCCAGTACATTTTTGCTGGATTGAACTCAACTGAACTCAGTTTGCTTTCAGAGTTTATCAAAACTTCATTTGAGAAATGCCTAAAAGTATGCTAATGTTCTGAGAAAAGCTACGTTCAGATGCAAAATTTTTAGATCGTACTGTACATACAGAATATTGAACGATTTTTTTCTGCGAAATATCAAACTCAACTAAACTCAATTCTGTTGACACATCTCTGTGTGAACTGGACATCTGCACCAATACATCCGAACACCTCTTCAAAACATTTGCTTGAAACACATATACATACACTCTATCATTGTCAACAACCAACTACGAGTGAGTATACTACAAAACAAAATAAAAACATTCAAGTACTGTACTCAAAATCGAAATGTTTTCAATATGAAATTTCCTCGCGTACTTGTGCTCGTATACCAAGTACATGTATATAAGTTAGATTAAATAAAAGAATGTGAAAACCTTAAAAAGAATAAAATTGAATTCTTTAAACTTCAATACTTTTAAAAGAAAGTGAATAAAATAAACTAAAAATAAAGTTGACTTTTTTAGACATGATTTTTTAAGTTGATCTTCATATCTATTTCGAGCTGTACAGCAAAATCGACTTGGTGTACTTGCTATGTTTTGAAAAGACAAAGTAGTATGCATGAAAAATAGCAATGCAACCAACCTAAAGTTGTGTACACACTCTGTTAAGATCCAACCGGATGTTGTACACTAGTCACTATCAGCCTGTGTTAGATTTGAAAGTACTGTACACAAGTTTGAAAGATACTATAAAATGTGGTACAGTACTAAATTGTGCACTTTGCTGCAGGCAAAACAAATTTATTCATGCAAATGTCTAGTGTGAACACCTTAAATTGAACTCAAACTAAACTCTCTATGTGAACATGCTATTATCCAAAAATGGAATTTCTTGAGAAGATTGCTAATTTATTTTATTAACATTCCCTACTTCAGTGCAACCAAATGGTTAAAAAGCAGATTGCCTTCATACTAGTAGTAGTTCAAGAACTGTCTTTTTTCATAAAGTCAACTATTATTTTCGACATGGCGATATTATGGGAAATATAAATTGTTCGTTTTGTATGTATATGGACAGTTACTGAAAAGTTCAATATTCACGTACAGAATTAGATTGTATGTTTTTTTTAATTTCGTGACACAGTTGGTTATCAAGAGGATTGTATTTATTTTAATTTGATGACATAAGTCGTACCCAGGCTCGATCCTCATAGCACTGAACACACATCTTGCTGTTTTATTTTGTTGTTATTTATATTTTTATTTATAAATATTAAAAAGAAAAAAATTGTCGGAAATAATACACTGATGCCTTTCCGTACTCGCATTGAACCGCGTACAATTCAACTGCAAGTTGAACGTGCTATCATCGCACCATTGCCTGCCTTGCATCAAAGCGAACAAAATACGAACAAACCTGAAAGCAAGCATAGTATGCATCTTCCAATTTATTTCATAGGATTGATGCCAAAACTAGTTTATTGTTTATCCAAAATATTCATAAATCGATTCTACAGGGTGTCCCGCAATTGAGTGTAACTATTTACGGAGCTGACAGGCTATGTCGAGCTGAGCAACAAATTGTATGGGAGTGGGTGGTCTATTTTCACATTCTTAGGAGCTACAGGGTTAGTTAATATTTCACGACTTTGATTACCATTATTGTTTCTAGCAGAAAAACTTACTTGCATAAAACTTATTTTGATAGCTCATTTTAAAGGCAATGAAATCATCTTTCCATCGGTATACCAACAAACCCCACCAACTTAATCCTTACCGAGCTGTGATCGTGTGAAGAAGAAATCAATCGGTTGAAATTACCAAATTTAAGTTTTATATAAAACAATAAGTTTTATATAAGTTAGTTTTTCTGCTAGAAAAAGCAATATGAATCAAAGTCGTGAAATATTAATTAACCCTGTAGCTCCTAAGAATGTGAAAATAGACCCCCCTCACACACGATTTTTTGCTAAACTCGACATAACCTTTCACTTCAGTAAATAGTTGCACTCAATTGCGGGGCACCCTGTATATATAAAAAGAAGAGCTTTAATTCATCATAATATATGTGGAGAGAAGCATGCAGGAATAAATCATATTTCCTGCAAATTATGTTTGGGTAATCCTATTATTTTTCAGCATGTGGGCATTTTCTATTACCATTTAATTTTCACTATTACTATCCATCTATTGGTAATGCAAATTAAATTATAGCATTACCATTAATATGTAATGGTAATGGAAAAAAAAAATTGCATTAACATTAATATGTAAAAGCAATGGGGAGAAAAGTAGCATTACCACTAAAATTTAGTATCTTTTCAGTATTTTTTTTTTTTTTTTAAATCTAACAGGTCATTCAATAAGTCCGTAGTATATGTAAGAAGAAAGCAAAATTTTGATAAAACTCGATTATATTATACAACATTATTGATTTTCCAACTTTTCGATATTACTTTTATAGTGCGATTTCTCTTTCTCGTCAAAATAGGCCTCAGTTTCAGCGATTTTATTTCATCATTGGATTCGAATTTCTTTTAAGCAAGCATTCTCTTGAGATCTGAAAACAGGAAAAAGTCACTGGGTGTTAAATCTGGAGAATACGGTGGGTGGGTAGGCAATTCGAAGCCAAATTCATTCAATTTTGTCATCGTTTTCATCGATTTGTGTCACGGTGCATTGTCTTGGTGAAACAACACTTTCTTCTTTCACTCAACTGACTGTCTTTTGGATTCTGGTGTGTAATAGTGTAGCCATGTTTCATCCTTTGTCACATATCGACGATAGAATTGTACAATTGCACATATCGACGACGATAGATTGTTGTTTTTGGTCGACTGTGAACTCACGCTGCACCCACTTTGCACAGAGCTTTCGCATACCCAAATGTTCGTGTAAAATGGTAAAAACACTACCATCTGATGTGTTTACTATGTCAGCTAGCTCGTGCACCTTCAATTTGCGATCGTTCATAACCAATATGTGGATTCTTTTGATGTTTTGTGGAATAACAGTCTGATTTTGGGCATCCACTGCGCTCTGCATGAATTGTGTTGCTACAACCATATTTAAATTCAGCAATCCAATCCACTTTTCTACCATATGTCTCGATGGAGCAGAGTCCGGATAATGTTTATCAAGCCATTGTTTGTTTTCCACTATATTTTTTTTTTATCACAAAGCAATGCTTTATCAAATCCCGAAATTCACTATTTTCCATTTTTTTTTTTCAATGCCAAATTTCAGTTGCCACAAAATGCTATAACTCATAAAATGCTTGTTGTCAAATTTTTATACGTATCGTTTGAAGGTTGGTTCTAAATAAAAATCAAATGGAAACAAATCTAGTAACGCCATCTATGTGTCATTCTATGCAATTTTTGAACGTACTGTTATATATGAAAACTCATCAACAAATTTGTATTGTTTTACGATAAAGCCTTTTATTTACAAATTGCATTTTTGTATGGAATACAATCACTGTGCGGCATCAGAAATTCAATAATACAAAAAATGGTTGATTGTGAGAAATTGCGGCATTTTTGCTTATATTGTTGTACTTCCTTGTTGTAAAAAACATAACAGAGCTTAAGCAAAAAAATTGTTTAGTGTAGCACACCAAATTGTCTGGCATCATTATTCATATTTTTTTTTTTCCTTAATGGTTTTTTTTTTACGCACTTTATTAAAATTGCAGCAAAGAATTAATGAGTTTTGTTTCATTTATTTTTTTCTCTCTCTCTGGTAAAATGATAAATAAATTCAGTAGCTTGTTCTAAGAGAAATTGTATAATTATTTTGTTTTTGTTCGGTTTTTTGGAAGTCTTTAAAAAGTTTTTGAAATTTTTGCTAATTCGTAGCAAACTTCTTTCAAAGTCATTAAAACTTTTCCAAAGCAATTTTATAACATTTTTATATATTCTTAACAAGTTGTTGGAATGAAAAAGAAACCTCAAAAAAATTCAGCTCTGCTCATCAAAACTTTAAATCAGCTGGAAATAATTTGGTCTTTCGGTCAGCTTGACAAGCGTTGGTCTACTACAAATTAACTGTAATTTAAGATGTAAGCACACACACACAAACACACACACACACACACACTCTCTTAAGGCAATCAAGCAATTATCCAAAAAAAGCCGCAAGCGTTACATAGTAATAAATACTGACTCAGTGAGATACAGAGAGTGAGAGAAGATAACATATCCTGGCTTAAGGCGACTTACATAACTTTAAGCACACAAAGGCGTAAATTCGCATGAGTAATCAAACCAAAGTTTAAATTTGCTTGCTATTTCAGTATATGTATATGTATATGTACTTGTGTGTGTGTTGTTGGGTGACGATTGCAAAAGCACGCTTCCCCGCCAGTATCGAAAGTAACCAATTGCATCATTCTCGTTAGGTACTTCACTAGTTCTATACGAACTAGCTCCTTTTTTGACCCAATGTAATGCATAAAAGGGTCAGTTCCATCAACTTCTTGCTTGTACAACCCTACAGAAAAACTAATCGGTTTCAAACCTATCACGTGACAGGTCCCCAAGGAAGAGGGATCAGTCCCAATTCTGCCACCAACATATGAAACCGACTGGTCACTTTTAAACGACGTTGTCTTTGACAGGGGTCAATTGCCACCTGATGCATCACCTTGAACCTATCCAGTCACCGGCCTAGAAGGCTAGATTGTCTAAAAGGGAACCGATTCAGAACCTATCACGTGATAGATTCCCAGGGAAAAGGGATCTGTCCCTATTCTGCCACCAACATATGAAACCGACCGGTCTTCAACTTTGAATTTCCACAAAATACAAATACAGCTTTGAGATTTAATCGATCTGTCCCCACGTGTATCATATTAAACTAGTCCCGTGCTGAGTAAAATGAAATCTGTCCGATAATAGGCACAAAGGAACTGTTTCGTGAAGAGCTATATCGGACCTGTCCTGTGATAGAATACATTTGAGCAGTCACGTTGCCAGTCTCTTAAAGCCAATTAATTGACTCTATTTTCTTCGTAGGGAACTTATTGTTTGTGTTTCTGACGTCTTCATTTTGTAACAATGGCTTATATAGTTCGAAGTATTTTTTTCGAGAAAACATGATATATAAGGCGCTTCAATTTCGTTAAGCTGAACATGAATAAAAAAGGTTTGAAGAAAAAAGAATAAATTCATTAATTGAGGATTGCTTTCACAATGCCTCCGTTTTTGTTTTTTGAAGCGAATCTTTTTACTCCTCGTTCTGTGATTTGCTTGGAGTGAAATCTGAAAAATTTTCGACAGATTTTTTCTTGGAAATTTGATGGTTTCTTTCTTTGCTTATTACAAGAAAATTTAATACTTTAATATTAAATACTAAAAATATTTGTTGGCCCGCCCGTGGGGTTCGGAACCCGTGTCCTCTTCAATGAGAGTCCAATACACTATCAGAAGCTATGCTGCAGTAGGTCGTCACCATCTATCAATAGATAGAGGATTGTGTATTTGCTATGCTACAACTTACAAAAATTTGTTTTTATTTGCCACAAGGTGTCTCCAGCATCGGTGTGTTTGTATTGTGAATGCGTTTGTGGTGTTGTTGGTACGAAGAAAATTAGCAATGCCCACAAGTGCGTTGACAAGTGCGTTTTTAAGTGTCAAAAAAATAGATGATATCAATAAAAATGGTATAACAAACCCATGCATGACATCGGCAAGGTATCTAAAATGTTTGTTAAATTTCGTTTCGTGTGCGTTCTTTAATACATATTTTTGAAGCGAAGCTATTTACTCCTCGTTCTGTGATTTGCTTGGAATGAAATCTGAAAAATTTTCGACAGATTTTTTCGCTAGGTAGCAGAGACCTACAGCAAATCGTTTTTTTACGATTCTAAATCACTCGTCAAAAACGTTTATGTTTAGGGATGCCATAAGGAAAGCGGCAATCCCAAATAAACTCATATTATTTGGGCTCATATATTTGACCAGCTCATATATTTGACCCCTCTAAGAGTTCAAGTTCGGCCGATATAAACTATTTTCGACAGCTTTTGTGTTTTTTGTATCGAAGGTAGCCTTATTTTTTTTACTTTTTTTAAATAAAATTATTTTTGTTCAATATTGAAACTTTCCTTTATTAAAAAAAAAACTCTATTATTTACAATGGCCAAATCTCATAGTAAGTTTTAAAATTCATGTTTATTCTGCAATTATATAATAATGTACAGAAAATACTATTTCTCTTAATGACTCTAGAATCATGAGGAATGACTCTAGAATCATTAGAATCATTGAGCGGCATTCTTATGAGCGATGAGTGAAAGTGGCGGCATTCGTCACTCATCGCTGTTATGAGGATGCTTTGCGTGGAAGTGTTGGTTGTTGTACGCAACCGCACGCACTCACATTCGGTTTTTAATGGATGATTTATAGTCACTCGTTCGAATCATAGACTCGTTGCAGTTCTCTGCTATGTAGTACGCTGTTGAAGGAAAACATTTGTTCAGTGCAGCCAAGTTCACAAACATGTGTGGAGAGTTAAAATGAAGAGTCGCTGGCATTATATGCCCGTATATGTAATTGGCGTGTAAATTTGACAATCGACAATAAAAAAATAAGCAGTAAATATGTTTTCTGTATGTATGTATTTTAATTTATGTTATTTTAAATTTTAGAATTTAAAAGTTAATTTATTAAAAAGAAAAAATTATTAAGCTGTCAAATCTATATAACTGCGAAAAAGCTTCGCTTCTTTCGTGTGTCCAACGACGCACCTGTGTTTTTTTTTCTTTATCTTTCTGACTAGCGTATAAACTAGTGAAGTGACTAGGGAAAAGGTAATGCCTAAAAGGGTCAGTTCAATCAACTTCAAGCTTGTATTGCTTATTGTTTATGTTTCTGACATCGTGATTTTGTAGCCATGTTTTATATAGATCGAAGTAATATTTTCGAGAAACATGATGATATATAAGGTGTTTAAATTTCGTTAAAGAGTAAAAAGAAAAATATTGTGATGAGTAGAGATTGCTTTCGCAATGCCTACGGTTTTTGTTTTTTATCTTTCTGATTAGTGATTAAGCTAGTCCTGTAGCACTAGTGAAGTGACTAGTGGAATAGTAATGTAAAAGGTAGCAATTGATCCCTGCCTATGACATGTCCACGTAAAATTCGCCAGTTGAATGCAAAGACAGTAGATTGAAATGGAACTAATACTGGTTACCTTAGGACTAGTGACATCGGTAGTTCAGTACTAGTGTCAATTACTGCAGTGTTCTTAATTAATTGGCGATTATCGCACAAGCACCCACACATTGCAACCCAGCGCATTTAATCACGACCACACACCCTGAGGGCAGAATTTCATCTGGTATACAAACAGCTCAATTGATACACACTTGCAAATAGATACAGTACCCTATAGGAACAAACTAACTTGTTTTTAAAAACAACTAATTAAAAAACTAGTTTAAAATAACCGAATATACGAACTACTTTGAATTATATTAAGGCAGAATCCACTTCAATTCTAAATAGTTTTTATTGCATTATATATGAAGTAATTGAAATTCTACTTAAAAAACAAGTGGTTGATAAACTACTTTGAATTATATTAAGGCGGCAACTACTCTGACTTGGACATGTTTTAATTGAAAATTTTTATTAGATTACAAGTTTATATATATTTAACCATGTTATTTTTGATCAAATATTATTAACTTTACGCTTCACTAACTTTTTGTTTCAAAAAGACATATTTTTTTTATTTACTACATTGAGCTGCAAGACAGACGTGGTAAACACACTTTGAAACTAATAAACTGCCTCGAAACCCTGTGAAACGATTAAAAATTCTTTATTATTTAAGATAATCAAATTACAAACTGATACTGTTTAGCAAACATTGCTCAATTTGGACTCTGTACTGAAATTGATGCATTGCTTAACCATTCAGCAAACACCTCATCACTTCAATAGTAAAGACGCACGCCTTTCCCTACGTAGCGTCGTGTCTGCTCCATCACTTCATTGCGATTGACACTTAAAAGAAGCTCTAAGCAAAATATCGGTGTGTCCATCGACCATGATTGGTGGTTGCAAAGCGTGGAAAATCCCGCTGACACTCTTGTTTAGCTCATATTATGAAATAGGCGCAGCATCCACACAGTTCCGATCAATTGGATCGGCACCTTCGCTCATGTACCCTCAGGCGGTGGCGTGCCTGTTTTTGGAAACTGCTTGCGTGGTACGCATGCTCACATATAAGCGCAGAGTTCCTCCCGCTTCTGGAACTATCACCTGTGGAATAATGAAATTATATCTACCATCGCAGCGTACTTCTGTTGTGCTCCTTTAATGTAATTACTAGTCCTTTTTTGAATTAACTGGCAATGAAGCTTGGCATGAATCACTTTTGAATTTTTTTAAAATCATTTAAAACACCACAAAATACGACATTTCAAAATTTTCCATTCAAAAACTCTGCTCACTTTTAACTTTGTTTACATTTTGCTTTCAGATTTTATATTTCAGAATTTTTTTCTGTCGACCAGGCATGCTTTTTTTGGCATGATTTATGTATTTTTCAAAACAGTCAAATAAATTATCTCTTTGATGCATAAAAATTTAAAATTTTTATGCTTTTAAATTCATCTTCAGTAAGTGGAATATTAAATAGTTTTCAATTGGTTAATTTAAAGTAGTTAAAAAAATAGTTTAAATTTAACTAGTTTAACAAGTAGTTGCAAATATATGCAGACGAAAGTCCATTGACTTATTTAGCGGACATCACCATACAAAGTATGTTAGTTCGTTCTATGGAAAAAAGTCAGAATTTCAACTAGTTGTGGTTGACAAAAAACTACTTTTTCAACTACTTCTAAATTCGTTGATTTTCCTACAGGGTATCAATTGAATGTCATATGGTAGTGTTTGTTTTTGCACGTGACTGTGTTTGTGTGTGTGTTATTACTTTATTGCTCCCTTTTCTTTTAATCAAAGCTTTCTGAAAGTTATTACATTTTCAAAACAAGCGCTAAGCTCAAATCAAGCCCTAAAATGGTTGGTTGGCATTGATAAAAAAAATGCCTAAAAGTAGGCAATTTGAAAATTTACATTGAAAGGAAATGTTTACTCATGGCTAACTATGAAATTACTTGAATAAAAACTATTTGTCTTAACCTGATTTAAAAAAATTCCACATTATAAACATGCTCATCTTTTTAAATATACATAAAGCCAACATTTCTGATTGAGTTAAATATTTTTATTATATTAATTTTTCGACTTTTTCATTGCAAGGCTTAACTTTCAAAATGAGCCTAAATTAGCTATAATTTCTGAAAAATTATCATAACATTTGCTGTTTTTATTTTCTCTCTCTTTCTCTCTCTCTCTCTCTCTCTCTCTCTCTCTAACAACTTTTAAAAACATTTCTCCCAAATATTATCATGCTACTGCTGGTAGCTGTTGTTATACTGTTTTGTTATTTTGTTATTTTTCAACGCAGCATAGTAATTTGACAACATACCGTGACAACAACATCAGCAACAAAAAACAACAATCAACAATGAACAAAGTTAACTACAGCAAATTTGTCTACAAAGTCAATTTTGTAAATCAAATTGTCTGCAGTTCGTTGTGCAATACAAGTATTCATACACATGTCCATAAATTACTACGCTCGAGGAAACAAATTAGCATAAAATCATAAAAAAAAAAAAAATGAAAATTTTTATTATAAAAATATTTATATGAAATTTTTTATCATTATGATGGTTTCAACCTTGATGAGGCTCAGAAGAAAATTCCTTATCTACAATTCTAGACAACGCAAGAATTTTTCAACAGTATTTTATAAAATTCTACAAATTCAACATGTTAAATTCCTTAATTTAGACGTCTTTACGTCTTTAAAATTGATATTAGGGGAACATTTTTGCGTACGTTGAAGGGAGAGCATCACAAATTTGAACAGATTTCAAACATTTGACCGCTTTGGAGAAATTGAGACTTGTTGGAAAGGCCATCTCAACAAATATGTTGAAAATGAAATTATTCGAAAATATAATTTACTGTTATATATGGGAAATTCCAATGTCAGATCAGACTTGGCCCGGCGGGGCATGTCTTCGATTTGCTTCATGTTTTGAGGAACGATACACAAGTACGAGTAATAAAAAATCCTTAAATGTCAATTTTTTAATCAACCCTTCTAGATTTTACAGTGCACCACAGAATTTTCAAACACTTTCTTTGTTTTAAAATTACACGGATCTGATTGAAGTAAAAAATTTTTGGAAAAATACATATTTTCCAAATTGTGTCTTGTTTTATAATTGTTAACAAAAAATTTAATATTTTTGATTTTTACACTGAAAAAATTTTTTTTTTATAAAAGTTAAGTTTCTGAAAAAGGTTCATCCTTAAAAAATACGGAAAAAATATATGTTAAAGCTGTGTGCTCTACGCAACAGTCATCAATTGTTTATTTTTGAAGTCATCAGTTTGGAAAATACTATTCTTTATATAGAATTATGGACATTTTAATCATTGTATGCCGTAAATTATAAAATAGTACTTTTGTATTGTTGTGGTGCACCATAGGAAAAATATTTAATTTTTTTTCACACAATGAAATTTTTTTTAAGAAATTTTCAAAAGTTTTTTTTTTTGAAACATGAAAACCGCAATCGTGTCATATTCTAGGCAGATCGATAATCCAACGAAGGACATGTGGTAAATTTTTTTGATTCATTGCTTAAGAAGGAAATGACGAACGGATGCACAGTTGCTTAGTTATTATTCCAATGAAAGCCTTGAATAGATTCTTGAACAACAAAGGTACAGTTTTCTGAAAAGTCCAGTACTACAAAAAATGTCCTTCTTTTATATTGTCCTTTGGTGGGTGTGGCGTAGTGTGAGTGGCTCATACGCCAGAGAACCCAGGTTCGAATCCTCGATCAGACACAGAAAGTTTTTTTCAATTGAATTAATTTTTCGGTTCGGCCGTCACCTCTCTGCAGACAATGGCAAACCTCAGAGAGTAAAAACTGCCATGGAAAGCTTCTTGAGAACATGTGCCGTTCGGAGTCGGCATAAAACATGTATGTGCAGTTCTTGATCATTACTGTTCAAACATTTCACAACACACACAACACAATTGATCATAAGAAGCTCGGTCAAAGTCCTTTGAAGGGCTAAGTGTGGCCATTTTTTTTTTTATGATATGTCAAAGCTATGTACCTCTCGCCTTTGACCTCTCCAAGTTAATTTTACGTTTTATCGTCTTGGAAATTTTGTAGAGACCGCAACAAATGTTAATTGGCAGGTTCTAGGTCTGGAGAGTTAAGGTGGGTGTGGCAGTATATCCCATCTAAGCTCTAAAAGCTCTTGCCCGGTTGTTAAAAATTGTATGTGGTTTCGCATTATCCTGTTGGAACACTATACCTTTTCTATTGAGCAATTCTATATTTTTTTTCCTTCAAGTGAATCATGCAATTTGGCCAACTGATGACAGTACACTTCAGAATTAATCGTTGTGTTGCCGGTAAAAACTTAAAATAAATGACTCCTTTGGTACCCAAGAGGATGAGGTACCCATATGTCGAGCTTTAAGATTAAAACAAGCCGTTTCAAATGATCATGAACTGTTGAATTCATTAAAGTTGATCTTTCAGCGATCTCGTAAGTTGTTATTCGCCGGTTTGCATCAATAAATGCCTTTGTTGTGTCTTTAATCAGCTTCAGCTGGCCTTCCAGAACGTGGTCCATCTTTAAGATCAAAATTGGCGGATCGAAATTTTGCAAACCAGTTTTTGCACTTACACACTAAACACATCTGTTCCCTTCACATAGGATAACTTTTTTTTTGCTTGTGAAGTTGGCTGTGAACAAATACAATATGGTGCTCTGTTGGGAAAAAAACGAAATTACTTTCCGAGCAACCCAATTATTCTCGTAGAAGTCGGTTGTGGCTAAAATAAAAGCGTATGTTGAGTGCAAAAATAAATTAAAAATTAAATTTACATTTTCCAAATAGGATTACCCAGATAACAATTTTACCTAAATAAGCCTTAAGTAAAGTTTTGTATAAGAATTTTGTATATGAAGGAGAATTTAAACTTCCTTGAGCAATCTTTAAAACCAGTTTTATAAAAGGTCTATGCAAGGAAAAAAAAGGCGTATGAAATTATTTCCATTATACAAGAACTTATATTAAGTTTGATCTAAGGTTATTATTCAAGGCTTATTCAGGAACTCGGAAACTGATACAAAAAATTTTATTATTTTTAGTAATCTAATTTTCTACGTTTCATCATTTTATTTTATTTAGCACAGAAAATTTATGCATTTTAAAAATTGAAAATTAAAAATATTTACCATGTCCCAACCAGCACAGATTAACCTTGGATCCTTTGCATTGTCAGCCGCAAGCTCTAACCACTCGTCTGTTCAGGACTTTACTCTTGCGAAGTTGAAACTTAATTAGTATTTTTTTTTTATTTCCCTTAAGAACAATTTTATAAAGCTCTTGATTGCAATCATTTCATATACGCACTTAATTTCAATCCAATAAATTGCCTCGGTAGCGCAGCGGCTTAAGGTGGCAGTATATCAGCAGATAGGTCCAAGGTTCAAATCCACGCTCAGACAAAAAAATTTATTTTTTATTGAAATAGTTTTTTTTTATGATAGTGACTGTTTTTTTATTTAAATCAGGAATTTCTAATGTTATTGCTTTCACAAACTGAAACTTTGTTTATCAAAAACAAAAATCTAAGCTTGAGTAAAAATCTTCTTGACTACTTCCTAACATGTGTCATTGAATACATAAAATATAAAAAATTATACAAGAAATTGAAAATTTCAAGGCTTTCACAAGGCTCTTTCAAGAAAAGCATGAATAATTAGTTTTATACAAGAACTTTTCAAGTTGAGTATGAATAACTTCAAATATTTAGGTGAAATTGTTATATGGGTAAACATATTTGAAGAAATAAGCATAGCATTATTCGCCGCATTTGATCAAGAACTCGCCGGTTTTTTGTTGCTGACAAAAAAATAGACAAAAATCAATGATGAATTTTTTGCAGAGGACATTATCGTGAAGATTTTTTGACTGCGGCGCCACTTGGAAGCTGCCAGTATTTATTACCAAGCAGCGGTCCGGTGCACTACCTTCGAGCTTCTACAATTCATTGTGAAAGTGGCTAATCTGAATCTGTTCCGAGTCTAGAACTGAGCATACGTTTTACTTAAATATTTGTGTTTGAGTTGCTTCGTGTGAAAGAAGCTTTTCAAAATTAAAGTTGATAAAATCTTACTTAAGAGCCACTATGAGCCAAGCGCGGCTAACCAATCATTCCATTTCGTACATTACGTTTAGTATTTACTGTTTTATTTTGAAGGTGCTCAATAGAAAACCGCCCCGGGTGCCAAGTCATGTTACGCCGCCACTGCATGGAATTTGCCTTATTCATGTGTGCACAGAATCGTACACCGAGAAAAAAAACAATAGGTAAATCACCTAAGTCGCGTTGGGTAAAGAGAATTGTATGGGAATTATAAACTTATGCTTATTCACCAAAGCAATTTATTGTTTAATACATTGCTTTGAAAGCACATACTTTGATACCTTGCCAAAAAAAAAAATATTTGATTCACCTAAGCCCAAAATCCAAAAATATAAAAATAAAAAAAGACTAGCATGAATGGCTTAAGCATAGTTTTGAGCAATTTTCTGCAAAAAAAAACACAGCTGCGTCATTATACACACCAGAGAAAGATAGATTTGATAATTTAATGGTTTTTTTTTGTTATAAAACCACTTTTAAATTCAAAAATAAGATAAAGTTAATTAAGAAACACACTTTAGTATTTACACCAGTAAATTTTATTACATTTCATCAACAAAAAGAAAAGACAAAAAAAAAAGAAAAGAAAAAAAAATTTCTTTGCCCGCCGTGCGGAATCGAACTTCGATACCCTGTCAAAAAAAAAATTTTTGATTCACAGATGTTAACAGATGCTATATTAACAGATGCAGTATGTCGCAGTATTCTGTTGACAGCTGCAGCAGAGCTTCAGTTGTTATTAAGATTGAATAAATCACTCCGCGTAACGAAGGAGTTTGTCTCAATGCATAGCGTAGTGTCTTCATACACAGTGGTACCGGGTTGGTGTGGGTTCGATTTTCAACAGAATGCAAAGGTAAAACTTTCGTATTTGATATTTAATTTAATTTAATTTAATGATCTTGTTATAATTTTTTATAAAAAAATTTCGTTTTTTGCAAACGTTTCAACAGTTACGAGGAACGGAACAAGTTGCGGAAAACGGGTTATTTAGTTGCAGGAAAAGAATTTCGTTTGTTATAAGCGCGTGCAATTTTTTAATTGCGGCAAATAAAGAATTTGTTTGTTGCATTTCTATTTCTATTCAATTTCTATTTCAATTCAATTCAATTCAATTTCTAATGAAACCAAACAAAAAAACGAAAAACAAATTTGTGTCAGCTGGGGACTCGAACCTAGGCTGTTTAGCATACAAATTAAGCACCTTAACCACTATGCCACGGCCACCACAAAAATCTGTTGGAAAGTTTTCGTTTTTGTCTTTTGGCTTCAGTCGAGCTTCTGTCCATGACAAATGTTTAACTTTTGGCATAAATGGAAAAAAATTGTGTAACTTTACTTAGAATATTAGCCGGCTGAAAATTCAGCTGACAATGGTGCAACACGTTAAGCAGAGCGCGCAGTAAGCCAGACATCGACGAGTCCGGATTCGAATTCCAATGAATGAATTTATTTGTTAGAAGAAATATTTATAATAAAATAAAAATTTGAATATTATAATTCAATAAAAATGCTACTCTTTAGTAAAGCGAAAATTTTTCCATTTTTTTCGCTATTTTTTCGTTAGTTACAACTGAATATTCGCTTGCAGCTACTATAGCTCGCAAACGAAGTATAATTGGCTAATTTTTCAGTTGCGCTAAACGAACAATTTTACTGCGTGTGTATTTTCCATATTTCGTGACACTATTTAGCATGGGAGGTACGCATGGTTTTCGTTAAATTGTACACATCTTCGATCTTATAAAGACTTTAATACAAAATATGCAATATTACGTCTGTAGGTGCAGCCAGTTCAAGGTTACATTTCGTTAAGTTGAAAAAATTAAATCGATCCTTTAAGGGTTAACGCTACATTAGCCAAAAACCATCATAACAGAGTTTTGTGATATTTTAGACAGTTTTGGTTCATTCTAATCGCCATTTTGCAAGGGAGGTAGGCGTGGTTTTCATTCGATTTCGCTTATATTCAAACTTAAAACTATTTTTAACTAAAAATGTGCAACATAATGTTTCTAGATGCATACTATTGAAACATGGATATGAAAAGGGGAAAAATAAGCAATCACCCTTTCAAAGGATAGTATCTGGCAAACGGTATATATCCGACACCCCAGCTCTAGAATATTTTTTTCTTGTTTTGATCTCATATGAGCATTTCCATGGCTAAGCACGTGACGGTCGTACGACTTTATTGACTGGAGAAAGAAAGAAAAAATTCAACTTACAACTTTCTTATTTTGATTTTCCAATAGCTTACTAAACACACTATGCAAGGTGTAAATCCTAAGAGTTGTCAAAAGTTCGACTCTTAGATAGAAGCCACCAAAAATGATACGTTATGTGACCAAAAATAGTAGTGGTTTTTGAAGTGGATTACAAAATTAGCAAAACTCTGTAAATTGGCAAGATTTTTTATAAGAAAATAACTTTTTTTAGAAGCATTTGAAGCTTTCCAAGTAATCTAACTTAAGCTTAGTATTATACGTTACGTAACAAGGCGTTACGTAATTAAATTTTCTCTCCTTGCTTCAACCATTTTATATTACTTTTAGCCAATGCCTTCCATTTTTACTAAAACAAAAACGTTTACGAATCATTTACTAAATATTTACTAAAACTAAAACCTACATTTGTGAAACAGTGCAGACGATTTGATCACCATGGTAAATGATTTTATGTACAAATTGCTTAAATAAAAAAAAAAAAAACGAAATGGCCATTTTCAGCCCTTGAAACGACTTTGACCGAGCTTCTTATGATCAATTGTGTTGTGTGTGATCTGAAATGCTTGCACACAAATGATCGAGAACTGGACCTACATGTTTTATGCCGACTCCGAACGGCTTATGTTCTCAAGAAGCTTTTCATGGCAGTTTTTACTCTCTGAGGTTTGCCATTGTCTGCAGAGAGGTGACGGCCGAACAGAAAAATTAATTCAATTGAAAAACTTTCTGTGTCAGATGGAGGATTCGAACCCGGGTTCTATGGCGTAAGAGTCACACACTCTACCCACTACGCCACGGCCGCCACAATTGCTTAAGGGAATCTTCTCATTGAGCAACTTTTTTTTTTCAACTTTTTTTTTCAACTTTTTTTTTTTCATTTATTTATAGCTTCGGTAGTTGTGAATATGCCCCTAAAAGGATTTTTAGAAATTCGAAATACTTTAGAAGATACAGCCTTTTTTGTGAAGCAAGGTCTGATGGACAAGAAGGTGATGGAGGTAATAAAACCAGCTTACGAAGCGCTGTCGGCAGATAATTTGCTTGAAAGATGCCTTGGATCTGAAACTCAGAATTCCAATGAGTCCTACAATTCTGTTCTTTGGTCACTTTCGCCCAAACACATCAACTCAGGCGCACGCACCATCGAAGTGGCCAATTTCATTGCAACGTGCCTCTTCAACGACGGTCTTATACCCATACTTAAAATTATGGGTTTGATGGGTATTGCGATTGGCAAAAACGCATACGAATACGCACTATCTCGCAATGAAGACAGATTGAACCGATCAGAGACTCGAGCTGCGGTATCATCAAAAGCGGGCAGAACGGCTCGCAGAGCAGAGAGGGCAGCAGAAAGCAGTTTCTACGAAAAAGAGGAAGGTGGCCTGTATGGAGCTGGCATCGCCGACTAATATTTGTAAGTAAAAATTGTCAGCTCTTTAAAACTGCATTTAAACATTTTTGATTTTTTTTTTTTTTCCCCCAAAAAAATTACTTCAAACTTTAAACGCGCTTATCTCGAACCCACGTTTTTCGAACTGGCGGCCATGATATCTTCAGTTCAACTGAACCGATTTTCATGAAACAAAATGGAATCGACGCAGAATTGTCACCATTCTCGGGTGAACCTCGACCATAATTTTAAAAAATTTTTTACTATTTTTTTTTACACTAAACTACAAAAAAAAAACCCGAAATTGAAATTTTTTTTTTGAATGGCCGCCATTTTGTCAAAAAAAATTACAAAATTAAGCTTGAAGTTCACCCGAGAATTACATCTATACTGATTTTTTTTTTCATTTCAGACGCTCCGGAGACCCGGAATCGTGGCCGCCGTGACGACACCTTTTTTTTTCACCACCAACTTTGAAGTCTCATTACTTTTTGAACAGCACACGTATCGAGGCAAAAAAAATTTTTTTATTTACTTTGAACCTTTTGTAATACAATAAATAAAAAAAGTTTTCAATAATTCTTTGCGTTTTCAAATAAGAATTTTTTTAAAAAGGGTCAAAAAAACGGGTTTTGAATGAGAAGACCGCCTTTAATAAATAAAATTTAAATGTTTCTTTAAGATAAAATCAGAAATAATATGTTTTTAATAACTTTTAATTTTCCTGTCACGGCGGACTTTTCTGTTTAAATGCTCATGTGTCAAAAAAGTCATAAAATATGTTTTCCCTGCTGATTTGATCTAATCGAAACACTGTGCGGCATCAAGCCTGTATCTCTTAAAGTTGGTAGGTATAGTTTTCTTGAGTTTTTTAGAACCCCTCTTTTCGACTTCGAACCCAAATTGTGGGGTAAATATATATATTCATTTGTATTTATTGGAAAATACAAATATATACTCAAGATTTATGATCATTCCGCTTCCACTTATCCCTTGCCCATTAGATTACTAGAATTATTTTTGCACATTCAAATCAATAAACTTGTCTACAAAAATCAACTTTTTTTGCATCTGTTGATTTATAAAACTTTTAATATTGTAGTCCTCTATCAAACGGTCAGAAAAACCTTATTTCCACTATTTAAAATTCACTTAATGTAAAAACTTATGCTAAATTTACATAATTACTCTTCATTGAATTTTAGACGCAATCACTTTAAAATTCAAAATCAAACTCTTTCAAAGCAATTTTCTAATAAGTTTTTTGATTGGCTGTATTCGTTAATGTAACAGCATGCGTTACAATGTGCTATGAAGTTGGCTCTAACGCAGCACAGGCAAAGGCCAAAAAAAAATAAAAAATACGAATATAAACAACAACTTCGCCAGCTCTAGTCAACAAAGGAAAAACTTTCGGCCTAAACTATACAAAGCACACGCTGGGTGTAACACAAAACAGAGAGCGGCAACAATAGCAAAATAATGTAAATATACAACAAATATACAAAAGGACCTTGAACACAAAGTTGTTTGTTTGTATGCGTGTAGTTTTTGTTTATAAGACTTTCATTTTATCGAAGTTGAATCTAATTTTGCTGCTGCTGCTGCTGCTGCTGCTGCCCTGCGGCTTGATTGTTTATTTATATGTATGAGCTTGAGCGTATGCGTGTGCGTGCATGGCTTGATTTTGTTTTTTTTTTCCTCAAATTTATAGTGCTTGTTGTGATGTAAATATTTTCAAATTGAATTTCAAGGCAGCGCTGAAAGGAATCATGTATTTGTTGCATTCGTGCAACGTGCCGCGAAGTCACGCAATGCAGGCTAAAGTTTTTGGGCTTTGAAGCTTATTGAAGTATGTGTGTGTGTGTGTGTGTGTGTTTGTGTGCTCAGATACGTTCCGATTTGTTGATATTGATGTTGTAGATATTTTTTCAACTTTTTTTTTTTTTTATTTATGAAGAGTGCTATTTTGGCACTTTACTGCTAAAGTGGCGCATTGCACTCGAGCGTAAATTGAACAAGGCGCAAGTTGCTTCAAAAGTTGTTAAGCTTAAAATATGCGCGATAGGGAACGTTAGTAGGATGCATGTTGGAAAAATGCGTTTGTATGTGAGTGAAAACGTGCTAAAGTGGAATGAATTGAATTGAAGCGAAATGCCAACAGGTGGCAGTTAGCTTTATCAGCATTCAAATTGAGTGCAACGAGCATAAAGTAATCAAAAATTTTTTTGTACTTTTTTTTGCAATAAAATTGTGGCGGCCGTGGCGAAGAGGATAGAGTGTTTGACTCTTACGCCAGGGCACCCAGGTTCGAATCCTCCATCTGACACAGAAAATTTTTTCAATTGAATTAATTTTTCTGTTCGGCCGTCACCTCTCTGCAGACAATACCAAACGTCACAGAGTAAAAACTGCCATGAAAAGCTTCTTGAGAACATAAGCCGTTCGGAGTCGGCGTAAAACATGTAGGTTCAGTTCTCGATCATTTGTGTGCAAACATTTCACATCACACACAACACAATTGGTCATAAGAAGCTCGGCCAAAGTCCTTTCAAGTGCTGAAATGGCCTTTTATGGGCATTTATTTTTTTTTTTTTTTTTACTATTTTTCATATCGAGATAGTGAAATATGTTCGTTTATAACAGCTTAGTTGTAAAAATTCGTAAAATTTTTTTTTTCAAACAAAAAACTCTGCTTGTTTTTAAGCTTGAGTTTATTAAAATTCCTGCCCAGCTGATCATTAGTTCTGCATACTTAGACAGCTCAAGGACTTTGTTGACGTGCACGTTGCTTCAATGCGTTACAACAATTCCACTTAAAAAATAAATAATTAAATAATGCCTCAAAATGCTCCAAGCTAGAAATGCGCACATTTCTTTGTAAAGCCTTAAAGTATGCAACACGTTTAGCTTTTCTTAGTTTCTTTATCTTACTGCCTACACTTAAGTTGCAAAAAAAAAAACAAACTAACACCAACAACAAAAACAAAAACATACAAAAAAGTAGTTTGAAAAAAATCTTCTGCTCATGTTATTGTAACAGCAATAAAACATCGCTTAACCTCAGCAACACGTGCGAAATTCTATAGAATTGACACCCTTGCAAGGTTTTTTGTAAAGTAATGTCATAAAATTGCCAACAACAAAAAAACAACAAAAAAAAATAGTACAAAAAACTAAGTCATTTAAGACCATTAAACATGTCTTTCTTGCTTTTATTCTCGTTACAATCACTTTTCTCGGTTTGTCTTCAACAGAAAAAAAAAAAAAAAAAAAATATCCTGCAACCATTAACCCTGAAACTCGTATTGAGTATCCTGTTTCCTGTTTACTCTGTTTGCTTTGATTGCTACGGAAATCGAAGTATTGGCTTTTTTTTTCTGTTTCTCATGTCCTGTTTTTGTCTCAACCTTCATATATCACTAAACAACGTACGAACAGTGATTCATCTCACACCTCTGCAACCTATACTGCCTAACTTCATCCCACTACAAGCCACCACCAGCCCACCTCTCGCTCACTAGGGTAGCATGTCAATTACATCATTAATAATGGTGTTTGCAGCAATAATTCTATTCGACACTGACGTGCTTAAATTGAAGATACCAGCACAAAATATCCTCTAAAAGGACACTCAAATATCTTACTTTTCTTTCGATTTTGATTCATGTGAGAAACACGTTGGTATGTGAATGTATCTATGAGAATACAGTTTGTTTATGGTCTTTGTAAATCAATGTGTGGAAGAGTAAGTCTGCATGTGTGCGTTTTGTTTTGTATAGGTGGCGGCTAAATTGGATTGAATTGTTTTGTTGGGTCATTCAATAAAGCAAAGCGTTGATAGCTTTTGAAAGTGGGCAAATGATTTACATTTCAATATTTTCTTGTTGTTGTTGTTGTTGTTGTTGTTATTCTGACTTACGAACTGTTGCTGTAAGACCAGGAAAAGTTAAAATAACATAATAGACCTAATATAGAAGTTAATGTGTATCAATACAACACACATTTTTTTTTTTTTTTTTTGTTAAATTGTTGTGCTTGACTTATTATTTGAAGTTATCTTTTATCTGTTAGTCTGACCTTATCTATGTAGTAGATAAATGATATCAATTCATTTATTTATATATTCTTAAGTGGAATTGCGTCTTACAGTGTAGTTTATGTATATGTGGGTCTCTTTCGTAAATTTTTTCAAGCACGTTTTGTTCATATAACGTTTTGTTCACTTTTTGGTATAAACTTAGAGCCTTTGATATTTACCATAGAAAGATAAAATATATGCCAAAATATCAGTCACAATGCAATTGAACGAAGAATTC